>CM067514.1:15491910-15679410 GCA_034509495.1 Acestrorhynchus altus | reverse complement strand
ATTGGAGACAGGTGAAGTAACATTACACATGGAAAGTAAAAGGAAAGTTATATTGATAAAGATTATATATACAGATAAACATTATATGAGCCGAGTTACTTGTTTTACCAAAATGCCACAAAGAGCAAGCGTGAAGTGGCTGTGAAGTGTTTAATCTCTCCAAGATTTTTGTTTATTCTTCATTCAGCAAACAACTATAAATAATACAATCTACTACTCTGGCCAAACAGTTTCGGTCAAAAAAATATACTCCTTACTTCTGTCACCATCTCGGCTCTCGAGGGAAATCGTTGCAATTTTTCTTTCAATTCTAAAAAAAAGAAAAAAGAGAGGAAAACAAATGGCTTAGGGCAGAACATACACTTCAGAGAGAACAGACAGCCTTTTTAAGCCAGACAGCAGTTCATAGAGGAGACTCCCTCACCGTGAGCTGCTACTGTCTGCAGGGTAACCAGCATCCTCATCCTCCGAGCTGGGGGTGGAGGAGTAGCGGCTGGATCCATTGAGCTCCAGAGGGCGTTCTCTTTTCAGGACTGGTGGCTGGTCCAGGTCTGCTTCACATGGACTCCGGCCTGCCTGCTCTGGAGAAGATATGGCCGAGATCTCCAGAGGCTGATTAATGTTGTTCACCTGGGGGTCAAGAGGAGACATTCAAACCATCAATGAGTCCACAGGAAAGACTATGAAATGTACTCTAAATCCTGCATAAAGATGTCATCTTACAAGTTATGAATATTAGGCTTTTCAGAGGAAAACACCATCACATTTTCAAGACAAAATTTTCACAAAAATTAAGTATTCATTTGAAGCAAGTGCAGCCAAGAGTGCACATGCACTTCCCAAATGAACTGGCTGTGGGTGTTTATTAACAAACATTTTCTACCAGTCATTATTCATAAAAATTCAAGTTGTTTACCAAAATCCTAATCTATTTTAATTATTCATCCAAATGGATGGACCCTAATAGAAACCTCAATGACACACATTTTCTATACCCTGACCACTCACCATGGTGTTGATATTAAGTGGGGACCCAGAGGAGTGGCCAGAGCAACCAAGACCTGGAAAGGACCTCCTTTTGGGTGAGCCACCTGCTGTTAAAAGCCCAGAGGAGCTTCGCTTTCTGCGGCCTCTTTTGCGGCCCTCCTGGCTGTGGGAGCCTGGAGAGTGGTGGTGGTGATGGTGGTGGTGGCGGTTACTGTGGTGATGTTGCTTAGATGATCCGTGGTGCAGCCGAGCACCTCCAGCAGAGGAGGAGGACGAAGAAGATGATGAGGAGGAGGAGGAGAAGAAAATGCGACGGCGAGCCTCACTGTCCAAAGCCTCCGTATCTGACTCAGGACCTTGCCGCTCTGGGCCCTCCTCAGGGGGAAGACGGGGAGGCCTGTCTGCATACTGCAGGACTCCTCCAGTGCCCAGGGGAGGGCTGAGGCCAGTGCTGCGGGGCTGGAGGCCCAGTAGAGGGGTACTGTGGGGTGGAGGGGAGGGTACACTGCAGTCCTGTTCGCCTGTCATCATGGCAGAGTGGGAGCCATTCACCAACCCTGAGTTGGAAGAGTACCCTGAATTTGAGAGAGATAGGCAGATTACCTACAGTAGGCATCTGCCGAGTCTACAAATAGCAGACTTGGAAACCCAATAGCACATTTGTTGCTGTCTGCAAACAGACTCAGTCTAGCTTCAGGCAGAGAACAGGGCATAACTGAACAGCCTGACTGGCTCATACATACGCAAAAACACAAGGGGTAATATCACATACCTGAGTTAGGTGTCAGAGGCTGTTTGCTGTTGTTCTGGCCTGTTGACAGCTCCCTACTGGACACAGGACTGGGAGTATTCCTCTGCAACAACAGTGACAACTTAGCCCAGAGCTCTTACTTGCAGGAAAGAACCACCATGAGAACAAAACACACATACCAATCTCTCAGCTCGACTGGGCAGCACTACACTGGCCAAAGGGATGCTGACAGGAAGCTTGTTGGGATGCACAGTGCTGAGAGGAATGCTGATTGGGAGACTAGTAATATTGTCACCTGGACCTGCTGGGCTCTTCTCTTTGCTCACCTAAGACCATCAACAAACAACAAATTAGTACATAAGCTAATATAGAATTCTGAACTACCACAACTGAATCCATTCCATTTTCCAGTGTCAGTTACCCTCTCGGCACCCTTGGGGGTGGCTGCTTGTTGATTATCAGATGCATTTGGTGAGGAGCAACCCTGTTTCAGACTTAATGTAGGAGACGATACAGCAACATCACCCCTAAAAAGATAGAACAAACTTAAGGAGGAGTCCAGTACTTACACCAACAGTCTACTGAAACCAGAAAGGGCGATCTTACCTGTGGATGGCTCCAAGCGATCTAAACTGGCCTGTGGAGGAGTCTTGGTTCAAGTGCCTGCGCAGGGCAATCTTGGCTGGAGAAAAGCGGGTGTAGTCAGGCAGTGGCTGGCCCACCTGCCTGCACCGAGAATCAGGAGTGGGTGGCACAATCTCGTGGTCAGGAGAGATGGGCAGGTAGCGGGAAAAGAGCTCATTCTTGCTACTGCTGCTGCTGCTCCGCTCATAGCTTGGCGATGCAGTGCCATTAATGGACAGCTCTGGGCTGAGGCCATTGATGCCAGTTAGCTTTGGGGTGTCAGAATCCAGAGGTGGACGTGGATCAAGGCTTGGAAAGCTCTTGCGGTAGGGTGAGTCCTCACATGGGCTGTAGGAGGATTTTAGTTGCAGCAACTCTTGCTGTCTCTGGCTCTTCTCTAGTTCAACAATACTGATCTGAAAAGAGGGAAAGAGAGTGCTGGACAACAGAGCCACTTGGCAGGAATCTCAAACATTAGTTCTGCTTCAGCTTTTTGTCCTTTCACTGGATTAACCTATCCACCTCACAGTTATAATCATTTGAAATTCTGTGATAAGTGGTTCATCCTTTTAAAGGTGAAGCAAAACAACAGATGTTATATCACTCCTAACTTAATTAGCGTACTGCAATCTGTCAGTGACGTCAACACTGCTTTTGTTGTGGTTGACGTCAAATAATCATAGTTGTCCTATTCATCATATTGTTAATCAAATTAGAGGGCAATTATCAGTCAAATTGATAAAGGTGCTTTCACTGGTAATGGCATTATTTGCCTTCAGAGATAGTGGTGCAGATTCAATCCGACACTGTTCTGTATCTCAGAACTGCCATTTCGCTGCCTTGCCACTGTGTACAAAGTTCAAACAAACTGAACTTTGTCCAAAGTCTGTCACTTGCCAAAGTGCAGTTAATAACCTGGACGCTTGCATATGACATGGTAGATACCGCTTTCTTCTTCTCCACTAATCAACCACAGCCAGGGGTTAATATTTAAAACTTGTCACTAATTAAGTGTATCCTGAAAGCATCCTAAAATAACTCAAATCTGAGAACAATCTTCTCAACTCTATGCACTGCGTAACTTACTAATAAAATAAATAATAATCTATAATATTTATTTACAACATGCATTTAAGCTTTTTAATGCTGAATTTTTTTGAATAGTAATTAAATGAAACTAAATGAAATATTCTAAAAAAAAATGGATTTTTAAACTCATAAACTAGTGGTCATCAATCCTGTTCCTGGGGTACCACTGCCCTACTAGTTTAAGTATTTTCCTGATGCAACACTACCAGTGTGACTGGTTGAGCAAAGGCTCAATAGTTAGATCATTAGTTGGACCAGGTATGCTGTATTAGGGAATACTCTAAAACAAGCAGGGCAGTTGTACTCCAGGACCAGGACTGAGAACAACTGCTTTAAGCCATACTGAACAAATGTAAAACATAACCAATAAAAGGTTGTAAATATGACAGTCTTCTCACATTGAATGAAAATCTCTCACACACACACACACACACACACACACACAAACACACTTTACTGGTTGGCAATAAGTACAGCTATTTATTTACATAGCTCTGTAAGCAGTAGGCATAGTTGCATAAGTATGCGAGGCATGTGTGCTGCAACATTTTCATTTTCTTCTCCAAAGTATGTGAGGTACCTGAAGCTCCAGGCAGTGGCGCTGTTTCTCTGAAATCTGCTTGCGCAGGGCAGCTTTCTCCTTCATCAGTGTCTCCAGACACAGAGAGCCCCAGTCCAGCTTCAACTCCTCACAGCGAGCCTTCAGCTGCATGGGGATGAGAAAGCATTAGCTCATAGACAGGTATTATGCACCCACAGATGGAGACTGTAAAGCTAGATTAATCATTTCTAGTAGGCCTAGCCTGCATCGACAAAGACAAAAATACAGACAATGCCTTAATACATCAAAGCACCATCCATGAACCTCTTGATCATATTGTTCACAGCACAGAGTATTCAGTATTTTACGGCCTTGGAAAAGTGTGCGAGAACATCAGTACTATGGCAGAGCATGTGAAGCAGTTTTTAAATAAGGTCATATCAGAGTTGCTCACCAACATCAAGCTCTGGTCCTTCAGTTCAGCCATGTCTCTCTCTAATTGCTTGGTCTGCTCCCTCAGCTGCATGTTGTGGGCTGTGATCTCCTTCTGAGCCTGCACCAGGTCCTCCACAGTCACTGCCTTCACTCCCAGCTGCAAGAGATTCAATATGGCTGTCTGAGACACGCATATTGTCTGAGACATATGAGAAATATTTACTTGCTTTAATATGTGACTCAAAGTTGTTTTTGTAAAGACAAGTATGTTTAGAGTCCAGGTGTTTCAGCATTCTGCTTTCCCATTTACACACCCATGTGCATACTCACACACAGCCTTACCTCCTCCAGTTTGGACTGGAAAAGGTCTTTGATCCTCTCCTTGTGAGCATGGCAAGCACTCATCAGCTGTTGGGCTTGACCTGACAATTCAGTGTGTCTGAGCTGTAGAGGTGTGTGTGTGGGGGTGGGTGGGTGAGTGTAAGAAGAAAAAAGGGAAATAGAGAGGTTAGGTAACACACAACCAAAAGACCTTTCACAACAGGGCAGCAGATTCCAGGAAAGAAAATATATATATATATATATATATATATATATATATAGGAAAGGAAAAACTAATTTAGAATGTGAATCAATCAAAATCACACAACAGGTCTACAGATCTAGGTTGGACAGGCAATGTACTGTACCCTCTCCTGCTCCAGAGCTTGCTGCAGGTTTGTGCGATATTGTGGTGTCTTCATATAGGCCATGAACTGCAGGTACTGGACTTTGATGTTATCTGTGGTGGGCAAGATCAATAACTTTCAGTACATATGAGCTAAACTTAATATATACTTGTCTTAGTAACATTGATAGTGACAAGAAATGGCACATAAGAAATCTCAGGGGAAGTTTACTTGTGAAAAATGGTTGGCATTGTTTAAGATAGTCTGAGGTACAATGGTTTGGTTCTAGTCACCATTCATTACAGGAGTTCATGCAATTATTACCATTTCCAAACCTCTTTTCAAAGACAGTCAGGATTAACAAAATGATTATCACTTTTCCACTGTATGGTACCTACACTACTAGTCTACTTCGCTCCTGGAACCTGGTTTGGTTTTCCACTGCCAAAACTGCCCTGCTAAATGCAGCTGGTTACATTACTTAAACAGGTTAACAGATGTAAAGTTATTTTGTTTAAAGCAAATCTATTAAGAGTAAATATTAAAGATAGCTGATGATACAGCTCTCAGTTTTCTTCATAAAAATGCTAAAATTGGAAATGTGATTGTATTATCGCAGTGACAGCCAGCTAATTTAAATTCTCCTGCATGTCTAGTCAGATGGTGAGAGCGGAATATATCTATATGTCTATAAAGAATATATGTTACTGTGTGAAAAGGTTAATGTAAGCCTGTTGTGGGTTTGTTACAATCTGTTACGAACAAACAGTGGTCAATTGGCGGCTACAAGATGGAATATTAAAGAGTTTTTATGTGATAGCACAGCAATAGTACTGGATGTGTAATAGCGCTGTGTGGACTGATGATTTGCCAATAAGCGCTCACCAAGTTTATACGTCACATTTTAGTCCTAACTTGGAACGTCGAGTGAGCACATAGAAAAGAGTACCCAGTTCCAGACACCAGATTTGACTGGTAGAACTGAGAAGTGCATTTGACATGTTTAAATTACATTTAAAATCTATTTCTCTAGTCAGTAAACATAAGTGCTGAGAAAAACCTAACATTGATAAAAGTAGTGATTTAATGTGTCACTATATTTATACATTTCTAATCCAACTACACTACTTCAGTCTAAGGATGCTTACCCAGCAGAGTTTGAAGGCCTGGTGGCATGGGCCCAAGCAAGAGCTGGCTCGATGTGTAATGCTGCACTTTGGGAGGTAGCTGGTAAAACGGGCTCTGAGGTGACCTGTATCCATCTGGGGTCAGCAATGACAATCAAAAGTCAGTCCAATACAAATCAATGCTTCATCCCAAGAATGTACTAAATGCTAATACAATAAAATATATATTGTACTGTCAGCAACATATTAAAAAACCTAAGTACACTTAGAATTTGAATATTGTGAACCTGGCAATAACAGAGCGTGGGAATATCAGCATCAAACCAATTTAATCTGAACATGCTGGATTAAATACTGGAAGGGAAAAGTGAGTGATCTGATTCTTCCTTTGGGATAGTATGGGGGCAGTGTTGGAATAGTTTGAGCAGGAACCTTTTTTGGATGCTGAAGCTTATGTTCATGGCTTCAATTATGAAAAAATATAAGCTCATTTAAAAGCTTACAGTTTAAAAGCTTTTAGAAAGAAAAGGTCAGAATAGTAATGTAGATTATTAATTATGATATAGTATCATGTCTATGAAGCACAATCTAAAAACAAGGCTTTTCTGATTTAGAATAAATTCATGTGCAGCAGGACTAAGGCAGATGACGTGTCAACGCTCACCCTGAGGAGGGGCTGCTGAGAGGGTCTTAGCATGCAACAGTTCCAAAGCGCTCTGGCTCTTCTTGGTTTTGCGTTCAGCAGCTGCTGCCGCTGCAGCCTTCTTGGGTCGCCCACGTTTCTTGTTGCCCAGCTTGCGGCCCTTGGCCAGTAGCTTGGCACGACGGGGTTTAGGAGACGGCTTCACAGGTACGAGTGGCCCTGTGCTCTCTTCCTCACCACCAGAGTCCTGCAGGAACGAAGAAGGGAATTTTTATTTTTTTTTACGCGCACTGCAGTGTGATCCAAATCTAAAATTACCACACTTTCAGCTATTTTGGGCCGTGGGTTGAGGCATTCACTCAAAAACTACAAATAAACTGTGCTACTACAGTCTCAGTATCACAATTCTTCTAAGGAGAAATGAAATGTGCCCAGTTATGCTGGCCTACCCTGTGTTCCTTCGGCTTGGTTGGGGTGGTGGTGTTACTCTTACTGTCCTTGGTGTCTTTCTGTTGACGCCGTCTTGCGGCCTCCTGCTCCTCCTGTAGTTAAGTGAGATAGTATAGTTCTATTTATTAAAGAAAGACTGTTTTGAAAAAACATCACTGAACACTAACTAAGAACACACTTACCCTGAGTTTAGGATTTTTGAGACTAGAAAAATAGTTTTCAAGCTGTAAATTAAGAAAAAAAGAACAGTCAGAATGATGTCAGTAATAATGAGAAGAGACTCATATCAAATCAATCGGTGCCAAATTTGTGCAGCAAAACACACAACAAGTAATTTTATTTAGTAAATTTAAGCATTTTATTCAAGTGAAAATGTTTTGGATTCATTCTATAAGTTTTAATTAGCAGGACAGTATTGCTGACCTAAGCTGTGTGACTGCGGGCTAAATGGACCAGACAAAGAAGATCACTGTTTGCTAAAAACACCAAACAGCACTCCACTCTGGGAGTAAAAGTAATCAGAAGAAACTTACTATGGTTCGATCTATTGTATGGAGATAGTAGGAAACTGGCTTCCCCGTCCACGAGACTGAGCCTCTCAGTGGAGACAGTTCAACAACACGCATTATTGTGCCAATATCTGTACAACGTCAAGAACAATGATACAGTAATTAAAGTACATTTAGGCAAAATGAGGCTGTAATGAATACAGTGACTGCAACCCAAGAACTTACCACTCAAGTTTCGACTGTTTATTCTAAAATTGAGAGGTGCAAAAGGTTTTGAGGATACAATTTTTCCACCTGAAAGTGAGCAGAGCAACTGTTAAAGATTTAAAATCATCTGGAAACAGACATGGATAAAAGATTTCATAGCAAAGGCTTAAACTGTCTCTTTCAGCTTGTTATGAAGATAAGCTTCATGAAGACCAACCTTCCTTCATGTTGGCAAAACGCTCCTTCAGCTGGTGATCTACTTCTGGACCAAAGGCAAAGTTATTCACAAAAATAACACTGCAAGAGAACATACAAAATTACTACCTTCACAGGTTACATTGTTATTACAAATGAATTTCTTGAAAAACAGAATGCAAATTTAGTTTATTGCAAATCAAAGTTTAAATGAATAGTTTGGCAAAAATGAGATTTACATGATTTATGACATATCCCAGATGCATCTGAGAACCTCAGATATTAAAGTCGGGGCTGATCGACTGAATCAGCGGTGACTGTGTAATCAATGCTAATTTGACGTTTTACCAAACTATTTGTATAATGGAAGAATTCATTCATTACGTAACTGATAAAGACTTACCTTGTGTTGGCTATCCTTTCTCTCCAGTCTTCTGAAAGGAAATCTCCTCTCTCGAGCTACAGAACAGATAAAGGAATTACAAACTATTAGAGCAAGAACATGTGATGCAACTTGCTACATTCTAATGATAGACTGAAGTATTATTTCTTTTATTCAACTTTTCCATCCCAATTTGGAAGTGTCAATTATCCAACTTTGTTAGGGCTGCATAACCACGTGCACCTGAATCAATGTGTTTTTGGGTAAAGAAGAGCAGCAGATCAGGCTTTTCCCGATACAAACTGTTGCCTGTAAACAGTCAGCCTTTCCTCATACTTACCGTATACTCCCCATGCTTTTTTCCATACCACTTCATCCACCTTTTAAACTCTCTGTCCATTGCCTGCAACCCAAGCGACGAACATTTAATAAAAGTTAAGCTATTTCATTAAATTCTCAGTATTCATTATGGGTCACTCCTTCACCTTCAGCAACTTATATTCCTATTACACATCAGTTTATTTTGTGTAATTTACCCACAACACAATTACAGTGCTTCACCTCAGCATATGTGGCTGGAATGTCTGCTTTCTCCACACCATAGTAGTGCTTACAGTTGGTGGCCGCAGCAACCTGCAGAACAACCTGACCAACACCTGCAATTCAAGCAACAGTCAGAAACTGGTCATTAAAATATGAAGCATCCAAGAGGAACATGTGTGGTCAGGCACTTTAAGAGCATATTCACACCCACATTTTCAGCCCACACTTACACAAATCAAGAGGATGTCTTCACACTCACACATATGCACGCTCACAGTGTGAATGACTAAATGGAAAAAGTGTTAAATATAAAAAGGAGGCTAAATGTCTAGCTGAGAATAAGGGAGACAGACTACAATTCACTGTCTGTGCTACTAAATACAGCTTGATGTTCAGTGACAACTTACTTACTTACAGTCTGTATTCTGAATGCATTGCTGATACATTTGATTAATGTTTCCAGCTACTGTCTGCTATAATAAAAATCATTTGGTTCATTTCTTTTTGATAAAAATGCCAAACTCAACCATCAGGATTCTTTACTGTATTTATGTTCTAATAAATGATCGTTTGTGAACATTTCTCTTCACACTGGTTAACCCCTTATTCACAGGCACCAATTTCAGGTTTCTGTTCATGACTGCAGTTCTAACTAAAACTACACACTTTCACACATTACCTATACTTCTAAACGTAATTGCTTTTGTGTTTTTCCTCTCTCTCCCACCCATGTCCTGAGCTGGCCCTTCTACCTTGCTGATGTTGGTTGCGGTATTTACGGTTGGTGCGACTACCTGCTTCCACCCTCTTTAACATTACTTAATAACTTAAACCTTTCTAACCCTTTTGTTTTTTCCTTCCCTGTTTTCTTGCCATTTCTTTACCTGCGTACTGAAATCCCCGATCCTGGCTGATCTACCTGATGTCACCCAACCCAGCTTCCCACTACCCCGCTGTCCTGGGTGGGATGCTCACATTGGCTCACATCACATTAGAGACTACACTGCCAAATTATGATTGTTTAACCTGAATGGTCTTTCATATTAATAACCAGCTTGTATCCAACACTCACACATTCCCGAATAACTCATACTCGCCCATACACGGCCTGCTCACACTTATAGTTATAGCTATAGTTCTTTTTTTTACTCCTTTTGTCCCATCCTCTTTGTTCTTTTGTGCTTTATGTCTGTGCTTTGTGACAGCACCTCCATGCTTTAAAAAAATAGCACTTTATAAAAAACTTTGAATAATTGAAGAGCATTTGTGATTGTACTGGTCTTATCCCACCATGTCCAAACAATGTGAATGCAACAATAAAAGGTTATTACATGGAAAATATTTGTCATATTGTCCTTATATAGTCCTTTCATGCTGAAGGATATGAGAGCTGTCACGCAGAAAAACTCCATCTATGGCTATAAAGTTGCAATGTAAAAGACTGAAAACTGCAACAAGCAGAGTGAAATACCAGACTGCTGTTTGAAAACCAACATTAATCTTCTGAAATCTGCTGCATCAAGCGGCTGTAAACGTCCAACACTTTCAGCAACACATATGTGCTGCCTTGAAGTGTGACCCACCAGCCAATCTTCCTGAAATGGTGGCAGTGTGGGTGGCAGTCTCAGCAGCAGAGGCAGCCAAGGACAAGAAGGGACATAATAATTCTGCTGTGACTATTCTATTATTGTTACTGTCTCTTTACGACCCATTTATGCAAACGTTTTCTGTTCTGAATGGATTCCCCGAAGGGCTGGTCAATATGGTGATATTTCTATGATTATCAAAACAAACAGTGTGGGATATCAGCTGAGGCGATATCATCTCCATAAAATTTTAACATCTTTAAATAACATTCTGTTTCAATCATGCGGAAACCTTTTTTCTGTTCACTTGCTCTGAACTGAGGGATAAAGTCGTCCCTCAGTTATAATTTCAGTATGAAATTCGTGGGGCTACTCTGCTGCTGGTGAATGGCAGTAAAGGTTCTGTAATGCACAGTGACTTACCGCTGCCCAGGTCCACAAAGGTGTCCTCCTCCATCATCTCAATTTCATCTATGATCTGAGCCACCAGGTCAAAGGAGGTTTCTCCGTACACCTCTGGAGAGAAGGGCTCATAGTTGTTGAGCTTCTCGGGGTCAGTGACTGAGTGATTGTAGACCTGCTGCAGGATGTGGCGCAGCAGGCCATTGGAAGGCCTCTTATTCAGCTTCATAGGCTGTGTGGTCCCTTTCCACTGTAATAATAAAACACAGCTGAATGTCAAAGTCACGCCATCTAGCTACTGCTGCAGCTGAGTCAGGACTATATCACAAATTGACTTGTGTCAGTAAGATAAAAACACCATCTTTATTGGCCATATGTACTGTTACACGTACTGTTTTAGTCAGTCATGGTACGAGTCAACTCACCAGCTGGTGAATGCTGTCAATGGCTCTGTTGTACTTGTCACATAGCCTTTGCATACTCTCAAAACTGCAAAAGAGCAAACATTTTCAACACTGGATGTTCTAAAGATTTAATGTATTTGACATAAAACCCCCATGAGCTGGTTTCCCAGACCCACTTTAAAGTGGGTGAATTATAATTGGCAGTACAACTTAGTTTCAGCATATGCTTCACTTTTTTTAGTAATTAAATTAAATTTTTTTTTTTAGTAATTAAAAAATGTTATACGTTAAATTTTGCACAACCCATTACATAGATGTGTAACAGTATAATTATCATGTCTTGGTGTGTGCAGTGTTACTCGATATAGCTTATTGGCATGACCGAAAACTGCTTAATTTAATACAGAACCAAAGCTCACAAATCGAACGTGATCCCTTTGGTAAAGATTGGCACAGCGCATTCATAATTTGCATAAGCACCAAAAAATGATTATATATGATCACTATATTAAGATTATCTTAAATGATAGATATCATTTCATGTGACGCTCACGCTACCATTAAATAAAAAGTCCAGTAGCAGAAAACCACAGATCAGAGTGAGTTTCAACACATCAAAATATTAGTGAACCATATTAATACTGATGATTGGAGCTGAATACTGAACAATTACGTTCATTGTTTCCAAATGGTTTATTCTTTTATAAAAGAACAGTAGGATGGGTGGATAAGGGGGTCTTGTCTTGAGAAAGCTTGGGAAGTCCTGCTTCAAGTTGTTAATAACATGCACTGCTAAGCTTCAGAATCAAACTCCAAAACCAAACTTCTCAGGATTAAAGAGAAATTTTTTTTTTTATTAAATTATTATAAATAGTGACTGGAACCATCTAAAACTTACCTCTTGGTGTCGTAGTCAATGAGCACATAGTTCTCCATGGCCAACTTAAGGTCTGGGATCTCCTCACACACCCAGCTACACAAAGAGAAAACACAATTTCAGTTTCATCCATCATATATCACCTTTCACCATCCCTCAACTGCAGGACCAGCGTCACACTTACCGAATGGTTTCAATAATTTCATGGGCAGCATCATGATGTTTATCCTAGAGAGAGAGAGAGAGAGAGAGAGAGAGAGAGAGAGAGAGAGAGAGAGAGAGTGGAAGCTCTCAAAAGACAAAGGGAACACTACATGATCAAAGAGCACAACTAGAATATATACACTTGGTCAAGTATCCATATCTTTGTTTGGTCACAAAAATGAAGTAAAGCTACTGATATGTGTAGAGTGCATAAATCTCTAAATTAAAACATGAAAATCACTTAAAGCTGAACAACTGAACGAGATAAATAGCTTTCTATAGTCATGTAGAGTATTTTTGATGTTTTTAGAATTTCCACATCTCCATCAACTACAAAGAATCAACTGTTCATTTACCATCCTGTGTAATGTTTAGCTCATCTGTGTTGATGGGAATAAGTGAACTGTGACAGCTAAATCATTTACAGTTAAATTAATTTGATCTTGTTAAAATAACCTGAAAAAAAAACACACACACACAGAGTGTATAGTCATATCAGTTGTGTATTGCTTCCTTGTGGGGTAGAACAGTGTTAGAGTGTCTTGATGAGCAAGATGGCGCACTTTAAGATTTGCAGTAAAGGTCTTCATATAAGAGCTACTTTTTATACATATTGAATATTCAAAAATATTGAACTGGAAAAGACAAGCAGTATAATTGGTTGCTCTGATTTTGATTGGCATCCAATTTTTTTATGTTTCTGACCATGTGAATCTGCCAGTTATCTTTGTTGTGATACAATGTCATGATAATGGAGCCAATAGAAATGCTCCAAAGTCTGTTGAAATATAATCTCTATACATTAATTTCCATTAAGAGTTTTTTTCCTTCTTGCTGCAATTTACCATTTTGGAAATGGTATGGTTTGGCTTCTGCATGACAATGTAAATTATATTTTATTGTAATCTGTTATACAGTTTCCCTGAACCACCTGAAAGTTGTTATATCATCATTATTGTGTTTATTGCCATCACAATCGTGAAAAACAGCATGCATTTGGTCCTGCACGGCCAAAGCTGAGCAACAGCAGCCCTGCCACTGGCTGACCCAGTGACCCCTTTTCCGTCAACAGGGCTTGAGGACTCGTGTCTGCTAGGAATATTGTTACTTTGCTGAATTTAAAAGCAAAGTCTTTCCAGACTCCACCTTATTCGGCACGAAGCCTCTTTCCCGCTCTGAATACACTGCCCCACCTACACTCTCATCCCCCTACAATTATGATCTCTGTGTAACAGAAACGTCAGCACATGTGTGAAAATCACTGAGCACTGCTGAAATACTATACACTGTAAACGTAAAGCAACCTGTGATTAAATGTGTCATTTAGCCTAAGCCAGAGGACAGCACGTACTCTCATGAACCGCATTCACAATTATTATTATTGGGAGAAGGGGAGAGGAGAGCAACGTGAGCGTGAAGGAGGGAGGGTGGTGTTCATGTGGGGCTCATGCGCCTCACACACGGCACACAGCAGCACCAGCACTGCAGCTAAAACAACACCGGCTGGCACATAAAAAATAAAAAGGAAACCGTCGCGGGCAGCTCGTCACACCCCGCAAGTCGTGAGCAGTAAATTGAAATACGACTCACTCACACACGCACTTACGTCTTCACTTGCCTGCTTCCACAGTATGACTCATGGGAGGGTGTGTGGGGGTATCTCACTTCCCTTATTACACATGCCTCAATGACTATCGTTATATCAAGCAGTTTACCTCATACAACCTCCGACATCCATCAGCAGCAGGGGGGGAAACTTGATGTTCCCTTTTCGGACACACCACTGTGATGAGGTGATGGGATGTGAATAGCATAGTTTCACAATATATGACTTGTAATTAAATTGATTAATAACATTTCCTGACATTTGGCAACAGCAAAATAAAGTAATGGAATATCAGAAATAGGCCACGAAATACTGAATACAATAAACAAAATTTCCATAAAAAATTAAAATAACAACTTGGAGGTGTTAGAGTGCCAACCTGAATGAGGGCTGCAGTCAGTACATGAACACCACGGTAGCAATGCTGGAGGAGCCTGGCAGCATGCTAATGCCAGTCTAGAAATTTTGAATAAGGGCTATAGCCAGCATGTGAACATGTTAGTGATTTTTGGAGGAGGCGTTTGTCAGCATGCTAACATGGCACTAGCGATTTTGGAGGAGAGCTGTAGCCACCAGACTAATACCACAACAGCAATGTCAAAGGCCAGTAATCAGCATGCTAATGGCGTGCTAGTGATTTTGGAAGACGGTTGTAGCTGGTTTGATGATTCAGTGATGTTTTCCTGTGAGCCACAATGAACAGTGGCTAACTAAGATAAAGTTATGCAGTTTTGGTCGTGTTTTTCAATAAAACAACTCATTACTTTGTAACAACCAGCCATCAGAACCACAAAGAGCATGAAGAAAGGATGGGGTGCTAAAGGCTGGTGTTACTCTTTATTAATAACAGACATGGTATTTTATTACACGGTACAAGATGATTAGTTGCTCTGTCACCTGTGTTGGTCTTCCATGTTGCAGACCAGGCGAGCGTGTGTGGGTCCAAGTGAATAAACAGACGTACCCACACAGTCGTAGTTTTAGGAACTGTGTTGAGTTATTTACAGAAGTAAATATTAACAGAATTTAAAATAAAGTTGATTAGAGGTCCTGAATATCAGTTTTGATTCATTTTCAATTAACTGCTACATATTTGGTTAAAATCTGTCCATACATGCAGTTGTTCAGGGTATATACTGAGAAAAGTGTACAGTGAATAAGCGTAAAGCCTTTGGTTGAAAGTACTAGCCCCTGTAAAAGTTGCACAAAGGGTTGTTCCATCACATGGAAGCACTTAAGGGTGATTTTCAGCCTCCAGATGTTCTCCCTCACTCTCTGTCTCACTATGAACAAGCTGTATTTATGATCCAGTTACTACAGAATAATCACCTCTAGTATGTCCCCAAAAGCCTTCCGCATGACCACATTACCCTAGCAGAGGTGAGTGGGACTCCCGTTCGCAACAACATGAGGCAGTGGGGAATAACGACAGACGGGCAGCCGCTGCCAACGCAACAGCAATACAGAGGAACAATTCATTCAGCCAGGGACTGTATGAAAAAGAGTGACACGATGACTGAATACTATCAGGAGATATTTTAGTACAGGGTGGAAGGATTTTACAGAGAGCTGCAGGAGTTACTCAGTAACAAGAAGAAAAACAGAGGCGGGGATCAAAAGTATTTTGA
The DNA here is from genome assembly GCA_034509495.1 of Acestrorhynchus altus. NCBI lineage: Eukaryota > Metazoa > Chordata > Actinopteri > Characiformes > Acestrorhynchidae > Acestrorhynchus > Acestrorhynchus altus. The sequence goes on along the minus strand of CM067514.1, from coordinate 15,663,552 downwards.
TCTTATCGACTAAACTTCTCCCAAGCAATTCCTCCTGGATACATGTAGGGAAAGAAGAATGAAACAGGTTCTACAGCTCCAAGAACAGTCTCACTCACATGCAGACCTCCTATTGGAGAAGTCAGCCATTCCAAAACAAGAGCTCATATGGCTTACCAAGCTGGGCACATCTGTGAAACGCTATTCATCCAGCACAAGCTTTTGCACAGGGATGAAACATGTCTCACAATGGGTGCAGCAGAAACATCAACCAAGTCAGAGACAGAGAGAAGTCATATGGGTGAACTGTGGGGCTGTAGGCCTGCAGATGAGGTAATCTTTCATAGTGAGCTAGCACAGCACTAGCACTGGTTTCAAAGACGAAGGTGAAAATGCAGTACAAATTCCATTCAGAGAAACAGAATTTAGAGAAGGCCACATTCAGGGGGGATGACAACAGAAACCCACTCGTCACTGTGGAAACCACAGGCTTTGATCTGCCTCCATTTCTGTCTGTTACTCATATGCTGGGTAGCATTCGTTCGTAGTTTATGGTCATTCTGACGGGATCAAAATTTGAGTGTGGTCTGAATATGACTAAGTAATTGAGAAAAAAGATGTGTGTGTGTGTGTGTGTGTGTGTGTGTGTATATATATATATATATATATATATATATATATATATATATATATATATATATATATATTTACAACAATCTTACAATCTTTGCTGTTCTCTCTGAAAGTAAAGCTTTTACACTATGGCAGGAAACAGCCAATAATGACGACTATGAAATTTGTGGAATGCTGTCCCACCCACAACCACCTAACTTCACACCATGTCATCAGGGTTACTCATACTAGACATATTGAGTATTGAGACATTATGAGCAAATATGCTGAGGCGTTCTGCTACATTCTTAGTCCTTAAAACCAGAGATCAGCACTTTACATGCAGGCTGTTTTCTAGCCTTTATAACTCAGGATCAGATTAACCTACAGACATGATACACATCAACTACCCGACTTATCCTAACTAAGCATGTCATCGTTGTGTGATGAATTTCCAAATGAATGAAATCCCAGTTAAAAGCCAAAAAAGTCTTCCAGTGCATGTTTACTGCTGACTGATCAGTGAGATGAGCCAGGGCAGACAACTTCACTGACACTGGGTTACAGAGCAAAACAAGACGGGACGAGCTGCTCGCTTTCTTTGCTCACACAGTGTTCAAATTTCAGATCACAGTGTTCAGATTTTTTTAGATCACTGTCAAGCTTTTGGAAGGATTTCTGAGATGCAAAGGTTTAGTCATCATAAGAAGAAAAATCCCACACCAACAACTGCAGATGCAAGTAAACGTTTGACCAAAACATGGTCAAATTCATACAAACATTTGAATTCTGGATATTTACATCTCAACAACCTATAATCTCCTTAAATAACAATATCTGTCATGTGTCTCATTAAGTAGTTTGTAATTTCTTGGTGAATAAAGTACATCAAACTACGAAAACATCCCATAGGTTGGCCTAGATTTCTAAAACAGGCAGCTCATGCCATGGCCCACATATGACCCAGGACAAACAGATGGAGCATTACACCTTTGGTCTCAGCTAGACACTCCTCAAGATCAACACCCTGATCCTGAGCCTCACAGCAGGTCCAGACTGGGTGTCTGTGTAAGCCTGAGCTGTGGATCATTTCTACAGCTAGTGTTTACTGACATGAACATAGACCACACCATAATCCGGTTGATCCATTAAAACAACCTGCCCGCTGACAGCTGAGCCCCGAAGCTGCAGTCTGCAGCTCTGAACACGTCCTGCACGCTGCCGTGAGGGGAAGAAGCAGCTGCCAGACTGGTTTTAACTAGTTCTGCGCTCGGGTTTAGGACTGGTCCCACAGCAGACCGGCCCATTGTGACAGGAAGGCCGCTTTGTCGGGCTTCTCCCCCAGGAGGCAGAACGGCCAAGTAGGTCAGCTCACGACCACACTGTTCCTCCACAAGCCAGCGAGCTTAGTGGAGACTAAACCCGGAGAAGAGGAGAAAGCTGACTAAAGCCCGGCTTAAACTCGGGACGTCCCGATCAGCACATTAAAACACAGACCTCGTTGTTTGGGTGGTTATGAGTTGGCTGTTACTGATCTGAGTGTTAGTGAGCGAGTTCACCGTCTAACTAAATACGATCAGAGAGATTAACAACCACCAAGCCCAGTAAACCTAGTAAAACCAGCTGGAGCTGAGGTCACCGGTGTGAATCCAGGTCCGGACTGTGGCGCTCCGCTCCGGGATTTTGGTCCGACCGAGTGCACGGCTCCGCCGCAGCCCGCAGCGCCGAACGGTCGGCCGCAAATCCCGAAGCGGAGCACCACAGTCCGGACCTGGATCAGGAAGCCAAGTTAGCTGCCTGGCTAACGAGCTAGTGTGGGCTGTTGAAAAGGTAAACCGGGCTGAGCCGCTCACACGAACACCGCACTGAACGACACGTCGGCTCAACTTACGTATACCGGCAGCGGCCACGGGTATCCGGCAGCTTCGGCTCCGACCGGCGACTTCAGCTTCAGCTCCAGCTTCTCTCCCATCCTCCTCTCCGCGGGTCAGCCAGCCTCGTCGAGAGTCAGCGGGCAGCAGCCTGCATTCCCACCGAGGAGCCCGCCGACAGGCCGAGCGGTCGAGAGAAGAGAGAGAGAGAGCGGTTGAGAAAGCACCGTGCGGTCCAGTCAGAGCGAGGGGCTCAGCGCGGCAGGGTTGTGTGTAAAACGCGGCTCATGTCGAGCGGATGCTCCATCTCGGCGCTGCCGCCGCCATCTTGACCGGCGAGGAAAAAACAGAAGAGCCGCAGCCGAGAGGAGAAGACTGAACCAAAACGACGGGGAGAGGAGAGCAGCGAAGCTCTGAGCCCGCGGTTCACCGAGAGGAGGCTCCTTCCCCTCGCTGCGGGGCTCTCCCTCCACACTGTACCGCCGGCTGCGCGGCGAGGGCGGGCAGAAGTCCCGGGGCGGACAGCCGTTGGACGGGTGGGCTGTACCACTCCGTCTGTGGACCAGGATCCCTCACAAACTTTTGAATGTACCGGGAACTCAGGAGCATTTCCGACTGGAAGAGACAGTGCACAACAACATGTTCCTCTGTGACACTGAAACACAAACACAAAGAACACTAATAAAGTCAGAGAGATGTTATCATAACATGTCCCCTACATCAACAATGAACCATGTACATGTACTGTAGTCTCTAATAACACTAAACACCAGGTAGATGTACTGTAGTCTCTCATAACACTAAACATAGTGTAGATGTACTGTAGTCTGATAACACCAAAAATAGTGTAGATGTACTGTAGTCTTTCATAACACTAAACATAATGTAGATGTACTGTAGTCTGATAACACCAAACATTGTGTAGATGTACTGTAGTCTGATAACACCAAACATAGTGTAGATGTACTGTAGTCTCTCATAACACTAAACATAATGTAGATGTACTGTAGTCTGATAACACCAAACATTGTGTAGATGTACTGTAGTGTGATAACACCAAACATAGTGTAGATGTACTGTAGTCTCTCATAAAACCAAACATTGTGTAGATGTACTGGTGTCTCTCATAACACCAAACATTGTGTAGATGTACTGTAGTCTGATAACACCAAACATAATGTAGATGTACTGTAGTCTTTCATAACACTAAACATAATGTAGATGTACTGTAGTTTGATAACACCAAACATTGTGTAGATGTACTGTAGTCTGATAACACCAAACATAGTGTAGATGTACTGTAGTCTTTCATAACACTAAACATAATGTAGATGTACTGTAGTCTGATAACACCAAACATTGTGTAGATGTACTGTAGTCTGATAACACCAAACATAGTGTAGATGTACTGTAGTCTCTCATAAAACCAAACATTGTGTAGATGTACTGTAGTCTCTCATAACACTAAACATAGTGTAGATGTAATGTAGTCTCTCATAACACTAAACATAGTGTAGATGTACTGTAGTCTGATAACACCAAACATTGTGTAGATGTACTGTAGTCTGATAACACCAAACATAGTGTAGATGTACTGTAGTCTCTGAAAACATTAAATATCAGCTAGATATACTGTAGTCTCTCATAACACTAAACATTGTGTAGATGTACTGTAGTCTCTGATAACAGTAAACATCATGTAGATGTACTCTAGTCTCTCATAACATCATGTAGATGTACTGTAGTTTCTGATAGCACTAAACATCAGCTAGATATACTGTAGTCGCTCATAACACCAATCATCACGTAAATGTACTGTAGTCTCTCATAACACCAAACATTGTGTAGATATACTGTAGTCTCAGATAACACTAAATATTGTGTAAATGTACTGTAGTCTCTAATAACACTAAACATTAGGTAGATGTACTGTAGTCTCTAATAACACTATAATACTATAAACATGGGCCCCAACTGGGTTCTCAACTGCACATTGGGTCCTAAATGGGATCCATATGAGAATAGAGTGAGCTGTCTAACAATGGGGCCCATTTGGGAAGCCCAACTGAGTAACAACATATAGAGACCCACTCAGTCCATGCCCACCTGGAACCCACTTGGAACCCACCTAGCCAACTTTCCACCTATGTGAGCCCACATGGGCATGTGGGCTGTGCTGTACTCACAAATATCTACTAATAACCACAGTATAGATACACAGTACTATAAGTACAGTAACAAACAGTACATATATGTTGTGTACTCTCAGGTACATGTATGGTACTCTCTAAGAAAACTAAAGAACCCCATGTAGATTCAGATCTCATACGTTTATTGATCATTATCAGCAGACATGTACACAAAAATTCCAGTGAATCAAGGAGCTGTGTGCATCCCTAGTATCAACACTTTGGTATTGATTTGCCCACCAATATTTACAAGGCTTAATGTATATCATGTTCCCTAAACCAACAGAAACAAAATATCAGTGAAAAGAGATGAGAGGGAAGGCTGAGCACGAGTACAACAGCCCCTTACATCATTCACTGACAGTAGTGTGCATTGTAGTGGGCAGAGCATGCCAGTGACCCTTCAAACTGAGAGCCACTTGTTACTGACATCAAAGTATTAAAAACAAGAGTACTTAATTAAAGGATGGAAAGAGATATAATAGTTACTGCTTAGAAGTACACAACCAAGAGAATCCAAAGTCTGCAAGGTAATATACTAAAATGTAATCATTGTCCTGTATGCTCTACCTTGTGTCAACAGGTCAGTCATCACCGTTTATCACTGGCTATATGTATGTAATTGACTAAATCACAAGTTCTGTGTCATTTGCTGCCTTCAACAATGAGACTCTTTGTTCAAATGTAAGAAATGGTTCCATATGATTTGTTCCGGACAGAGCCGGCACTTAATAATAAACTGAAATATCACAAGATATCAGTATGTAACTGAAGCTTTACTTCAGAGCCAGGGGCTGAGGAACAGCCACATCTATATTAGCTGTGAGGTGTTATTTGTAAGCAGTGTTGAACACTGACCAGCGTGCTAATGGTGAGTTTCAATGAGACATGATGGTGGCTGCCAGATGGATGGGACATTCCTTTTCCGAAGTTGTGCAGGCATTTAACATTCTTCAGTCCACAGTGCCGAGTGTGCACCAGGAATGTAGAACCAGTTATGGACAACGTGAGTCCCATGGCATGATGCATTATCCTGCTGGAATATCCCCACATTCTAGGAATACATCAAGTAGTAAAACATAGCGGGCACCAGTCAATGATGGGTTTAGGCAGACCAGTGGACCCAGCTCATGCCGTGAAATGACACCCAGCACCATTATGGAACCATCACTAGTTTGCACTAGTTGTCTAGATGACAACTGGACAGAAATGGCTTCTGCAGCACACACAAACTCTAGCCTGAAACAGTTTGTTCCATGACTCATTGGACAATGCCACAGTGCGCAAGGGTCTAGTCAGCAACCTCATGAGCCCAGTTGAGGTGTTATGTCCAGTGCTGCGGTGTTAACAGAGGCACTCTGGTGCGTGTTCTGCTCTCATATTCCATGGAAGCTAAAGAATGCTGCACTGACCTGTGGTATATGCATGTGGGGCCTCCTGTATTAAATGTGGGAGTGTTTTGCACAGACAATTCTAGCCAGATGCCACTGGTCATGATCATTTTACATGTAAGTGGCCACTGATTATTCCATAAATGTATGGAGACTTCCTTTCTTTTTTAAGAGTGTGTAGACTAAGTCAAAGCAACTGGAATTATTCTTAAGAGGAAAAGTCATTTTTCAAATGCAATGTTTATATATACACGTGTTTTGTTAACCTTTTCACAAACACAAACATTATTTTAACATTTTGAAGCAACAGCTGACATTATTTCAACAAGGTCCATCATGTTCCAGCTGGAGCTGCTTGTAGTAAAAGAACAGAACACTGTCATATCTTACATCACTGTATAATTCCTTCCAAGAGAGGGTATAACATTATTAATAAGTTAATAATTTTGTTTGTCAGCCTAAAGAATGACTGAGAAAAGAAAGCATCTGATCTGATGCTGTAACAAATCAATCCTAAAACAGCCCACACTCAAAGTGATGGTTAGCTGCGTGTTTCTTCCTAATTTTAAGTGAAATGCTTCAATTAAAACAATACATGTAATACTGAATAGATTTTTAAGGACAAATATTGACCAGGTATCTGACAGTACCCAAAACCCAATTCTGTTGGAATAAGCAAAGTTTTAAGAAAAGCATCACGCCATCTCTCATGCTATGGAGAACGGGCAGATAGATGCATATGAAAAATCCCTTTTCAGCATCCTTTTAATAACAGTAGAGCAATTGGACTATGGGATGTGCCAAAAGGAAAAGAAGATTTGATAGTGAACTAGCAGACAGTTTAGAAATGCACAAAAGTTGGTTCACTACCTTAAAATGTAAAAGGGTTATTTTATTTTTTTGTAGGTTTGTTGGCTAGTCACTTCAGTTGGTCGTCATTATGAAATGTTCCAACATTGCAAAAGGAAAATTGCTGTGTTCAAATTATGAGCAACCCTATTCCTAAGGAACTACCTTTCTGAAGGTTTCAAATTCAATCCCAATCAAACATAACCCATTCAGCCAATCACAAATGTCTGAAGGCAGTAATTAGTTGGACCAGGTGAGGTGGACTAGAGTTGAATCTAGAGTTTGCAGGGCAATAGCTGTCCAGAAGCAGGGTTAGTGACCCCGATGTAGGACTTTGTACAGTTTATTTTATTTCTGGTCTGTTAGAGCAGGGTAATCATTTAACTGTGCAGGACATCGTTGCCCACCCCTGCCCTAAGACAGCCCTTTGGGCACCTCTGGTCTCCATTTCCTACTTTGTCCCAATTTGTTCAATCTCTTCTTACTGGACAGGTCAAATGATAGCAAATTTTCTTGTGCAAAGGTTTATATATAATTGATAAAGCTGTCAAATGCCAGGATTGTCTGTTCGCTGCTCTACAACCATATTAGGTACAGTTATACATTCATGTAGGCACCTAAAAGGAAACCTAGAAGTCAGCCTGCAATTTGCAGTCCTAAGATACCTAAGGGGCGTCTTATAAGGGGCGGTGTGTGTTATTGGACGAACAGGGAGTTGGCATGCAGCCAGACTGAACTCTCTGACACTCCTCCAGCTCCCCCTGAAAAAGCAGAGGCCTACACCATGGTCTACAGCCAAACGCAGCTCTGCCAGGCCAACTGGAGCACAGCAACGGATTTCACACATCACATTATCTTCCTTCCAATGTGCCTGTAGCTTCATCTAAATCTGCAGTTGTTGTCGGAAGTTTACATTCACCCATCATGGATATGAATGTCATGGCAAATGTAGATGTTCAATGATTGCACTGAATTGAGTGTACACGTCTTTAAGAAGGGGGAATAAAGAATGTGGTGAAATTTTGGGGGATTTTATTTTCTGAAAACTGCATGAAAAATTTGGTTAAATATCCCTTAGCAAGTTGCAGCTTGACCAGATGGTAAAAATCAACAAGCTTCTTGCAGAATTTTGTTTGACGACTCTTCTTGGCTTAAATTCAGTTAAATTTGTTTGCTTCCTGGCATGGACCAGCAAGTCCAGTCCACATAATCCACATAGTTTTTAAAATAGGGTTGAGGTCAGGACTTTGACTTCAAAATATTAGCCTGTTTTATCTATTACACAGCCATCTTTGATGTGTGTTTGGGGTCAATGTCCTGGTCAACTCTGTCCAAGTTTTAAATGCCTAGTTTTTTTTTTTAACAAGTTTGAACTGTCTAGCTGAGTTGTCACTGTCAAGTTAGAGTTTATGTGAATATTTTTTGAAGTAGTCCTCCTTTTTCATTATTCCATCCACTCTGTGCAACATACTAGTTGAAATCTTGGAATCTACAGTGTTTTGTAAAGGGCTTCAGTCACTTAAATCAGGAATATTGCAAGAAAAAAAGTTACAATCTTTTTCAAAGCTGCACTGTGCTCCATAAGACTTTCTCATTGTGTTGGTCAAACCTGAGTGCTGTCAAATAAACCCTTTATAATAGAGCAGAGTAGCTACCAGTACTCCTCAAAGCCCCCCCCCCCCCCCCAAAAAAACAAAAAAAAAAAACAACAAAAAAACAAGAACAAAACAAAAACAAAATACAACCTTCCAGCACCAGTGAATTTATGATGTAAATAAGTGTATTTATAATGTCTACACCAGTTATGACAAAAGAACGTTTGACCACATCTGCTGTGCTTAAAGCAAGGTGGTGTAAAGTGTTGGCACTAATCTTAAGAAGAGGGGCTATAAGAGCCAAGTCGAACTTGAAAATTGATGCCTAGAAAAAAGCAACATATGGTCACTGTGGGAAATGTACCACCCTCTCCTCACTGCTGTCCTTGGCGAAGTTTGCCCTGGCTCGCAGTCACTGCCAACCTATAGGAATTTGCTGCAATCAACACTGATTTTGAGCCTTTGCTCTTATGTGCATGGTTCAAAATTACACCAATGCAACTGCATGAAAATGTCTTGATAAAAATTAGCCCATGACCTCAAAAAAAAAACTGCAGCAACAACTGACATGAGCTTTTGCTGCCACCTAGTGGAGAAAACGCACATTACAAGCCTTCACTGATACTAGTGAACAGAGGTAAACCAATGAGCAAACAATACATACTGGGAGTATAGACCAGGGCTGCGGACATTCTGGCTTGGTGGCTCAGATGCCAATGTCTGTGGCAGGTTTAGGGCTTTACACAAAATATTATACAAAGTTGGTTGGTTTCCAATTACATTTTTACAAGAAAAATAAGAATTTGTTAATATACATAAAGTATGGGTGTTCTCTCATTGGGTGGGGGTGGGGAGACTTGCTGACAGGCCAATTCAGACATCCACAAATTGAGAAACTATAGCCTGAAGGCCACACTCTGGGCAGTCCTGGTCCAAACAATAATGTAGTTGTTCTCAAAACAATGCTAAGAGATCTTAAAATGGTCCAGAGCTTTTTTTGCTCCAATGCAATTCAGATTACTACAGTGATAAAAGTGAAGGTTTGAGAACCACTACTATAAGTAATATTAAAATGACCGCAAAAAGAATCGGGTTTTCAAGAATTTTATTGAAATACTAAGACAAATTTCAGTCCCAGTCCCTTATTGTTTCAAAAAGCACGCTTTGGGTTTTAGCGTTAACATCAAAACATCTTTATCCAAAGCCTCCCCTTTTGCTAAAACAGCAGCATATATCTTATGCAAACCTATACAACAGGTCATTTGGCACATTCACCCCAGATTGCGGTGTTTGTGTATTTGCAGCTCACACTAATAGCACAGCAGACTCCAAATCCCAACAAATGCCATCTCATCTGAGGTTGCGTTTGCAACTGTAGCCCATTCCTTTTGCAACATTGACAGAGTAACTGAAGCTAAATGATCGTTGAGAGCAATGTTGAAGTTAAAACAGACCATAGATTGAAATGAGTCTCAAAATGATGACCCAACCAACAGTTATGGGCTTGCTGTCTGTAACCATGAGCCTTAGCACCAATTAGAACTACGAAATACCACAAAGGGAGAAAATGAAAACACAATCACTGGCTTGGAGTGATGAGCCTCCATTGTAGCATGGTTCATTTTAGAGATGGGGCTAAATAAGACCTCTCAGCCTTACAGAGAGCCCCTCCCCCTATTTTTCCTTTTCTAGTTCAACCAACGCAGCCATCCCAACGTATGGTCATGTTCAAATGAGGCCCAAAGCAAATACTGTAACCACAAGAAATGGAACCAGCACAAAGAGCAGTTGTTTCCTCACTCTGCTGGGGAAAAAAAGAAGGGTACTTCGGCTTTGTTTGGATTTCAATGCCCTTCAACAGTGGTTGGACACCATGATGCAAATACTGGTCTTCTCCTGAAACACTTTCACAAAAGCATGCACTTTAGATGGACAAGGCAAATGTCCTCTTGCAACAAAACCCAGGTTTAGAGTAACAGCAAGAGACTGTGCAAAGTGCAGAATTTTAAATGTCTAAACAGAAAGATCATAAAGGTTGTCATCTGGGACACAGTGGATGCTCTGACAGAATCGGTGACCAGCTGAGCTTTTCAAGATGTCCGAGGCAGTTTTGGGACGTGGGTTTTGAGCATATCTAATGGGGGCAAATGCTCATGGTGACAGAGACACTGACCCCTTAATGTAGTTTAACAGTCATCTCAAATTGCTGCAGAATAGGATGCACAATGTAGAAGACAAAGTCACCAAGACTACTGTGGGTTGTGAAATACGGTAGAAAAGTTAAGAATCGACTCAAAAAGGCAGTTGAGAGCAAGTTCGACATTACCATCAAACTTTAAAAAGCCTCGGTCAACAGAAAGAAGACAAAACAGTATCAGTTGAAGTATAGTGCACTGGGTTTTGCTCTGTGGATCTCCCCGTGTGGGCACAAGCGAGGTACTTTTAAAGGGATACAATCTTGTCTGAGAAAAGCATACCAAAAGCATGAGGCCACCCAGGTTGGTCCGGTGCTTTTGCACATAGTCAGTAATACTAGGTTACTGCATAAAAAGAAGGCAAGCCACAAATCTGGAGAGCCACAGCCAGGAAAGATTCCTTCCTTTCTTTAGAAAAATCCTACCTGATCATAGTTCTTAGACAATGGCTAGTCTTAAGTATTCTTAAAGGAATACTCCACTGCTTTTTCTTGTATCTCCATCAGCAACCGTTACAGTACTTTACCACAGATTACACGATGACTGCTGGGGGGGGTAACCAGATGACTTTGCACCGATGTAATAGAAGCCAACAGGCAGATGCTTCATCATCTGCCTATTGGGTTCTATGATATGATTTTGCAGTCGACAGGTTGACTGTTTTTGAATGCGCTGAGAAATCGAAAAATTTCAGTGCTAATAGGCTGTGATGGGAGATGGAGATCAGGCTCCAGAACGCTGGAGTACTCCTTTAACTACAGCAAAAGCTTGTGAATGCTAAAAAGTAGGTTCAACCTCCAGTAGTGTGGCGTTAAAGCTCTCAAAGCTTTGCAAATACATACTGTCTTTCTTTCTCTCTTAAGCAGGCATATAATCCACATCCATTGCACATACGATACCTGTAGAACATTGCACACAATGTAAGAAAGGGCTAAATGGTATTGGCTTCAGATTTATGGGTAAATCTCTGCTTAAGGAAGAAAACATTAATGAATTAATGGACTGTGTACTATGAACTGCCTGAAACCTAAGGCAGCGTTTGCATAAAATACTGATTTTCTTTTTAGAGATGAGAGGGAAGGAACAAAAAATAGTTTCATACTGAGGAGTGTACAGTAATAGATCTGGTAAATCCCAAAGGAAGACCCCCCCCAAAAAAAGAATAAATAAAAAAAATAATTAAAACATAAAATAAGTACCTTCCATTCAATATATAGGAAACAGATGATATTCACTTAAATCTTTTTTTCTTTTCAATAAACAAAAGAAAGAAAACTTGATTTGTTTAGCAAAATCTGTTTCAGTGTTGCTTGCCCCTGTTTAGCAAGCAAGGAAAGGGTTGGTAAAGCGATCCCCAAAGTGGATTCTCCTCTTCAGCTCTTTGAGAGATCTGTGTGCTTTGAGGGAGGGAAGCTGAGAACTGATGCCACATAAGGCTTTCCCATAATGCAGTGTGCAACAACACTGACAGGCATGGCTCAAGACGCCAAGGACCCTCCCCCACAAAAAGGGAAAAAAAAAGAGAAAAAAAAAAGAGAGAGAGAAACAAACACAATCTCAGTCTGTATTGCTCTAACTAGAGCGTTCGGCCCTCAGCACGAGGGGAAATACTCCTCTTTTCGTGGCATTTTAACATTTTAGAGCAACTTTATTTTAGAGCAAGCCCAAAAAAAAAAAAAAAAAAAAAAGAAAAAAAAAGAAAGGAAAAAAAGAATCCTGCAAAATCCATAGTCTCTCTCTCTCTCAATGTCTTGTTTCCAGATGAGAAAGGAGGGAAAAAAATTTAACTCAACATGGTTAGTGCCAGTTTTGTAGTTGCTGCTGATCATATTCTGCTATGAGTTTCTTTATATGTGCCAGTTTGTTGTGGAGATATTCACAGCGGTTCCTCTCTTGGCTATAGTTGGGGTTAGTCTGTGAGGAAAGAGGAGATGATGGTGAGTGTTCTGTAGAAACATATAGTCATGGCCAAAAGTTTTGAGAATGACAAATTTTGGTTCACACAATGTTTGCTCCCTCACGGAGCCTTAGAACCTTGTCAATGTCTGTATGGTATAAAGTACAATTTGAAGCATTCTGTATGTTCTTATGTTAAACTGGATGTATTTGTCCATAAAATGTTAAAGAGAAGACTTGATGTTTACAGTGTTGACCCTTCTTTAAGACTACTACTATTCACCTTGCTATACTGGATATCAGCTTCTGGGCAAAATCTTGATGATGACAGTGATGACAACCCATTTGTGCCTAATCAGTGCTTGGAGTTCATCAGAGTTTCTGGGTTTTTGTTTGTCCACCCTCTGAGAATTGACCACAGGTTCTCAATGGGATTGAGATCTAGGGAGTTTCCTGGCCATCAAACCAAAATTTCAATGTTTCATCCAGAGCCACTTGGAGCACCATGTCTTCTCAAATGGCTCCTGAATCATTAGGACAAGTTGCTCTTGGAGGATGTTTTGACACCATTCCTTATACATGGCAGTGTATTTCCCCTGGATGAGAAGCAACCTCACACACGGTCTCAGGATGCTTCACTGTTGGCATGACAAGACTCATGGTAGTGCTCACCTTTTCTTCTCCCGACAATCATTTTTCTAGATGTCTCAAACAGTCTGAAGGGGGCTTCAGCAAGCTTTCATTGTAAAAAAGCACATCATAAATAAACTTTGATTTGAAACGTCAGAGAAAATAACTTCAGCCCAGTTCTCTGCAGTCAAATCCTTATACTTCCTGCAGACAGTCAGTCCGTCCTTAAATGTTTTTCTTGGAGCGAAATGGTTTCATTGCTGCCCTTCTTGACAACAGGACATCCTCCAAAACCTTTGTCTCATTGTGCGTTCACATGCACTCACACCTGCCCTCTGCCATTCCTGAGAAAGCTCTGCACTGGTAGTGACCCAATCTCATAGCTGCATCCTTTTTAGGGGACAATCCTGACGCTGACCTGACTTTCATGGGAACCCTGAAGCCATCTTCACTGCAACTGAACCACTGTCCTTGAAGTTCTTGATTGGATACACGGTTGATTGGGGTGATCTCTTACAAGAAGCAGAGTTCTTGCCTTTGAAACCCTTTTGATGCAATGATGACTGCACATGTTTCTCTGGAGGTAACCATGGTTAAGAAGAAAACTTAAGCTGGACTGCTCCTTTAAAGCAACCAGTCTGCTCTTCTAATCAGCATGATTTTGTGAAAATACATGATGTGTGCCACTCTGACTTTTGGCCACAACTGTACATGAATATATACTATACATGAAAGTATTTTGACAGTGCTGATAATGAGGGATTCACAGCTTACCTTTTTTATTTTGCGATACTCTTGAAGTATCTGATTGTGGATTGTCTGTAAAAAGATGGATAAATATCAAATTAATAAAAGAAAACTACCAGGCATTATTATTATTATATAGACAACAACAAGATTAATAAGAATAATAAGAATAATACATAAGTGCTCCTTTGAGCCTTGGTTCCACTAATGATATAATTATACATGTCAAGTCAAATATGAGTGTGAAGCTTCAGGACATTTACAACTTAAATACCACACAGAATCTGTTAAAAAGCCCTTTAAAATGATCTGAATTATTCAATATCTGAGATGTAAATAAGGAGTATGTGAGAATTGTATGATGGAAAATGATGCACTGTAGGAAAACCTAAAGACAAAGCTTGAGCAATATGATGATGTAATCACACACTGACAAAAGACAGTGGATTATTATGAAGCATTACAATCCACTAAGCCTGTGTCAGCAAATATCAACCATACTGCCCTCTACATTTCTTTGTGGTTATCCTGCTCCCAACACACCTAATCCACCTAATCAGGTAAGAAATTGAAGATGTTAGAGCAGGAAGCCACTTGACTTGGAATAACACATTTCCACTGAAAATTAAGAAGGTTCTTTTTCTCTCCTGAACAGCTGCCATTTTGGAGATACAGGGTTTGCATCAGATAGTAACAAAATGTTTCCACCATAACTATTTAATAGCACACTGCATAAGGAAATACCCCCAGAAGGTCATTTTCCAATGGAAAGTCATACAACTTTCAGTTTGAGAGAGTCTCAACAGTTACCTTGTACTTTTCTGTGCCTTGCTGGAGCTGCTTGAGTTCAGCATCTAGCACGGTGAACTGACGAGTGATCCCCTCTATCCGTGCATGTAGGCCCCGGTACTCGCTATACTCTGCATTGAAGTCATTCTTGTAGCTCTGACGCTGCTCTTGCGAGCCAATCTCAGTGTATTTTCTGCTTAGACACACAAACAGAGCAAGGTCTTTTTTACAAAACTGAGCTTTGAGAAGTTTAGGAGATGAAAAACATTTACTCGCTTGACAAAATCACGAGTTCTATGACATCAAATTATCAAGGGTATTTAATTAAAATACGTCAAGGTTTGACAGTGCTTACAATAAATAGTCCGCCATCTCGGACGAAGACGCAGAAATACTGGAGCTGTCGCACATTCCATTCAGATCTAAGAGGAAATACAAGAGGTGAACTCAAGTACAAGGCTTCATTCATCTTGCACACTCACAAAAGGAACTAATACAGACAGATAGAAAAATATTCCCAAGGATACTCTGAATGATGTCTGCTTGCTATTAGCAGAATGCAAAGGGACACGTCAACTGCCAAGCCTTTCAAGTTCAGTGCATACTAGACAAACCGTTCCCTGGCTTCACAACTCTACAAGAGTCTGTAGCAGATTTAAACATTTCCACTGAATGATTTGGTGAACTTATAAAATTCCAAACATCCACATTTTCTCCCATCGTGTAAATATTTGACTAGCGAAATGAACTGCAGATGCAAACGATAGTTTAAGAATTCCTGGGTGGTTAATTTGACATCAGAATGCTTAAAATGACAACAAAAACAAGTTATTTTGGGGATAATGTGATTTTCCAATATTAAACCATTTACTAATGATTCCATGGATTAACTGCCAAAATACATCACTCAAACTGTGGGGCATTTTCCCTCATTCTATAATCACCATTTTACTTGATTTTAAGTATATGGTATGTTCAACTACTTATGGGTTTTACTGTCTGCAGTTCGATCGGACAGTGGTTGAACGCTGGTCACTGGACATTGAAAGAGAGCCAGATTTTACTTTTTCTATCTTATTTGTACTCTAGTGTTCAACTTGGTGATCTAGGCAGTTGTACTTTAAAATGTTCAGTAGATATCAGATTTATTATATCATAAATGGACAATAAAAACAATCAAGCATAGAACTAGATAATCAGTGTTGCTTGTTTGATGGAATCTTTTTTTATTTAAGACCTCTATCTATCCGACAAATAAGATTTGAGGAACATACCTGTGCTTTTTTGTGGAACACTGCTACTACTCAAGTCCGGACTTGTTGTAACCTCACACAATTTCCTCAGCTCTGCACTGCCGTCCTCCCCTCCTTTCCTCTCCTTTTTCAGCCCTCGTTCTCTTTCCCGGTCTCTTTCTTTAGACTTGTCTTTATCCTTGTGTTTTTTGGACTTCTTCTTGGACTTGCCATGCAGGGAGGGTGAAGTGCTGCGGCCCTGAGGCCCCTCCAAGCTACTGGGGGCCGGGGATGCAGCGCTTGATCCGGCTGCTGGCTGCCCGGAACTGCCAGTAAACGTGGGTGGGTGGCTCAAACGCTCGGCCACTGCAGCCTCCTGACCTTCACAATCCCGGCCGTTGTGACTGGAGTCATTGCTGACATCTGACAGTGGATCGAAAGGCCTAGGGATGTCGAGCAGTGGAAGCTGTACACTGGAAGAGCTCTCTCCTGCTGCCTGTGAAGTGGAGGAGTCCTTCCCATTGGAAGAACTCAGCTTTCCATTGAGGGGTGCACCCTTGTTGGTCAGATGTGATATCCTGGGCTTCTTGTTAGCTAGAGGGTCAATGAACTCTGCAGCGCACCTTTTCTGTAGAACAGAAAATGGTCCATTACAAAAGAACAAGGGATAAAAGCTCAAAACTTATGTTTGTAATTAGAAGTGGAGAGCTTGTGCAAGTGTTCCATCAGCCTGCTTCAGCCAACGCTTCAAACATACAGACAAAAACAATAGCACCTTGCAGAGGGTGAAATGTGTGGGGGGCGTGTGCGAAATTCGGGCGGTTGTCAGACTCGTTAGATGCTTTACGAAGCAGTGGTGTTCATAACAGTGAAGCTGGGTCACTACACCATTTCATTACCTACTCCAGAATTAAAGCAGTGATAGGATACCACAAATCAACAAAGAAACATTAACCTACATCAGGGATGTCTAGTCTTACAGTGCTGTGTTTATGTTCCAGTAAAGCAGCACAAGTAAATATGTTCAGATATTTTATGGCTGGAACAAATGAAAATCTGCAGTCACATTGGCTATTTGAAAACTGGACATCCTTAATCAACAGCAACACTTCACAGTCCTGCTACTAACTTGCACATTTAACTGCTTTCCCAGCTCCCAACACACCTAATTCATTTAATCAGCCCATTAACAAGCCTACAAGACTTAAAGAAAAGTTTAAAAAAAGAATTACAAAGTCCATGATATATAAGATGAAGTAAATTAAGATATTAACTAAGATTAAACAACAGATTGTTTCCATTTACAACAGCAGACAATCTGCTTCAACAGCACAGTGGAAAACATTATTTGTTTACTCTTACACAAGTGCTGCACAGTTGCATTTCAACCTGGACCAAAACTAAGCTCAACTTTGCAGAATATGGCATGCAGTTTATGGGAAATGGAGAGGCAGCAGGTGGCTGACCTGGGATGGAGAACTGCTGGCCTGCTCTTTGTGAGGGCTAACTGGACTCTCCCCAGGGGCTGGAGTGCTGCTCTGAGTCTTGCACAGTTTCCTGTGGAGAAACAAGAAGGAAGGAATCAGACAGGTCACACCCATGGAAATTCTTATCTGCGCATGTATAAATGAATGCAGATTAGATCATAGTGCACTGTTTAAAAGGATATGTTCACAATACATTGCCCAGTAACAATAATACACACTCTGGATAAAAAAAAATAGAACCCAGACTCTGTTAAAGTTAAGTAAGCCAAATAAATATGTAGCAGTTAAACGTGTAAATATAAAAAAAAAAAAAAAAAAAAACAAAAAAAAAAAAAAAAACCAAAACTCTTATTCAGGTTAATCTTGTCCACATTTAGCATAATATATACATACTAAACCTATGCGTCAATCACAGTGGTCAGCGAGACCCTATTAGTTTGCAACACCACAACTGAGGTTGGATTAGATCCACATAGGAAGAGAATGGAATTTAAGTGATTACACATAAAATCTGTCATTTTATTCCAAAGTGTGTTTAATTTTACTCATCTTACAGTAATAATTCCACACTAACCTACATTTTGTCTTTCAGAGAATCTGTAGAGCCGTCAATAATAGTAAAACCATTGAAACTCAACTTCATGGCAAAAAAACAAATCCTGGTAACAGATACAGGTGTATGACATCAAACAAGTCATATAGCCCAAATATCTATTGGTCAAGTAATCAGAATTACATTGGTTCAGGAACCCACACCTATACTGTACAGAATTTAACAGAAATTTCCCATTGAAATAATAATAATAAAAAAAACAGCCAAAGTCTAGGCTTACTGTTTTTTTTGGTGGGATTTTTTCAATACATTTCATCCATAATGTATTTACAGTTCTTCACTTTTTGCACATTGTTATGTTACAGCCTTATTACAAACTGGATGAAGCAAATTATTCCCCTCAAAATCTACACTCAATACCTCGCAATGACAAAGTGAGAAAAATTAGTTTGAAATTTTTGCAAATTTATTAAAAATAGAAACACAAAAATAACAAGAGTCACATCCTTTGCCATGACATTTAAAATTGAGCTCAGTTGATTGATCATCCTTTAGATGTTTCTACAGATTGATTGGACATCTGTGGCAAATTCAGTTGATTGGACAAGATTTGGAAAGGCACATAATATAAAGTCCCATAGGAGACCATCAGAGCACAAACCAAGCCATGAAGTCTAAGGAAAGGTCTGTAGATCTCCAAGACATGATTGTATCGTGTGCTCTAGGGAAGGGTACAGAAATTTTTTTGCTGCATTGAAGGTCCCAATGAGCACAGTGCCCTCCTTCATCCGTCAATGGAAGAAGTTTGGAACCACCAGGACTCTTCCTAGAGCTGGCCACCCTGCCAAACAGTGACCATGGTAGGGGGGCCTTAGTCAGGGAGGTGACCAAGAACCCCACAGTCACTCTGACAGAGCTTCACTATTGCTCTGGTGAAGAGAGGAGAACCTTCCACAAGGACAACCATTTCTGCAGCACTCCACCAATCAGGCCTGAATGGTAGAGAGGCCAGAGAGGCCATTCCTCAGTTAAAAGCACATGACAGCCCATCTGGAGTTTGCAAAAGGGCAAACCAGACCACAACAAAACAATTTAACTTTTTGGACTTAATGCCAAGAAACATATCTGGAGGAAACCAGGCACTGCTCCATCACCTAGCCAATACCATTCCTACACCGAAGCATGGTGGTGGCAGCATCATGCTGTGGGTATGTTTTTCTGCAGGAGGAACTGGGAGACTAGTCAGGGTCGAGGAAATGATGACAGCAGCAATGTACAGAGACATCCTCTGGACCTCAGACCGGGACGAAGGTTTCTTCTTCCAAGAGGACAAAGACCCTAAGCACACAGCCAAGATAACAAAGGAGTAGCTTCAGGACAACTCTGTGAATGTCCTTGAGTGGCCCAGCCAGAGCCCAGACATGAACTCAATTGAACATCTCTGGAAATATCTAAAAATGTCTGTGCACAACGCACCCCATCCAATTGATGGCACTTGAGAGGTTCTGGAAAGTAAAATGGGATAAACTTCCCAAAAACAGGTGTGCCAAGCTTGTAGCATCAAACTCAAATAGACTTGAGGCTGTAATTGCTGCCAAAGGTGTTTCAACAACGTTTTGAGCAAAGACTGAATACTTATTACGTTTTTATATATACACACTGTGTCACAGTGTGTTACACATGCTGTCACATAAAATGTGCAAAAACGAAGCATTGAGAATACTTTCTGGATGCACTGTACCTATAGATCCACAGATCTTGAGTACTGGGTGATACTACTGGTCAATCATTATACCAGTTTAGCCCTAGCTTCTACCTAGACTCTCTCTGGTAAATTAAGAAAATACAGATAATTTGGCCAGTTACACCCAACCACAACAGAACCACTTCGAGTACAGGGGAAGGCTGCAAAAGATGTGACTGGGTCTGTCAGCAGGGGGCAATGAGACACATGAGCTGAAAATTTCAGAACTGAAGAAGAGCTACCCAGTGACAGGTTCAGGGCTGGTGTGGGAGTCAAAACTGAAAGAGGAGGTGGGGTGTACGTGAGCAATAGCTGCCAGACCTGTCGTCCAAAACACTCTGGCACAGCCGGACCTTGGACTTGTGCCACCCACACACATGGATCAACATGTGCTGGACAAGAGTTGCATCACAGAGACCTTCCAACTGCTTGGCTGCATCACTCTCACGTGATAGTCTAACATTCAAACCTAGGCAGAGGGAACATTAGAGGGGGAGTGGGGGGTGTAGGTGTATGTGAAGACCACCATCAGCTGATAAGCACTGGTCCAGAGCTCAAAGTGCAGAATCACAACCTCATTCTTCCTGCAGAAGGATATTTACGGTTTGGAGGAGCATCCATAAAAAAAAAAGCACACTGCAACACTGCTCTATATTTAGCTGAAAGGGAGCAGTCTTTAACTGAGAACAGAGGCTTCCCCCTTACTGAGACTTACAGCATGTCAGGCTAATGTGAGATGGGAAGAATAACACAAAATGGATTTTGAGAGACGTGTCAGGGCAGGAGAAATAGGAGGCAAGAAAAACCAAGTGGTACAACACAATTCAAAAGACAATTTATAATTAAAATCACCACAGAGTGAGACAAAAGTGTATTAACTGCACTGACTAAAGACATACGTCTTCAGTCCGCGTTCCTGTTTGCTGTTCCAGGCTGCTTTTGGAATGGTGTAAATCATACATGACTCAAATTCTATGCTGAGCTTACCGTACAAGAATCCTCTTCAGAATCTGCTGGTCTACTTCGGTGTAACCAGGCCAATCTTTCTGAACATCCTTAAACAAACAGTCCTTCAATGTGAAGGTGTTGTCTTTGCTATTTAGGTTAGCCACCTACAGCCAAAGAAAACAGGGGTCATGTTAGCATATCTTCTAAAAATGGAAAAAGAAAATCAACACGAATGCCAGCAAAACACACTACAGAGAAGCATTTCATTCTCTCTCAAAGTCAAAGCTGAGTAGCTCTGCAAAAGGCTAACATAAATCAGACATAATGTGTGTGAAATGTTCCACAAGAACCTAGATTTAACATGTATGGCATTACTATTCGCTTTATAATATGCCACCATGCTTGAACATAAATGTAAATTGACAAGTTACATTATGCTTCAAATTCAGTTACAATATTACTTCTGTAACCTGCTTTTACCTGATGGTAATGTAAAAATGTTTCTGTAAAAAGTACTCTTTAGCATGTTTTCCAACATGCATCAAGGAACCTTCAATAAACGGACAAGGGTTTCTTGAAGGTTCATTCATAGTTTCAAACTGAAGAAAAGAAGAACCTAAAAAAGTTCAGTCTTGATTCAACTAATCAGTTAATCAATGTCAAATAAGGTAAACTATGAAAATGTGCAGGGCAATGGGCCTCCACTACCAGGATTGAGAAACACTGGTCTACTATTGCATAATATTTTATAATGATAAAATAGGCAGCATGTAAACTGTTAACATTCAGTTTTACTGGAAACCAAAACAATGGCAACCCGATATGATGCTTCTAGACAAGCTTGTGCATTTTATTTTCTCTGAGAGCGCAGAACTCCACTTGAGTTTCTTTGTATCTTTGCATTTGTTGTGTTCAATGAATGTAACGTTTTTAGTTTGGTGGTGATCTAAATCAGAGCATAGAAGAGGACAATAAATGGATAAACAAAAAGTAAAACAACAAAATCATAGAAAATCTTTCATTCATACATCAGAACAAAAAATTATAAATGTCAGCACTAACTAAAACTAACATTCCATAACAGCACTTTTTATGCAGAGCATTGTCAAGAAAAGAGCATGAAGTACTGCTTCTTCATCCATCTCAAATGTATGTAATAATGCTATTTTCATAATCAGAAGTCCTGAAGAAAAATACACAATAGGAACAGCTGTAGATCAAAGAGAAAGGGATCAACACCTGTAAATGTAATGATCCTAAGAATCTACAAGGCCACCAAAGCATAATGCTAAAGCAAATAGAGTAAAAAGTTATTTCTAAGTTTGTTCATTTTCAGAATCTGTGAAAACGTCAGACTTAATGGTAACTTGCTAAGAGTTTGTTGACATGGAAGGTTTTCATTGTTCCTTAAATTTCTCTCTGTTCTCACCACTTCCACCAGCTCCACAAGTAGACTTAGACTAGATGACGCCTTAACCACTGTTCATTTTCAAAGCCTTTGAAATGGTCAAGTTCAAATTACTGCCATAGCCCCAAGCCACAGGCTTGTTCACCACACAGACTGTGGTTATGCCAATCAGGTTCTCCCTCAGCATATTCCATAAAATGTGTATTCTTCAACAAATGTCAAGGCAGCTGTGCCACACTGGCAGGAGAAACAACACAGCTTCAGGTTTCTAAAGATGCTCTAAAGTGTTGGACAGTGACAAGGCCTCTGAGCAAGTTTACTAAATATAAATTCTTGAGCAAAACCTAGGTCAGTGATTTGAGCCTGGGACGGATGTTCACCTTCCAACAGGACAATGAGCCAAAGCACACTGCTATAGCAACACTTGGGTGGTTTAAATGTAAATGTGGAAACGTAGCGGAATGGCCAAATCAGAGGGCAGACCTTAATCCAAATGAGAATCTGTGTTGAAGATCCCTGTTCACCAGTGGAAACCATATAACCTGGAGGACCTGGAGCAGTTTTGTCTTGAGGAATTGGCAAAAATCCCAGTGGCAAGATGTGGCAAGCTCATAGAGACTAATCCAAAATGACTTGCTGTAATTGCCAAAAAAGGGGGCTCTACAAAATACTGACTTTAGGGGAGTGAAAAGTTATGTGCACAAAGACATTTTCTGTAATTTTGTCCCATTTGTCATTTAGTTCACAATAAAAATGTTCAAAGTTGTAGGAATATTCTGTAAATGAAATTGCAATGAAATGCAAAACCTCAAATAGTCCATTTTAATTCCAGGTTGTGAAGTAGCAAAACATGAAAATGCTGTATGCGGAGGACCATAAAGCACCACCAGCAGCTCCATCCTTGAATGAGAAGGGAAAAGTCTGTGCTGCTGAAGGGAGATTATCCCAAGAACAAATCAGACATCTGAATAGAATCAATTCAAGCCTGAAAACTGAAGTCTCCAGGAGGATGAACAGACAGGTCAAAGTTTCTGTCTATACAATCAATTCAAGTAAAAGAGGATCCACTGATGCTGTATAGAAAGACTTCAGAGTTGCATCGCAGATGTCCAGTGCAAAGGAATCATTTTACAGTTTTCATTTCACACTATTTTTACAGGGTCTTAATTCAACAAGATATATTTAGCATACAATAGCTCCAGTTCCAATCTCTAATTTCACAGCATTGGCTTCCCTGATGTCCCTGAAATCTAACACATTAAATTTCCATTACAGTTGTCTGAGAATTTTTATTTGGAATTGGTGAAGCCTTTCCCTCTACAGCCACTTTTCCACTGCAGAGTGCCTTCACTAACCGACTCTACTGGGCTTTACTTGCTTTTTGGTCTCTGGTATCTGGTTTGTTTTCCACTAGCATGGCTCCCCTTGAAATGCAGCTGGTACATACAAAACACTAAAGTAATAGGTTGTGTAAGTTTAAAGATTCTTAACTATTACCTGACAATCTGAACAGGTTTCTATATTTAAAATAGTAATTTAGATTTAAAGCAACTCTATTTACAGAGTAGATATTTGAATGTTAAACATGTTAAACAGCTAACTGAGTTAGCATGAAGCTATTTATTAAAGAAAAATAAAATAAAACCCCCATAAAACATAAAAGCTCACAATAGGTACAAAAGTAACACACGCATATTCCTTTGTATGTCTTCATTTTTAGATATTTGTTAAATGAAAGCTTAAACTGCAAGTGTTTTTTTTTTATTTTTTTTTTTTAATTGTTGTAGTTTTAGCCAGTTATTAGGCTAACTTATCCAGCTAGATAGCTTTCTCCTGCATGGCTAGCCAGACAGAGAGAGCAGAATATAATTTTACTATGTAAGAAACCTGTCAGGATTTTATTAGGGGTCACTTAGGAACTAATAGTGGTGTTATACTGGCAGATTCACAATGACAACCTTAACATATACCCGATAGTACAGCAATACAGTATGTATCTAGTACAGATACTAAATTTGCACAGTGGAAAAGTGATTAAACCCTCACAAAAGCACTTCTGATGGCAAACTATACTTTTTTAAAATATACTATTTAGTGTGAAATTTGGGACTTTTGTAAACTGATAAACAGTGTATCTCAAAGCTAAATTAAAACATTTCCTATATATCTCTGATATATTCTAATGTGTCAAAAAGATTATGTATTAAAGTGTGCTATTTGCTTTATATTTTTCACATGGGCTAGCTTTCTGTTTGAGGGTAAAATAAATACATGTAGTAGCTCATAAGCAATCAGAAAGGTCAGTCAGCAGAATACAAATAAGCACTTTGTGTGCACATAGCGAATCCTGACCTGTTGCAGGAGGCTGTCCAGCATATCTTTGTCCTGGCTTGAGAGCCCATCTTTGGTAAGGCGGACCAACAGCTCAGGCTTACGGTAGGGCTTGAGAGCTAGGAGGTGCACCAGCCGCTCCTTCAGTGGCCGTGGAGGTGCCGTGCTTTTCTTCATGCTGCTGGAGATGATCACAGGTCGTGAAGTCCGCCGTGATGGGGCCACATCAGACAGGGCTGTCGCCGGTTTCCGGATCTGAACCCTCTTACCTAGAGAGACCAGTCAAGCTGATTAGTCTATTTACTCGTCAATGTCCAATTCAGAACTTGGTGAAAGTGAGGATTGAGTGTTTCTATAAACCATTCTTAAAAAACACAAAGATGTGATTGCTATGGCAACACATAATAAAGTAAGGATCGTTCACCCAACATAAACAATCCCTAGCTGATACTTTGTAGGAACTGTAATTGTCTGTGCATCCGGTTATACTACAGTGCAGTGTCCTGATGGAGCGCAGACATTCGCAGCTTAATAAATAATGCAGTACCCTCAAGTTACAGACATGTGGAGACAGCAAGCTGTAAGTGATGCACCTGCACCCACACTTAACAAGTCATATATCCCTCGATGCGGTGGAAAGAGTTTGACATTTCAGATCTAAACACTTTAAAATTAAACAGCATGTTGGCAAGAGGTTTCTCCAAACACGTAGAACAGGTGCAGAAATACAGTGGTCAGTCACTTTGATTCACGGAGCCTTACCCACATATCTGCCGCCAGGCTTGATGACTATAGCGGACCGGCTGCGTGTCTCCTCCTCAGCCTGAGCCATGCTCTGCCTGGCCTTCTGGTAGGAGTCATCTGTGGCACACACTGTGATTTTGTCCTGGATCCCTCCCAGGCAGTCCAGCTGTATGCTCCCTTCACTAAAACAAGTCAAAGATGGACATCGTTAAATGAGTTTCACAATAATGTGAAACCTAACTTTCAGGATTTGAATCAGGATTCCCCTGATTCACTGTGCTCTCAAGTCAGACACAAAAAAAACCAAAATCAGTTTTGGTAATACAGCCACTGGCAATATTGCTATCAGTAAAGAAGATAAGATAAAACTCCATTAACATGTAATCTAATGCTATGTTTACTCAACAGGTAAACTTTGCCCAGACAACAAAAAGCAAGATGAACATTCTTAGAAATAAAGGAACTTTAGAATAAAGGCCATAGTTTTTGCCACAGCTTCTTTAAGCAATGCCATAGAACCACCATTTTTGGTTCCATAAAAAAAAACAAAGGTGAGCACGAAGCACCTTTAATATATTAGTGTCATCTAATATCTAACATTTTTCATAATAAACTAAAGGTGATTGATCCCATAGAAAAAGAAAACTCTTTGGGTTCCCAAAAGAAACATTTTGATAGATGTACTGTGTGAGTGTGGAGAACTTCAAAACTCTTCAGTTGATATAAATGTCCTATACCAATTTAAAAGTCCTTCAGTCATTTCTGGTTCTTCAACCGGAACCAAAAGTGGTTCTTCTATGGCACTACTGAAAGAACCTTTTGAATCCCCTTTGTTTTTAACAGTGTATACATGCCCAGCTAGAGCAAATATAAAAGTCACGACAGCAGAAAATTTGCTACTTGGCATGGGCAGACGCATTAAATGCACGAAAAGAATGGGCTGATTAATTCTTCCATGGTACATCACAAAGCAAACGAAGTAATTTAGTTTATCTACACTGTGAAGAACTGAGTTAACATGGATAAATGATATAAGCCAATTTCTGCATGGGAGAATACCATGCCTACAGTGCATTCTTTGCCCAACTGCGGATTATCAGAAGCATTCAAAGTCAGTGTTGCACATAAAACGCTCTTAACCCACTGCTTTCATCTCCCATCGATGCAGCCGGGCTTTGATATCAATTTGGCAGAGATAAAAATGTGATGGCAGTCCTCAGCCCTCGCTTTGCTCTCTGCAATTATTTTGTCAGAATTATGAGTTCAATTATGAGGACAATGCGATGCCTGAACTTTTTTTGACCCCTCTGTCTTGTCAGAAACAACTGAAGACATGAATGTTTTAGAGGATGAATTTAGTTGCTGCTTCCTCTTCATGGTCTACAGAACCAGCCAAATTCAATTCATTCCCTCAGCACTGGTTTTCAGGATGAGGAACACAGAAGAGTATGGACATTTGTGGACAATAACATTTGTATTCAGTTGGAAGTGTATTCGGTAGCGGCAGCTGTTGCCAGGTATTTAGCTTTCAGGCTAACATTAGCAGCATGCTTGCAGCCATTGCCTATGAAGCAAGGTGAACTGAGGATCAACTGTCGTGGGATTTAAACATAGTAGTGTGTCTACAGTGGTACTGTTCCTGTAGTGTTTCACACATATTTTCCCAAGTGATACATGGACATTTGCAACTTATATTCCAATACAAAGGAAAAAAACATATCTGACAAACTCCACCAAAGCTACTGTAAAATGTGTAAAACTAATGACTCTCTTTGGGAAGCAGAAGGAAAATTAAACACCACTAAATGGCCATGCACTGAGAGAACATTACTCAGCACAGCACAATGAGGATCACAGCACAGAAGAACTAACAAACCCCACTTATAGCCCAGAAGGCAGTGGGTCTTTTAAATGACAATGGTGATTCATGAAGCTTTGCCACACATCTCAATTGACTTCAGTCTTGTGTATAAAATGTTCTAAATACATAACTAAATTTAGAAGTTGAGAAGCTAAGACCTTTTAACAACTGAAACCTTTTATTATTGTGCAAAAGTCCAGCGAGGCACCTCCCCCTCAATTGTTCCTCCTATCAAACTGCTCATTAACTCTCATCCAATCAGGAGACTTGAGGACTAATAACAAGCTCTGCTTCAGCAATTACCAGTGCTTCTGTAGGAAGGAGAGAGAGACACTTAATATACCAGTTTAAGAGGTCAGGTTCTGAGATTTTCAGCTGCTTAGTTGTTAATCTGTTGTGCGTGTAATCACTTTAGTACTATCTAACATTGTGTTGAGTGAAGTTAAGCTAATGCTGAATGCCAAGATGGTAGTTACAATATTTAGCTAAATGCTTTACCCTTGTTCACTTATAAGAGAGTGACTGCTGTTCATTTAAGAGTGATTATTCTTACATTAACAGAAGATGCAGTTTATATACGTCTGCTATATCATAGTTCTGTATGGGCTTTAATTATGGGACCACACATGATTCCCTATGCACTTCATATGATTTACACAAATAACTGTGTAAATAAATACATGTATGGTGGCACCAAGCCGTTGTTTCTGCGTGTGACTCAGCCCTCTCCCTGGAGCTGTGATCACAATAGAAATACACAATAAAAGACAAGAAAAACAGTTAGTGGGAAATATTTTGTGTGTAGGTCTGTGCAAGGAGCCGGAGAAGCAGCTGCCAGCTGTGATGTGAGTGATTGAGTGGAGTTTGTTACTGTGACGTAGTAACAGGCTGCTAGTTAAACTTTAATTCAGGGGAAGAAATGCCATCATTAAAACATGAAATGCTACAGTTCTGGCTTAAATGATACAGTTCTTACTTTTCTCAGAACACGGGAGGCTGTGTGTAAATAACAGCATGGCGGTGATATTTTATGCTAGTACAATGCAATGTTCTATTACTTTGCTACATACTTAAACTCCCATACTAGTACTGTAAACTTTGCATAAGGATTAAAGTATATTTCACACGCTTACCTTGTAATATACTGTTGCACACAGTCAAAATGGGGGTTATCCTTCCCCACATTGGACAAATAGAACATAAATGTTCGCAGCTCATTTGGGTTTTCGGACCGTGGTATCGAGATTTTCTGTTGACAAACATAACAGACAAAGAAATTATTACCAGTTGTCCTGGTCAATACTGTACATTTATCATCTCTCCCCCAAAATAACTTGTGGTTAAACACTCAGCTAATCAGAGGCATGTTCTAATAGCCTGGATCAATAGGTGGCTGGCCAGAGTACAGAGTCTTTGCTGCACTTTGCATGTTATGAAATAGATGAGTCAGAAACTGTTTATCATAAGTGATATATCCTCCATAACCAGACAGAGTCTCTGTCCAACTGGTGACTGGCAATTCAGGGCAAGTTTTTTTTTTTTTTTTTTTTTTTACTGCTGCAAAACATAAAGTACAAGTCATTTGCCAAACAGTCCCTGGTAGAAGACAACCCATGGCCTAAGGGAAGGACCATGTGTAGGAGAGTGATTTAAAGTTTGTGGCTCAAGAAGCCCTCCAAGATCACCACAAAGCAGCAACATTCCACTCAACTTCTGGTTTTCTCTCACCTTACAGGTGTTGCAGGGAGGAACCTGAGAAAACAACACACTCCTTCCTCCATGCCAAAAGCTAAATTACACTAATCAACCATGAAGCACCAACAGCAGACAGAACTGATCAATGCATCCTGGACAACGTTTCACCCACATTCAGTAGTATCCAGTGGCTTAATTTAATTTACAGCAGTTCTTCTCTTTTAGTAACTAAATCTTTTACCATGTAGAGCATGGGCAGGGATCTCATTCACACAGACATGTGAGCTGCTGGACTTAATGGTGTTATGTAAGCGCCAAGTAAGCTTCTTAAGGCGACAGCACATGGCTCCAAAAGAGGAACGTTACACAGGTTAATATTGCTGTGTGAAACTCCAGTCATCATCATCATCATGGGCAAAGAGGTCACAGCAACAAGTTGCAGACTTATTAAAAGGTTACATTAGATATGTTGGATTAGATGCTTGCCTTAAAACACCACAAAAACTGATACATGGTGGATGCACAGTAACCCATGGTATGAAAGTGTCCCTGCAGCAATTGAGGGGTCAGCCAGTCACTGCCCACTTCACACAAGCAGGCGCAACACACGCACATACACACAGTGCTGACGTGCTCAAAGGCCAGGCTCTGTTTACCCAAATTTCCTCTCACACGTGTGTGGCCTGCAGGTGGCAGACTATAAATAAACTGCGTGTCCCAGCCTTGCGCCGCAGGCCGAGGGGCTCCCATTGCTGCACCCTCTCACTTTTTACACTCTTACTCGGAAACATTTAGCATGGATCAAGCACTTACAGGATTTGTCATTTCCTGCTCTCAAGCACTAACAGTATGGAATTAAGAATGGAGCTGATATCAGTTTTTACTCTGAATTGAGCAACATCCTTCTACTTCCCCTTTCTTATTTCCAAACAGCTGAAAGCTTCACTTTTAGAAGAAGCATGAGCAGGCACACATACACACTCCACAATTCTGCGGAAATGCTCTGGAAGGAATGAGTGCGTCATAAGCCCACAAACAAACGCATTTCAAAGTGTGAAATCCAAGATGATTAAGAGGCAGTGCAAATCACTTGAGGGCAGAGTGAGGAACTGAGCGCCTCAGACAAGAGGGATTAGAGAGGCCAACCTGGAGTTCAATGCAGGACAGCAGAACATCTCTTGGAGTTGCATTCACTTATGAAGTTTGGTAAATCATTCAAAGTCAGCAAACATCTAACCTCCATTACCAGGATATTTTATGAAAATGAATCAATTAACCCCCAAAAACCCAGAAGATAAACTTGATTCTAAAGCACTGAACACCATTCAGCCTGTATACATATCACATACTCTAATCCACCCTCATTCTAAACTTAAAAAATGAGATTTGATCAATATACCCCACCTGGAAAAGGACAAGCATAAGCTCAACTAGATGATCTGATTATGATGTTCTCATGTAAACAGGGTCTCTGCTGTTCGCCTACTGAATTTTCAAATCAAAGTGTTGAACTCCTCTCCAAGCACACAGCTCATCTCACTGTGAGTAATCAGTCGTCACACTTGGGGCAAAAGAATAAAACATTTCCACAACCACCACGACTCCCCTTCATGTCCATACAGCAGTCTCACAAAGTCCGGAGAACAAAGCATCTCTTCAGGCCCGTCATTAGGCCTGTGGAGCAGCCGGTGTGATCTTTTCTACAGTAGAGGAATAATTAAGCAGGTGAGGGTGAGCCAAAGACATAGAACAGGCACAGAGGAGCTCATCTTTGAGGAGAACCATCTTGTTTACACTTAGCTGAGTACAGGAATTGTTTTTTTGAGAGAAACAGCTTTTGTACTTTGAAAGGAAGCACCCCTTCAAAGATCAGCAGTATTGGCCAATTCCCTGTGTTAAGGTTCTCAGATTGGATAGGCCAATAAAACGGGATCTGGACATGCCTACTTATGAGGTCATTTTAGGGGTGATATCACCTGGAATTAACACCAACATTGGAAACCAAACTCTGATATTTAGAGCTTTCTGCATCAAACGAATCAGGCCTCGAGTGTGAACACGAAGAAAACCTCACCAGACTTGACTTCGAAACCATGAAACAACACAGTTGAAATACATCAATGACTACTCAGACTTTGACTTCTAATCAATACAAGTTTTTTTTCGGTGGAATTCAAAGATCCTGAAACTCTACCTGACCATAATAGTCCAAAGAAACTGGGCTGATTCAACTATATATGTACACAGCCAAGCCAGCAAAAAGCTTCTGCTTTCTTATCTAGCATGTGATGAAGCAAGCTGCAGCTAGGCAGAAGCAGTTCCTGTATGTGGCCAGACAATCATACAGGAGATGAGTCAGGTTAAATACACTGATAGTGAAATGGCTCTCATGAAATTATTGTATTTTTTTCCCAGTGACAACGCCACGTGTCATGTACAATTCAAAGCCGTGCTAAAAATCAGGGTCAAGAACTCAGCACATGTAAAAACTGTACACGCAGAGTCATCAGAAGCTGAGTAACTTGGCTAACACTAGCATACAAGGCAGCATCAATATAAACTCTGCTGTGTAAAAATAGATAGTGGAATTCTGGCCAGAGGACTGTGATTATAACTGTCAATTACATCAATCTGCAGTAATTAAACAATAGACATATTATTCTGATTCATTTTCTTTAAACCAAAACATCAAACATAGGCTTAAGTGAACAATGACATGCATCCAGCCTTTAAATGTGTCTTTCAAAATGGAAGCCCTTAAAAAAAGTGCATAAGTGTGTGTGTGTTATTAAGAGTACTAAAGTGGTATGAAGATTTGCTTCTTTCAAAAACAGCTAGGGGGTTTGAAAACCACAAAAAACCAAACACAGAGGCTGCATTTCTCCCCGCAACAACATTGATATTTCCTGTACTTTAACAAAAACAAGCAGTGGTTTCAGTGTAGGTACAGGCATATTTAGCACGGCCAAACAAAACTGCATAAAACTAATGCTCATTTCTACATGTGATGAGAACGCATCACATTCACAGCAGTTTGATTAGCAGTGTCCACAGCTTTTCACTGCTGAACACGGCCCTCGTGTGAGTGCTAAGACGGATGTGCAAAAGCTAAATGTCTGGAATGCACAACGCTCTAAAGCTAAAGGAGACAACAATGGACGTCTTAGAGGGAATCCATCCTAATGCCATTGCGGTATTTAGCAACTAATGCTGCCGTGGGCCATGTGAGCAGAACTGACAACGTTCAGACTATCAGATTCTACTTCCTTGAATCTGTCTGTCTGCTATTTTTCTGTTTCTTTACTGCATCCATGTAACACATACACCTCAGTGACTTGCAGCAGTAAAGTCTTGGAGAAAATATCTTGAGATTAAGTTAACAACAACAACAACAACAATAATAATAATAAGTAAATATGAGGTTCAGGTGGAACTACCCTTTGACCAATGAAAAACAGCATCATCAGTAACAATCTGGACTCGACAAAGAACTCTCTTGCTCACTCTGTACAAATACGCCTCTAAGACAGAGGATATTGTGGTAACTGTTGTCGACATGTTCTGCAAAGTCATCTTGGGATGACTTCCCATCACCTACACGTTTTGATATAGCCTCCAACCATGAGGGGACTTCCTAACTAAGAAAATGAGGACATTGCTATGACGGATGTCAAACTCTGTAGGCAGATTTAAGCTGACAAATGTCCTATTTTCTAAATAGTGTAAAATAGGAAATGCAGAAGAAGACATCTGGATTGATCTGAGGTACAGAAAGAGAATAGAATATGTTCATACATACCCCTTGATTTCCAGTGAACCGTATTAGTGGCTGAGCAGACAAACCCTAGAAAAGAAACAAAAGAGAGGATCAACATCATGTCGGCAGCTTTTATTGTGCATTTAATGTGACAGCAGTGTGCTGCTCACAGGCAAAGTCTACCAATGTAAACCTGTAAGACAACTAGGACTGGGCAGTACTCTCATTTTCATACCTTTAGGCAATCTCCGGCAGTATACGTTTTTTTTTTCAGGTCAGCTGATTAGCTGCTCCTGAAGGTGCCAAGGTCAAGGCGAAAGCTCAGAGGGGATAGAGCCTTTTTGACTGCTGCTCCAAAATTACCTTCCATTACATATTAGACAGGCTTCCTCACTGTCCATTTTAAAACTAGTCTTAAAACCCACTTTTAGTCACTGGGTTTCAACTCAGTAAGAGACTTTACATTTGTTTTTTACTGTTAATTTGTTGTATTAATTTCTTCTTACTGTTAATTAGTTTTATATTGTCTCATTGTTTTCAGTATTTGTTTATGTTTTTATGTTTTATGCTTATTTATGTACACCACTTTGTTTTGGCTGTCATTCTTAAAGTACTCTATAAATAAAGTTGAATTGAGAGATGAGTTTTAATGATATCTTCAAGACTCCCACAGCTGGTAAAAAATAGCACACGAGAGGAGACAAAAGCTGTTTGGGGACATCATTGCATGTGGTAAAAGCAGAGATATAGTAAAGACCACTGGCTGGAATCCTCAACAAGTATACAGATCAGTCCCTCCCTTCGACAAAAATATCCAATCTGCTTTCTGTCCAGCTATAAGTAAATGACTTGAAAGCTTGGCTGATTAAAAAAAAAAAAGAATTACATAAAAAAAGGTATAAATGTGTTCTACATCTTTCCCACATTAGTATAACTTCATTGTGTAAATATATGTTGTATCTGACAATATGGTTTAATTGTGTGTGTGTGTATTTTATATATATATATATATATATATATATATATATATATATATATATATATTATATATATATATATATATATATATATATATATATTACACACAAAATCACAAAATGCAAGACATTATGACAGTGATGAGTAGAGGTCAAACAAGGGTTGCAGTGATGTCAGATTTATCTTCACAAAAAAAAAAAAAAAAAAAGTTATGGCATTACAATATACAAAAAAAAATCCCAGTTCTTATTTTATTTTTAAATTTGTAATGACTTTTGAAGGAATGAAAACAGGTTTTTTTTTATTTTGACCAAACAAGAACTAAAGTTAAAAGCTGAAAAAGTAATAAATAAACAAATACTAAAGCAGCATATAAAGTGTCAGCTTTTTGAACTATTCTGTTTTGTTTCCTAGTAATTATTTTCTTCATGGTTTAATCGGCTAATTTTAAACTTTGAACATAGTAAGAATTGGTGGGATTCTCTCTCCAGTTTCATTCTTATACCAGTATTAAGGAAGTATGAGGTATGTTGTTAATTCTAAACTTCTAAACTAATATGAGTTTAGAAGATAAAATGTTCTTCACTTAGCCCTGGATGGACTAGTTTCTTATGATGCTATAAAGACTAAGCAAAAGCAACCAGCCTATACTCTTTGATGTTATCATTACAGTCTTAAATTCAGGATCTATCAGGCAAGTTATCATTTACCAAAGGCCACCTTGAAAAAGCATCAAGTGTTGATGTTGCTTCAGAGAGCACTATGGGTTCACCAGATAATTTAGAGGCAAGCACATCTACACAAATTCCCTTTATTATGCGCCCGGCTGCTCTCTGAATGAGCATGATGAATCAGTGCAGTGCTTGATCAGAGTAGAAAGAGTGAAGAGCCCTACAACTTCACAGAGGCCACCCAATATAATAAGCATGCTAGTATTATTTAGTGAGGCACTGCTGGAGAGCTGCTACCATATTCATTTTTTGGAAATAAACACAGTACAATGTAGAACTTCCAGAAGCAGAGACAGGCAAACCATATGTTGCCCTTTCACCATGGGACATGTTATTTTTTCAAACATGGATCAGAGGAGCAGAAAAACAAAAGATTAAGTGGTTTCAATTCCAACCATCAGGTGCTTTATACAATAACACCACTAAACCAAACTTCATAACTTCAGATTATTCAATATCCAAAAGAAAAACAACTGTACTTGAAACAATCCCCCCTTCTTGAACTGGTAAAGAGTAGAGCCTTGAAATGAAGCCTCTGACATGACTCTCAATTTCACAGAACCAGTTTTTTGGGGGCATAAACAGCAAACTCTCATGAGAAAAGATGTCATACTCGCTTACTGTAACCCTTTTCTACATTTTCAAAAAGTAAAACAATGCGTGTGTGTACATATATGTGGGATCATTGCTTACATAATAAAATTAATAAATCATTATTCCATCAGTTGCCAGGCCATGTGATAAACATTACAGTATCTGGTTTTGTGAAAAAAAGATCACTGATCAAAAACAGAAGAAGATGGATATTTATTCCATTGACAGAATGTGCTGCTAAAATGTATGAAGGTAAAAATATTTTTACCCTCATAAGACAATGTTATCATAAAAATGAGATGGCACAGAACTGCCATGATGTAAAGAGAGAGCATCAAACAAACTGTCTCACCCAATCAAGCCCCTGACAGAGTGCAACACTCAGCCTGTTCGTTTGAATGGGCTGCTGACATGTCACTATTCTCTGGGACTGAAGCCCAGAATGTTCCACAGGGCTAACCTTGGGACAGCATGGTTCCTGACCACCACTCGCTGTCGGCACTACACTAGTTCATATAACCAAGCAGAGTTGAGAGACAAAACTGGAACCAATTTGGGAATGTATCAGGTAGCCAGGATAAGTCAACAGAGATGTATGTACATTGTACTTATAATGCTGTATCTTGAGCCGACAGGGAGGCAAAACTAACTCACATAACACTTTGTACAACTGTGGTGAGCAGAAAAGCATCTCAGGATGTAAAACATGGAAAACAGAAAATGATTATCAGCCAAGGACAGAAAACTGAGGCCACGGGCACACCAAACTGAACAAGTGTAGCCTAGGTCCAATGAACCTCAATTTTTGCTGAGGCACACGAATGGTAGGGTCAGAATTTGGCAGCTAGAGCTTGAATTCACAAAGCCAACAGTCCTAGTATGAAGAATGTTTTCTTTGGACACTCTGGATCTGTTAATAACAATTACATTGTGAACAGCACCGGCTGTATCAGTCCAATGAATACTTTTTGAACAGTGCCAAAACTGGCTTCATGAACATGACAAGTTTGTGCTTCATAAAGTCACATACCATTTAATTCAAAACAGGCCTTTTCTGCAGGTTAGCTTTCATACACTCATCTTTACAAAAATAGCCAGATGGAAGTGATGGATTGCACTGCTATTGGGAACGAAGATAATGGCTACTAGGAACAATAAATTATAAAAAATAGATTTATACGGGCAATATTTATTGAACTACACATACAGAAGCAGTGTCTCAGTATGTTGTGGTGTCTAGTATGTTATTATACATCTCAGAATGGAGTTTTTTGAGGTAGGGGTGGTGGGTTGATGTCTCGTTCAATGGTATCCCACACATCTTCGATAGGTGTCATACTGGTGCTGACTACGATGTCTTCACAAGGGATGCCACAAAACCAGAAATTTAGTAGTCAATACCAACACTACAAATTTTACAATTCTCGATACCAATTTAGATACCACGTCACAAATTAAACACTAAAGGGGGCCAGATCACAAATTTCAAGAATCAGATCATTTTCAGATCCGATAAAAAAAAAACGAGTAAAGGAGCTTTACCTTTCTTTTACATTATACATTCAATGTATGTTATGATGATTATGTTTTGTATTTACATCATCATGCTGGGTATATTTGTACTGAGCCCTCTTGGTTGTGTTTGTGCTTATAAGAACCTTGGCGTTTTTCAGTGAACCAGTACACATTCATGCCAGTTTTAATGGAACCGAGAATACGTCGTTAGTAGGTAGGAAGTCTTTAAAGGCAATAAGGTCATAGCAAATGTGTTATTGTGTATACATGTTTGTGTACACGCGCACACACACACACAGTTGTAATTTAAGTACCACATGAAACATTGTAGTATACTAAACAATTACTAGCAAAAAAAGCAATTATAAACTTTTTGGTAATATTCATGTTACATTTGCATTCAGAACTGCATTTTTGTAAATACTTTTAGATATTTTGAATTGGAATAAGCATTATTATTACTGTCTACTCAATAGTTTTGCTAAAATGTTTTTTGTTCCAGTATAATTTATTATGCAGCAGAAATATTCATTCAGTTTAATGTTCTCTAACTAGTACAACATGCATGTTAATGAATAATGAATCTACTGTCCTTATTGGCTGATGTGGGTGGAGTTGGGAGATGCAGGGTTGCACAGGTCCAATGCTGGTATGGCTGAATTCAGCACCCCAGTCACCTGGTTACCTGGTCTACTCCCCAGCACATAATCCGGTACAGTACAACAGGGCAGTACACTCCCCCGCCTATTCCACAACTCTGTAGTCCATCTTTAGGCTTTTACGTTTATTTAGCCCTTGTTAAATCTCCACTAATTTACAGAGTCTCTCTCTTCTTGTGCTCCCCTTCATGTTTCTTCAGAAACTCCAAATAATAAACACAGAGTTTCCTCAGCAGGTTACTGCATGCTGGTCGTGGATGCCACCATTTCTCTATACTCAGACCAGTGACATGAAGAATCTTGGAGAACCAACGGATTGTCAGATTGCAGAGTGAACCAACAGCATGATTATGGACATGCAGTGAACAGTTACGCCCACATAAGACATCCTGTTAGTATCCAGAGTTTCAGGAGAAACTTGAAGTGAGCACAAAAAAAGAAAGACTCTATTGTGAACTAGTGGAGGATTTAATGAGCTGTGTCTATATACGTGGTACACACTGAAATTCCTACTGATCTGCTGAAACCATTTTTATTGGTGGAAATGTGGCAAATGGTTCAAAATTTGGGTCAGAAAAAGTATTGATATCAGAGAGCAGAAAATCTCTAGGTTCTCAGGACATCTCTACTTCACACACTGATTCATTTTTCATCTCTACCATGAGAAACATGAGATTCATAAATGAAAATGACATTATGACATTCTAAGCAATTCCATAACAGTGTGGCACCACATCACTGCCGGCAATGTTCACGTGGTGTTAAGAGCAGCCGTTGAAATGGACTGTGTGCACGTAGTTCTGTGTTGTGCAGTCATCTGCCAATGGTGCCGGCACTAACAGGATGACTCATGGGGGCCATCACTGAATGTCCACAATCGTGGCTGTTGGGTCACTCTGCAATCTGACACTCCATTGGTTCTCCCTCTGTGGTTTGTATAGGTCTCCAAGATTGAAGTCATTCATGCATACCTCCTTTCCACTGTTGCCAACAGCAGACTATGGTAAAATCCACATGACCATTATTACTGCAGGCCAAAGGGACAACCTTATAGTCAGTCAGGTAGAGCAATCAGTCCCATCCTTTCTTGCCACAAACACAGCAGGGAGTGAAACTTGAATCAATAGATCAAAACTTTTTACGAGAATGAGTGTATGTAGATTTGTAGAGTACAATTTGTACATTCTGAACCTTTGCCAATGTTTATATTCAACTTTAAACCCCATTTCAAACAGCTAATTGCTACAGAGATTATTTGTAATTATTTGTAGACATTTGGAACATTAAGGCTTTGAGGCTCTAAAGATCAATTTGGGTTATAGTCAAATAGAATTATGCAAACACACACAAGTGCATAATTCCACCCTGCCCTCTCAACTACAACTGGCCTCATTACTGTGCTTGAAGCAGTGCACCTTGTTCTGAAAGGCACTGAAATACTGCTGTGTTTCACTGAGACATCTACCACAAGTGTCAATAAAGTGCCCAAAGGAGGCAGGTAATATCTGTTTCGGCAGATGTCCTTATTTACAGGCTTGTTTTTTTATGAGAACATGCCGGATGTACTCGCAGTACAAAATTGGCTCTTGTTCTTGAATGACAAGTGAAACATGAGGTAGGATGGTAAACAGCTGAATCGCTCTTTTGCAATAAACTGGGGCCATTGGTGACTGCTCCATTCTTCACAGTAAGCAATTCTGAGTGAATGAAGATGAGCATGCCCTTTAAGTGTGGCTAGAGCAGTGCAAACAGAGCTGCTCAGTAAGTTAACACACAATGTTCCATCTGACGAATGTGTCAATTAATAACTACAATGCAGTGATGCAGCACTTTGAAGATGCTAAAAAACAACGTTAAGATTTCAATATAATGTGGGAAAAATACACAGTGTTTATACAGGTCATTTGTCCTTGTTTTCAATTAACAGTAATGCACTGTACTACCTATTAGGGATTGGCACAGATACCCAAGTACTCAAAGTGCCAGTATTTCAATATCTCCTACCTAAAGCCACAAAGGTTGTAAGTGTTCCCCACAGTCACACTGCTTACTCATCAAATTGTGGATGTTAAGGACAAAATCAACTACCAACAAGTTGAACCAATTACCGTATTTTCCGGACTATAAGCCGCTATTTTTCCCCCACACTTTAAACCATGCAGCTTATAATGAGGTGAAGCTTTTTCTTCTTATATGTTATTTTCCAGGTGCGGCTTATAGTCCGGAAAATACGGTAACAATATCCAGAGCAACACTATATCCAAATGCATCCAGACACATGAGCCTAACTTAACCCAGTCTGATGCCAAGTCCCTCAGTATTGGGACCATGGAACCATATTCTCAGCAAAGAGACGAAGCTCCATCTAATGCCTTTCTTTATGTGGCGTTTCCGATACAGAACCAACTAATTAATTGCAATTTGACCTAACCAATGATACTGTGGCTGAATGCAATGGAATCCTCACAGAAATGTTCCAACATCTAACAGAGACAGTTTATCTTCCAGATTAACAGTTTTGGAGCTGAAAAGGCAGGCAGGAAATATACTGTGATTAACAATGTGATCACACTGACACTCGTGTGAAGAACAGGCTCAGATGGTGCGAGTTTATATCATCTTGTTTCATTTGGTTCTGTGATTCACTGATTGAAGAACACAAGAAACTGACCTTCTGTCATACCACAGTTTTGTCCACAGTTAGGGCCTGCATACACTACAATGCAGAATTACTGCCACGGAAATTTAGGCCTAATATGTTAAAGCAGGCCCTGCGTAGGCAAAAAGAAGCAGCAATACATATAAGTCTGGCTGGTGCTTTTCAACCCCCCCAGGCTTTTCTTGTACACATACAGCAATCTGAACAGTGAACCTGAGATCATGGGAAATGCAATGGAAAGCACCCAGAATTAAACAGCTATGACAATGCAATGCCTCTGTATACAGGGAAACTGGTATTAAACTTGAATCAGGGTAATACTTGTAACACAAATTACTGTTAAAAGAAATGTGAAATGGAAAACAGTGCAATTTATACTATATTATTATACTATATATACTATACTGTATTATTTGGAAAGAAAAAAAAAAACTACTGTACTGTTTCGCATGACGACAGGTATCAGTTTTATTCAAGTGTGATGGGGGTCTTTGACAGAGACATCAAACTTTGTTAATATTACACAGAAAAAAAAGAAAAATGAATGCACCAGACTTTAAGCATAAAGAATAAATCTAATTTCTAAAATGTATGCATATAACATGTCACATGTACTGGACACACAAGTTCATAAGGAACAGGCCACTGCCTTTTAGATTGAGACTTTTTGATGTTAGGGACTGAGCCATGAGTGAGGTAAGTAAAGATCAAGTCTGCCTCATCAACAAGGTGACTTTCACAACATGTAATAAAAGTAATTACAGCTACAGCTTCACTAGAACGAAACCTACAGCAAGTCTACCGAAGTTGTACAGTAGAAGTGTACACCAGGCTGGCGGTAAGTTTGACATCATATTGCACACTCCTGTTTCAGCTAAAGGCAGCCTGGAGTTTCAGTAAACTCCCCATTAAAGCAGTCTCCCACCTGCCTACATCACTACGTAGCACATTGTGCTTGTTCTAATGCATATTTAACCCATTCTATCAAAATGACCAGTTAGAAAAACACAGTCTGCAGTGTACCACTTCA
This sequence comes from Acestrorhynchus altus, assembly GCA_034509495.1. Lineage (NCBI taxonomy): Eukaryota > Metazoa > Chordata > Actinopteri > Characiformes > Acestrorhynchidae > Acestrorhynchus > Acestrorhynchus altus. The sequence continues at coordinate 15,622,883 of CM067514.1, read as the reverse complement.
TTCAGATTTTTGTGGCCATGGGCAGCATTTATATTGGCATGAGATCAACTTCATTCTGCTCTGCCAGGCAAAGTGTTTTCTGTAATCTGTTATCGGTAAGAACTGAGCTCAGCCAGTGCCGTGCCTGCAATTTAAACTTCAGTGCCCACTCCATTCACTTCTCACATACATACTGAAAGGCTGCCATCTTGGACTATTTAACCTAAGAAATCATACAAGGTCTCAAGAAACAGTATTTTGAGACTTTGGCACATTGGTTGATATGCAGATAATTAATGGTTTGGTTCCTGAGGCTTGACTCATCTAGCTTTCACTAGGCCTGTGCACAAACAATATCTATACATGGTCTGTGCTTTGAATGAAACTCTACTAATCATCTAGTTCATATCAGTAAACATTTAAGAGCTTGATGTACACCAAACAAAACTTAAGTTCATTTAAGAGCTCCTTTTTACATGTAAGAATCGTAACGTAAGCATATTCAACTGTCACGGAAGTGGTTAACCAGAGCCTCTGGCTATTTAACACAATACAATCAGCAATTGACTCGCTTGCTTTGCCCAAACTAAAAATGAGCTTGCATCCAACTTGGTGGTGAACATTTCCATGTGCTCCTCTTGCAGACTAAAAATACACATATGCTCACTTGCAAAGTCAGGTCACCCACCCATGGTGTCATGTGTTCAATCTATGCTTTAGTGTCACACAAGGTATCCACTGAAAATGTCACTTTGCTGGCTTCATCACACCAAAGGTCAATTCACCTGAATAGACAGACCTACAGTTGTGTGCAAATGTTTGGACACCTTTGGCCAGAAAACACATTTATTATTATTACCTTTTATTTAGTTACAAAGAGAATTTTTACAGCTGATGTCAACAATAATGTGCAGTTATGCTAACACAACCTAAAAATATAACAAATCTAAGTCCAGAATTTGTTTGGACAAGGTATCGGACCTTGATTAGCCAAGAACCTGCACAAAGGTATGGCAAACGGGTCAAAAGGGTGGTGCACGTTCCACTGGACAGCACAGTTTGCACAAACAATCTTCAAGGAAGAGGCAAAGGAAAAAAATCTTACCTAGTCACAAAACATTCAAAGTATGTTATAGTATAGTTAGCATACTTTGGTGGCAAGGTCAGATCTAGAAAAACCAGATGAGTTTCGGAAACAAGTGCTGTGGACTGGGGTAGTTAAAAAAGAACTCTTTGGACACAATCAGCTAGGAGAATATTAAAATAAACTAACAAAAACTGTATTTCACCTTCCAACTGCAAGACAATGCAATGGATTCATAATGCTTTGGGCCTGTGTTTTTGCCATGGACACTGGCAGTACTGCATGTGTGGGGAGGTTGAGTTTTTTTAACCATCTGTGGACAGACCTTAAACAATCTGTGCAGGTAGCATGGCCAAGAAAAGCTCAATACTTGCAAAAAAACGTTACTACCATAACTGCAAGACTTCTAACCTTCCAACTGCATGTTGTGATGTCCAACAAAAGGGGCATTACTAAGCATTCTGAAACTCCAACGCTGTACAAAGGTTTGCACAGGCCACGTCGACGATTTTCCCATTGAACTTGTGTATGAAATATATTTTTAGGCATAAAACAAAGGAAACTGTGTGTTTACTACATCTCAACAAGCATTAAAAATTCTACTGTACACTGCACGACCAAGTAATGACCACTTCCATTACGCCTCCCAGCTATGAGCACACCACTCAGTGATCAACATGTATGCTGGAGCCTGCCTCTTCCTGTTGATGAAGCAGCCAGTGGATTGGGAATGCTTGAGTCAGAATTCCTGATGATACACTGTTTAAAACTGCAGGCCAACTGCTTCAATCCGGTTAGTTTGTGTCACTGCAGAACTGAGACACCAGAGGCATTCACACGAGCTTGCTCACTGCTCTGCTGTTACAGTGCAGATACTTTAATCATCCTCTCCCACAGAGGGGCTGGAAAGCTGGGGGCTGGATTTGTAAACGTGGGGACCTTTAAACTGAAAAAGGTGGGTATTATAGGGGCATATCTCGTCTGTGGTCCTCTTTAGTAGCTGGATTCTGGGAAACCGCTACTAAGCTGTGAAACAGTTGGCAGTAGCTGCAAAGCACGACAAGAGATAAGCGTGAAATATTCGTCGAGCTACTCCACTAATCCTGTTCTCAGGTGGCTGCTCTGGAGACGGTGTGGGGTTGTTTTTCCTGAGGGGGGTATCAAGGCGAAGTCTGACTCGAGCACGACCGAGAAACGCTGAGATGGAGCAGCTAGCACTGGAGTAGCTAACGCGCTACCAAACCCCCGGAGCCGTTAGAGAGGAGCTCCCCTGTCTGTTACTAACCGTCCTACTACCGTTAAGGACGGGCTGTCAAGCAGGTCTCGACGAGCGCGGCTAGCTCCGCGGGCTAACGGCTGCACTGTTTACTTTCAGCGCTTTAAACGGCTGCTGGGGCAGGAGCGCTGAAGCAGGAGCCCGCGGCCCGCTCCCCACCGTTACCTTGCTGCTCTGGTAGTCCTCGAACGCCCTCAGCGCGCTGTCAGTGAGCTTGACGTGGAAGACGGAGACGTTGCTGCCTTTGCTGAGTCTCCCGCAGGACAGCCCGTAACACTGCTCCTCCTTCAACGCCGCCATCTTGCTACCATTCCGACCTCGCGCTCGCACGCTCGCGCGCTCCGTCCTCACAAAAACACAGCGAAAAACCCAAACCCTCCGCCGACTCCGCCTGAATATTCATGAGGCGCCCGTGACGCGGTGGGCGGAGCCAAAGGATCCGGGCTTTAGCTCCTATTTCAGAGAAACGCCGAACCATAAACAGCGCCGCAGAAAAGCCCCCTTCAGTCCCTTATTCCTCGACTCAGCCCCACCACATCCACGCCTTCTCTCCACCCACCGCCCCTGAGTTAAGACGAGGCACGCGGGGCTGGGGCGTCTGAGAAACGACGTAAGAAGGGGGCAGAAGAGCAGTCATGGCTGCGTCACAACAACGTCAGTATTTGCGAACCTATGACCAGGGAATGCCCCGTCCATGAGCAGCAGGCTGGACGGTGGAAAAATGACAACCAAAGCAAGGCACAGGCACAGACTGCAGCCTTCATAGTGTTTGAGGTGTTTAATCACACTGTCACATTTGACTTCCATCACTGCCCACCACCCTGAGCAGAACCTGGGCAAAAAAACCTTCAAATAATAAAAATAAAAAAACTAAATACAAAACAAAGCAGGAATGTGGTTAGATCTTCCAAATCTGATTCGTTAGAACTTAAATGAGCAAACAGTACTTATCAAATCAAGCTAAAATAAATAAGCTGTACAGGAATGAAACTCATTTTCAATCCAGACAATCAGAATTAAAATGAGCTAAAAGACTGGTCTTGTTGAAAGGGGAAGAAAAAAATAAAACGAACCCGTACAGTGTTTGGTCATCAGAAATGAAAAGGTCAGATAAAAGGGTGGAAAAGTAAACGATTTGTTAAGCACAGCTGAGATGGACCTGCAATCAGCAAATGTTCTTCTGAACATCAGGTTCTGCTTCAAATCAAGGCATGTATGACTAAAAGCTAGCAGCATACACAACATGAACTGATGTAGAAATAACATCAGAGTGAGAATGATATTAGATGTAGAACTAGAAAAATGTACAACCTTGAACACGCGCTCACGCACACAACCTCACACATAGGAGGTCTTTCACATTACCAAATTTCAAGAGGCTAAATAAATTCACATAACCTGAACCTGAACTACAAGGGCAAGTTCAGGAATTACTCTTAAAAAAAAAAAATAAACTAAAAAAAAAACAAAAAACAAAGCACTGGGCAATTGGCAGCAACAAACAACAGTATCCTAATGGTTACATCATGTATGTTATTTAAGGCCGCTGTCACACAAAAAAAAGTACTTCCAAAATGTTGACTTTACAGGAGGAAGAAGCCTTCTTAACTTTCTGTGAATGTCAATGTAAAAGACTTTATTCCAAGTCATTTTCTATGGCTCCATTCATCATGAAATTTGACACAAAGGACAGCTGCCAGATTCCCATTAAGTCAAAAAGTGAATCAAGGTAGAAATGGAGATACAAGCTTTTTGAGTGACAGCGACAATATTAAGAGAGAGAATATGTCCATGTGAATAGATTTATATAACAGTTCTCATATCTATTTTCCCAGGTCACCTTTCATGCAAGGAACAAAACATATTGACACCATTTGTAATAAAATATGGTACTGAAATATGATTCAGGTCTGTTGTTATACCCAAAAGTCTACTTTGCACCAGTATCTTTAATTCCATTCAATTTCTAGCAGCAATGACGACAGACAAGGCTACTCCTCCAATTGCAACAGCTGTAGCACCAAACAGCCATTTCCAGCTGAGATTCTGTTTAAAAAGAGAAAAGAAGAGACATTTGTACCATTTCTTTAACACATATTATTACATTGTTGACATTTTATATCACATATGTTAAAAGCTGAATCACGCGCTACCCACAAATGTGTAAAAATATTTTCATTGTTACTGTTTTTAATGTTCTTAAAATGCAATTTAATGTACAATATTTAATTTGTTTGAACTTTAGTAAAGAATGCAAACAGTTTTTCTGCTGTGATTGAAAATGGTGGCAGTTTTCAACAAGCCTCTTTAAAGAAACAAAACAAGAAAACAGTGCAATCATTAATGTTAAAATCTTTTTTGCACTGTTTATCTTTAAAATGAGCTGTTTAACAAAAGTACTTTTAGTTGAGCATCTAAAAGTAGGCGATCATGCTCAAACACTCTAACATGGGGTCACATTTTGAGTGTGTGCTACTTCAGGCCAGATTTATTACAGGATCGGATTCATTCTTGTTTTTCCCTTCGATACCTAATCCTGCACTTTTTAATATGCCATCACTGATCTCTACCGTTTTTAATCAGGTTCATGTGGTTTTTGCCACCTGAGAGTAAAGCTTGTCCAACCTGCTCTGAAAGAACACATTTGTGGGTGGATTAAGGAGTAGTTCTTTACACAGACAGTCTTCCCCAATGACTCCTCTATTTAAAGGGACAGAAGTCAGACTCACCCATGAAGACTTGGCCCGGGGTTTCTGTGCTGTGTTGATGTCAGGTGGATTTCCAAGCATCTTTTTATACATGGCCTGTTCAGCACCTTTCTGCTCTGAGTGTTTCTTTACCAGCTTCGACAACTCGGCATGGATGGTCTGCCAAGGAGGAGAAAGTGGAGTTAAAATGTGTGTGTGTGTGTGTGTGTGTGTGTGTGTGTGTGTGTGTGTGTGTGTGTGTGTGTGTGTGAGAGAGAGAGAGTGTGAAGAGGCATGCTGATGTAACTGTTGCTCACACCATGACACCCAGCTCCACACCAGCTAACGAACAGCTCAGAACCTGCCTGTTATTATCAGCACTGAACAGACTACAATACGTCTAATTTTCTGGAAAGCACTTCCATTACTAGAGGAACATATGCAAACCAATCACAGGCATCATCAGTTGTGGATGTGTGAGAGAAATATTTGTGTGGGAATGCAAAACAAAACATTCTTTCCCAATATGAACGCAACCCCTATTAGTTGCCTTTCCCAGTTGAAGGTGTACATAACCCTCAATTTAACTACGCAAACACAGCATGGCTGATATGGTAAGTGTCGTCCCTGGGTGTAAAAGTAGAGTATGTATGCTCAGGCTCTCCTCTCCAGCTGCTTCCTACATTAATATGAGCCTTGTGTCGCGTGTAAGGTTTCTGAGGTACCTCATACTATTTTCAACTCCAGGCTGCAATCAGACGAACTTGCATTAAAACAACTGCAATAAATTCAAACAGGACGTACTGTTTCATGCATGTTTTGCTGTTAAGCTGTGAATTAATGAACAACATAAAAACAACATTAAACTGGCAGAAATTTATGCCAACATTCTGTATTGGTGTGGGAGGCAAATACCATCAAGAGAGAATCTGGAATGTAAAGAATTACATGTTATGTAAGAGAAATGAAACACTATTCTTGTCCACTGCCGTTAAAGAAAGGGGGTGTGGGGGTGTGGGTTACAAACAATATTCAACAACTGAAGGAATTAATAATATCAATACATTACTAGTTAACCATCTGTAAGAGGCCAGACACAAGAGAGGTGGAGAGTACAGGCGTAGGTGGGTTAGTGGTGACATTCTGTTCGCAGGCACACAGTACTGCACTGAGGCACTGAGCTGGCCTGCGCTGCACAGATGGCAGAGAGCAGGGAACCTCATCCCTCTGCCTGTGTAAGCAGAGTAGGGCAACAACGCTTTAGATATGGCAAGTGTATGGAAGGATCTATCTATTTTTGGCTTTAGAGGGAAATAAGATCCTGGTAGGTGATGAGAGTGCATGCCCGTCTGCTGTCAAACTGAGCTCATAGGGGCTTTACAGCACCACCTTGTGGTGGTTTAAGAGATCCTTCAGTGCTTTATTGTTCCAAGTACTTCAGTTATAGAATCACAGGAGGCAACAATTATACCTCCTGGAGAGGACATCCATCTCTCTTAGGGTACAACACAACCATTCACTAGATTACTGGACTTTGGGGAGAATTTCAAAATAGTCACAAACCTCAGTGATCAAATTTATGCAATTAATAATGCACTCTGTATAAGCTAGGGTAAATAAATGGATTAAAATAAATGATTCTAGGCAGACAGAGCTGCTGGTAGATATGTCCTGAAAATGAGAACAGTGCAAATGTTCCTTTTGTATCAAGCAATAAAGTTTTAAAAATGTTTATTTTACATTGCACAAGATATTGCAAGTGTAATCATTGTATCTCGCACATCACACAAAACGATATATTGGGCAGCACTACATATAGGGTCAAATTAGCAAATTGATTAAAAGAGCAGAATAAGGCCTTTTTATTGTACTTTGATAGATAAATTATGTCACTGTGATGCACAGTAAGCTTTTAAAGGACAGATAATCAGAACACTACAAATAATGTCATTAGTCCTGTTTATATATAACGTATCTCAAAATATTGAGGAAAAAAACATTACATATCATGTACTAGTTACTCTACATAAGTGTTTTTCAGAGGTTGGCCAAAACCAGAGTATTCAAAGGAAATCCATGCAAACACACCAAGCTCCTCACTGACAGAGCTCAGTGCAAGGATTAAAACCACAACCTCAGACCCCATTCCAATTCTACAGAGCATTAGTACTGTCTAGTTGTTCTGGCAGTAGCGTCCATTGTGGGCAAAAAAGACATTTACAATGTTTAAGCATTACCTTGTTACTTGGCTCCAACTTCAAAGCCTTTTTCAAAATCCTAATGGCATCAGCATATTCCCCTTGCAGAGCGAGTACCTGGAAACATAATACATACTGTATGCAAACTGTAACCATTTTGAAGGCTCAAGACTGTTAAGTACATTCCTTTCTTTCAAGGTTCCAACTTTTCAGTCAGCAATAATCTAAAGGGAACACAATGGCATAACAGAAGCATTTATAATGTTGGAGATGTGACAGACAGAAAGGACATGTGTCTAAAGAAAAGGTACCTTGCCCTGTCGAAACAGAGCTTTGATGTTGTCTGGCTGGTGAGCGAGGACAGAGACACAAGAGCGCAGTGCAGCTTCATAGTGATTCAGCTTGAGCTGGGCAGCGGCCATGTTGTTTAGACATTTCACTTTCACATCCAAGAGGTCCTCTTCTTCTTTTGGGCTGATGTCCACTGAAATAGATAAAAAAATGTAAAAGAAATATTACAGTTACATAGTAAATTATCACATATACAATGATCAGGAATAACAGCAGCACTACTGAAAGGTGAATAACAGGTGAATAACACGGTCAACAATCGGGACCACAAATTGTGATCTCTAGATGATGCAGAGAATATCTCCAAAACATCAGGAAGGGTTTTTTTGTTTTTTTGGGTGGGGGTTCCTGGTATGCAGTGGTCAGAACCAGTGAAGCAGCTTTATTTAACATAACTGATACAATCCATGGAGGCCTAACCTCACAAATCACAGGACTTTAAAGGATCTGCTGCTAATGTCTTGGTGCCAGATACCACAGGGCAATTTCAGTGGTCTTGTGGAGTTTATTTCTCAAATGATCAGTTCAGTTATGGGAGAACAAGGGGGATTCATTCCATTTAATGCAGTTGGTGCTAAAGCCATGGCTGATTGGTGTATGTGGCATTTGAGCTGGAAGTTTTGTGATGCAGAGTTTGATCTATTTTTTGTAAGAACCAATAAAACAAACAAACAAACAAACAAACAAACAAATAAAATGTCTTTTGGTGAGTGCACAGTATATGAATAAAACCCCAATTTTTGTGTTTTAAACCCTGAGACAAACACTCACATCTTGGGCCACATGGTTCACCACATTCATGGTTCAGTGACAATTTTGGTTGCAGACAAATGTTGGTTGCAGCATGTTTAAAGTTAGCAATTAATCCTGATCACCTCTACGACAGGTAGTAGGAGTAGGACATGGGCAGCAACCAATAGGAATGAAAGGGAAAACTCCCAGGAAGTGAAGTGCATGCAATCAGAAAAACAAACAAACAAACAAAAACAAAAAAGCATGTGGAGAGAGTGAAAAATAAGAAGAATACTGACTGACGTTGCTGCTCTTCTCCACTGCTGTTTTCTGAGTCAACAACTCTGGAAATTTGTTGTACATTATGTCAGCAATGTCTTATATGGCTGTGGAACCCAAATAAACAACTTGGCATAGCATAGACACTACTTGTGTAGATTTCTTTAAGACAGTGGGACTGTCATTAGGTGCACTTCATCGCAGAGTCTCCCTTTCGAAAAAGATGTACAAATAAATACATAAGAAAGCTGCACATCGTCGTGTTTAAACTCTTTTCTATCCAACTAATGATTATTTTCATTATGATTATAAATCTATGAATTATATTCTCCATTAATCTCCTGATTATTATACATTGACACAAGGATGCTCTGGACTTTCTAAAGTTATGTTGAAGCTGATTCTCACCGGTATAACATTCTGAATCCAGTTCATTTTGTAGGCTGTTCCAGGTCAAAGGTGCACAAAACCTAAAAGCAGTCTTTCCCAATTCAGTCCGAACTTTGGGAATAACTAAGCACACATCTAAAGAACAGACTATAACTTCCATGCTTTACTTTTAAAAGAGAAAATAAATGAACAGTTTACCAAGAATGGCTTTGTGTATAAAACATACCAGTGACTCAGGTGACATGCACCTAGAGAAGACCAATTCAATTTTGAGTAAAACACAATGAGTAAGAGGACCACAGTTCATAATAAACTTCAATGCCCTGTGATACACACTATCCAGCATGCAAAGACACTGAGCAGTGGCATGTACAGCACATCCCCATAATCAGTGACAGGTACAAACTTTCTATAATAGAATCCAAAATGAAAGATTCAGTTTTTTAGTTACCTGTTGTGTAACAATGTGTAGTTTAAATGATAGGTTGTCATCAATTATAAACCATAAATATTTAAAACCAGATACCAGTTCTATCTGTTGACAACTTCTAATAAGAAATTTCTCAGCGAGTACAGAACATTTTGCTTTTGATGTGGAAAAAACATAAGTTTGGTTTTATCTGCATTTAAGACAAGTTGCAGCTGACAGAGCTGCTCCTGCACTTTATCAAATGTATGCTGAAGGAACACAAAGGGGCACTTTGCAGGGGTAGTTGCACAGTAGTAAATAACCATATCATCAGCATAAAAATGAAGAAGAAAAAAAAGAATATGTAGTATGTGATATTTTTATATTGATATATCGTGATAACTAATTGATAATCAATTGATATGGCATGCAAGTAGATTGAAAGTCACTAAACTGTATTTACATTCATTTTCAGTGAAAACCAGTTAAATCTAGAAGAATAATTCACACTGTTAATAATTACCAATAAATCAAAAGTAAGGCTTCTAACAGTACAAACTGCATACAGCAATGTGCAACTTGTGCCACATAAACAGCCCCTTTCACAAACTCTCTTTTCTGTGAGAGCAGTAATGCTTGCATCTTCTGGCACGCTGGCACCCATTGAGGTAGGTTACATATTAATGCGTTTACAGCAAACAACAGCACAGTGAAATGGCAACCAAAGGAAAGCTTCTAACTACTAAAATTCTTCTGAAGAGAGCTATAAAATGAAGAGGAAGAAAAGCAGTCTGTCTGAATTTGGTGCAATTCAAATTAGAGTGTGAAGTTATTTTTCAACATCCTTTCACCCACAAATCATGAAGGACACCATACAAACATTAATCTGAAAGTTTAACACCTTTTACAGTTGGGTTGAAAAATACACCTGCCATAAACTCAACATTTCCTCTTTTCTCACTACAGACATAGATGGTGATTATATTCTCTAACACACTTTGTCTGGAGACTAGGTCACCATAAATCATTTTCCCTTTTACCTCTTGAGCTTGCTTCTGTTATCTGCAGGGCAATTCCATAGGAATTGACAGCAAACGCATAGTCGCAACGCTGGTAGTGAACATTGCCACGTTCTCGTTTCATGCTGGCCAGGCTGATCCTCTCTGAGGGAGACAGAAGCTCTAGCTCTGGAGCATCAATGGCAGACAGCAGCTGCACTTCTAGGATCAGATCAGCATTAGGAGGCACCGTAGGAGTAGAGCTGCAAGTGATAAAGAGCAAAGAGAAGGTCATGAGAGAAAACAAACAGCTTGTAGAACAAAATAACCTCACAATGTGGATACCCTCATCCATACAGGATACCCTCATCCATACAGGATACCCTCATCCATACACTATTATGTTTAACTTTTAAGAACAAACTGACACTCACTGACAGATTCTGACAGATTCCCAGAATCTCAGAAACTAAAGATCAGAAGGCTAAACCACCAGCATTACACTTTGTTTGTCAGTGCTTGGTCTCACCTCCCCAAGGCTCCATATGCATATTTAGAACCTGCTTCAACCAAGGCTTTTTCACCCATGTCCATCAGCTGTACAGTGAGATCCAATGCCTAGGAAAAGCAGTGAACAGTTACTAAAACAAGCCTGAGGCACCTCTTTAGAGATACGCTGCCCATTAAACCCAAAAACCATATACCTGAATGACATCACCATCACCGAGAGTGAAAGAGATATTTGACTCTTCCTCTACCGTGGTTCCATCAATCAGAGTGGTCCGAAGATTAATGGTGACAGTTTGGCCCCTCTGAGGTTTGCTGTCAGGTCCAAATCCAGGCTCTAAAACCTTCTTTCTCAGCTGTCCATTCCCTGCATATGCATTTTTATAAAATATTACACACTGCTTCAAAGAAGACAAGAGATTTTAGCTGATTCATAGGACCTCTACAGAGAATGCAACCTCTTAAGAAGAGTTTGTGTACCTAACACATCCATCCATTCTTCAAGAGGTGGAGGAGGAGTAGTTTCTGTTCCTCCTGTAACAGCTTCTGCTTTCACGGTTTCTGGCTGGCTGCTCTGTTTCTTTCCACTACCTGCATCTTCTAACGGTGGAAGGTCATCGTTTACTCCGTCATCAACATCTTCCAGCATCTCAAAATCTTCTCCGCTGTCTAACAGGGAGGTTCGCACAGACTTTTTCTTGGACGTGTCCTGGTTGTTACTGGAGTCATTCACAGGTGTGCTGTCCTTATCTTCCATCTGTTACAGATCTACAACAGTTATGACAAACAACCAAGATGAAACAAATAAGCTCAAATCATGTTTACAAAGAAAACCCAAAATCACCATTTGCGTTGAGTACACACATTTGCGGAGCAGCAGCTGTAGACAGCCTTTGGTAGGAAGCAGAACGGTTTAAGGGTCCAAACTCAAGAGCCCAACAGTGGCAACTAAGTAAACCCATATAAAACCCATAACCCTGTCATTAATAAACCAACGCTCTAACCACTGAGCCACCACTATGCTGTTGGTGTAACATAGTGGGTAACATCCCCAACATCCCTGTGGCAGACCATGGTTTAAATCCTTGGTGGGACAAGCACATCCCACACTGTGTCTATTCACAGTCCACTTTATTAGATTTACTTGAAGATGTTTACTAGATTTACTAGATTTAGATTTACTAGAGAGAAGCTCATCTATCTCTGCAGTTTGTGTTGCTCATCGTCCTGTCATTCATCAAAGGTTGCACAACATTGCCCATAGAACGCTGTTGACTGGATATTTCTGGCTGATGGACTACTCTCAGTCCAGCAGGGACACTGGAGTTCAGAAACTCCAGCAGCACTGCTGTATCTGACCCACCCTTATCAGCGCAACACACAAAAACACACCATATCAGTGTCACTGCAGAGCTGAGAATGATTCACTACCAAAACAATACCTGCCCTGTGATGGTTCTGTGGGGTCGCAACCATTCAATAATAAGTGCAGGAGATGTTGGTAATAAAGATCAAAGGAGGATATCTGACCAGAGGAGGATGGGTCCCTTCTCATGAGCCTGGTTCCTCCCAAGGTTTCTTCCTAAAGCTCTGAGTTTTCCTTGCCACTGTCACCTTTTGGCTTGCTCACCAGAGGCGATTATGTTTTTGTCCTTTATTCTGTGTGTTGTTGATCATCATATTTTTTGAGTTCTGTAAAGCTGCGTTGTGACATTTGTAAAAATGATTTGATGTTATAAGTAACCCGTGTATGTATACACACTACTTCAAATTGAACCCACTGCTGACACAATACACATAGCTGGTCTAGTCGCTATAGACACTGCCAATAGAATAGGTCTAATAGGACAGGTCTTGGCTGGTACAAACAGTTCCCCAACGGCATCCACTTGGGAGTAACGCCTTCTCATTTCCTTAGCCAATCAATTTGAGTGAATAGTGAATTCCTTGGGAAATCCTTGTAATTTCCCCCAAACAACTGGTGAAGTGTGAGACAGAAACAAAACCCAAAGTGGTCAATATTTGGACTGGCCAAAGATTGGGGACCTGATAGGGAGCACTGACCTGTAGAGCGATGGAAAGGTTTTCTGGAATTACAGTGCACCATTGAATATTTTTAGGAGAAGTTGAGGAGCTGGGGTGGTGATCATCCAACATCCTGACCACACTAATGCTCCAAAATCTTTCCCTGCACAGCAGTGACAGCTACTCCATCAAAAACAGGACAAACGCCTTTTAAAACTGTTCTCATTAATTCTGTCCATCTCTTTGTATTGGAATTAGTGCATGATTAAAATCAATGTTAAAAGGCCTGCTTACCAACTTCTAAAGCAAGCTAGAAACTGACCTTTGAGCAGCTTTCAGAATGAGGAACAAGCTGTACATTCAGCTGGTGAACCATTTACAACACTGAAAGGCAACAATGCTTAACAGACTGGTTCTTACCTGGGTGAATATTCTCAGCCAAAACAAGCGTCCGTATATTGTACGTTTAATCGAGAGAAGATAAATGGAGGTACTGTCCTAAGGATGTTGATGTAGAGAATTCCTCTGGATTAATTTACAATCATTTGCAGCTACACTCTAGAAAAGTAGCTACAATGACTAATCAACCAACGGCCTACTAGACTAGATCTGCCCTCTTAACCAGTGTTCTCAGCCCTGGTCCTGGAGGCACCCCTGTCTTGTATATTCCAGCCCATTAAGAAGCTCTTTCAAAGTTGTGTTAAAGCAGTGAATCCACTTGCATGTGCAGGTTAGGGGTGCCTCCAGGACCAGGGTTGAGAAACACAGCTTTAACGCGGCCACCAGGGGCGCTGTTTATAGAGATGTCTCATTCAGGTCCAAGAGGTAAAAACCCACCCCGGGACTTTGTTCCAACTGCAGGGGCAGCTCGACTGCAGCTCCACTGCCCCCGGTTGGAACCATGTCCTGGGGTGGGTTTGTACTTTCTGGCCCTGAATAAAGACACCGAGGCTTGTTTATTATGACATTCAGCCTGGACTCAGAGGACACCGCAGGATAAAGGGTTCTACATACTCACGCTCTTCTAGCAGGTTCTTAAACCCGGTTTACTCGGACACAGCCTGTTCTCTGAGCCACTCCTAACTCTCACTCTCGGTGACAGTGTAAAGGCGGCTCCTGTCGCCGCTTTAGGCTCTCTGTGTTGCGACGCCGCCGATAAAAGTCCTTCCAGAACTTTCTGTGAAGTTTGGGAGCAGCGCTATCAGCCGCTCGGGGCTACGGGGCTAACAGCCGCCGAACGCTCGCGTTCATTTACCCCAGCTTTTCCCCCAACGCTGGATCCACACACAGGCCCTGAGGGCGTGGAGGACTCACCCCAGGGTGAAGGAACTCCCGCGAAGCAGTGCATGAGCCAGGAGAAGCACAGCTCCACCAGCCGCCAAGTTTGACAGCAAAACAAGCAGCGCAGCGTCTTCCAGAACAGGGGCTGTCCCACTGCCTTCAAAATAAAAGTCCTGCTCCCCAAACGGCCAATGTTTCGCTCAGTACATCGTTGCGTGAATGTTCTGGGCGTTACGGTTCAGTGTTTTATTGGTAAATATTTCAAAAGCCAATCACGTAAGTTTTGTAAGTTTCTACAGATGTTCTGGTCACGTGTCCCGTTCCAATAACGTTCTGACGCGAACCGTTTGTACGAGAAAGGGCTTGAAAACGTTGCTGGACGTCTCTGAAACATTTACAGTTTAGATATTGTTCCCCTGATTTACTGAATCGGTCTGGGATTAAACCAGTGACAGTCTGTGTTATTTGAAATAAACTGAGGACGTTTGAACTGTTTATATGTGGAAAGTTTTCCTCTGTAGGAATAGAAACTGATTATACAGTGGAAGGTGAACCTCTGTCCCGGGCTCAAATCACTTTCAGCAGAGATTTGGATTTTTTTTTATAACCCAACCCTGACCTCTACTTCTCAACAACAACAAAATGTCCCTGACTTGCTGGGAAATCTCGATGCTCTTCATAATTATGTGAGAATTTGACTGCACACTGGTGTATTTGTATACACATATATATATATATTGTGTGTGGAGGGGGGTTCTTTCTCATTTCACTTCACCAACTGAAGAGTATTTTGTGCATAAATAAATAAAATGCAGGATGTAATGTTACAAAATAGGTTAAAACGTTTGGTAGGCACTGTAGTCTTCCCTTGATATTCCCCCTTTCTAATAAAAAGCAATGTTCCCTCTGAACTAAATGAACACTTCATGAAATTCAGAATTTTTCCTTAAATACAGATATTTTCTAAGAATAGGCAAAATTCAGCGAACATTTCAATCATTTAAGGAAACGTTAAATTACTCGCATTCCTATATGGATTCTTTAGACAGAGTGCAGTGTTTGCAGTCAGTTGTTGGGTATTGTTCATTTCTGTATTTAGGTTTCAACTCTGACTCACTGACTAAATACTTCTGTAAGATACTCTAGATAAAAGTCTGATAAATGGCATTTCTGTTAATGTGATAGATTTTAAAATTGTCAATATCCTTCTGAAATGTTTTTGACAGAATACTATATCAAACGAATGTTTTGAGTTTGTGGTGTTCCCTTACGTGACAAAATAAATGTCCTCATGTAACCACCAGTAGGAGCCAGAAAAATATCAAATTACATTTATTATTGATGCAGCCATTTGTTTTTGATAAGCAAATTTTCCTTTTTTCTGTCAGTCTAAAGAAACTTTACAATATAAAGTAACATACAAAGGACATCTTTATTACCTACACAAGACACCTAAGTCCCTAAGACACAGATCCAAACTAGCCTACCATGAAATACAAAGCAAACCCAATGAGACAGACTGTTCATATTGAATACTGTCGTGTCGCCAGAAAGGACAATGAAAGGTACAGGAAAATTTCTTCTCTTCCCACCCTCGCCAAATACACCCCTCCCACACACATACACCCCCTTTCCCAAATTCCTCCAAATGTTACAGTATTATACATCACAATAGAAGTACAGAGATGGCCAACAATTGTACAATTAAGGACTGAGAGAGGATTAGGGAGAATCAGTCTGCACAGTGCCGGCCTAAAACTGAATTATAAGCCGGCACATTTGAATGTGCAAATTCAAGATCATATTTGCAATGGTTGTTGAACAAGTCCTTCATGTTAAGAATGTGTACTTTTGGTCCCTTGGTTCGATGATAAATTGGTCTGCATTTGTATAAAGGGTAGGGTAGATCAATTTACTGATTGAGGTTTCATACTGCAGGTAACAGGGACCATAAATAACATCACATGTCCTGCAGAAGGTTGTTGTCAGTGAAGGTTACATTGCAAAATGATGTCAATCTATGTGAAAACAGGCCAGCATGTATAATGGCCACAATCTGTTAATCTGTTAGCTCTCTCTGTCCTCTTGAAAACTATATACAGCTCTGTCTTCAGACTCAAAAACGCTTTCCTTCACAAACACATTGCTGTATTCATGAATCCCACCAGAGATACAAATGTTTACAGTGGATTTAAATCAGATTCTTTTTTGAGGTATTAATTCAGAAAAATATTTTCTTGTATTCCTTATTTTATGCAATAGGGGTTCCCCTCAATCTCTTACTTTACACCAAACCATCTCTTTAAAATACAAAAACACAAAACAAATTCTTTATAACTTATCTTCAGCTGTACTCGTTGGTTGTGACTGACATATCAAAACATGTCAATGATATCAAAATGCATTTTACAGTATTTACAGTAAAATCAAAATAAGCAGGAGATAACAAAGGCTGGAGACTGGGTTTTGGGGTGAGGGGGCTGTGTACCAGCCAGCTTAGGGAGCACTCAGAGTAACAATTTACTCTTCATAATCTGATTAGAGGGTGAGTCTGGGGCTGTCAATAGGAGAGAAACATGCTGTTCCAACATCCATTGCCACCACATGGTCACAGGACAAGAAAATAGCATATTCAGTGGCGGCCCAATCTGATTTAACATTTAAGCAGTCCAACTCTGTAAAGTATCTGAAGTACAGTGACCTGAACCACTGCAACAGTGAACACTCAATTAGAATGAAAGGACATCAGGGGTAGGCAATCCCAGTCCTAGACTGCTGGAATCTTGCACAGTGTTATGTTTTTCCTACTCAACACACCTGATTCTATTACCTATTCATAGCCAGATTTAGTAGGTCTGTTAAAAGTACAAGATCCACAAGGATCTTTTGGAGGTTCTTCTATTTAAACCTGTGGAGGAACTTGAATGTGCTTCAAGAAACCCTGAATTAAAGGACAAGGTTCTTGAAGGTTTCATGTATCACCTTAAGGGTTCAATTTCAAATTGAAGAACCTCCAAAATTTCCTCAAGGGTCTTGCATTGAAACAGTAACAGAGCAGGGAAATCAGTGAACTGTGCAAGAATCCAGCACTCCAACGGCACAGTTGCCCTGGGCTAGGATGTTGTTAATCGCCATAGGGTCAATGAAAATGACTGAGCAAAAATTCATAAAGGGGCATCCCGGGAGTTGATTCTGAGGAAAGGAAAACGATGGAACCACACAAGATTCACAGACAAGTAGTGTATTGAAAATACAAATGAGATTCAATGACCAATAAGAGAAATAGGTTGTATTTACAGGCATGGGACTAAAAATAAAACATGAGGAACTGCCGTGGAGCCTGCAGGAGGGTTTTTTTTTTCCTTTTTCTTTTTTTTATCATTACAACCAACCGCTCCTCCAGGCACTCGGGTAGGATTTCAAATCATCTCAAAATCAATACATGATTCACAAGAAAACATTAATGACAAGCTTACATGTAACTGTAAGGGATTTTACAACAATGGATAGAGGTGATGGGTTTTCAAATGAACCGATTACACAGTTGGGATGCATTGACAAGGCAAGATAAGGGCAACCTTTTTTTTTTTAAAGCTACACTGAAGTAAAGCCTACTGACAGTGACTGCAATAAGCTTTTCATGCTACATGATAGGAAGGTAGAAAGGTAATGAAAACAACACATGAATGCACAGATCAGGCATGACAAAAACAGTGAGAAAAAAAAAACAACGTGGGAGGATGTGAAATATTCTACAAATGTTTCAGATCCAGTGCTGACAATGATTGCAATTTGTGTGACAAGCAGACAGCCACTGATTTTTTACGGTCTTGGATACTGAGAGTACACCTTTACTATGGTACTCCGGTTGTGATGACATCATTTCCATGGAGAACACAGAAAGAGGTATATATGCAAGGAGACGCCCGACGACATAAAAAAACAAAAGAGACAAACAAATCATGTAAACAGAGGTGTCATTGTGCATTCTTGAGTGTGTGCTTATTCTGTCTTCGATGTCGTTGAGATACAAATGTGCCCTTTACAGGAAAAAATCCGTAAAATCATGACTACATCAATAGCAATATCAATTATGTAAATCAGAACAATAATATAATCAATAATATACAAATATATCATGAGGAGACTGTTTTTGCCCCGACGCATCATCACCAGTTTAGCTTTTTCCATTTCAGAATGTACACAGCAGTCAGACAAGGCCGAATGACCCCAGCCTCTGTCCTCGACTGCCGACCGAAAGACGATCGAAATGAGGAGAATAAAGAAACAAAACATGACTGAATTTAGACCACCAGCCTTGGCGCTGAGCAGCAGCAGCTTGCTGTGAGTTTTATTCTGGAACAGTCCCACATGTACAGAAATCCATACACACACACACACACACACACACACACACACACACACACACACACACACACACACACACACATCCACACACATACTGTATACACTAACTCTCTCAGGGCCCTCAGTGTCCCGGGCCATTGAGGAAGCCAGGCAGGCATGTGGGGGCAGAGTGGAGATTCGTCCTGTGACTTGTGGCCTGCTTTTGTCCCGTGGATGCCACCATGGCAGCCTTGGAGTGGGGAGTCCGGCTCGGGGTCCTGTGCTCCGAAACCACAGCAACCGGCTGAGGGAAGCCATCCCCCCCCAAACCAACCCAGAGTGTTTGAAATTTTGGAAAGGACGTGGGAAGGAGGGGATGGGAAAAAAGGTGAGTGTAAAACCCACCAGATGCAGCAGAAGGGGGAGGAGCAAAATAAGGAGGGATATAAAACAAAAGGGGAAAATAAAATAAAGGTAAAATAAAAGGGCAGGGGAAGAAAATCAAACACTCATCGTCATGTTGGGTGAATACTGCAGAGAGAAAAGAGAGAAGGGGAGGGGTGGAGGGGGGTACAGTGATGAGCCAATACTGTTCACGTAAATAATGGCAATGCCTCAAAAATTATGAAAATGTCCATGATGGATGAAAAGGTTCTTAAAGCTACATACTAGTAAAGCTATAATTTAACTGATGGAAAACTCTAAGAAGAAACACAGCTCCTAAATGGTCTTGGTCTAGAAGTACAGATCCAGGACAACCATGTGTTACACTGTTTTTGAATAGCCCATTGTATATGTTTAGTAGGTGCTTTCAGGTTTGCATGCTTACAATGTTCATAACAACGCATGGTTTGCAACAGTGTAAGGCGGTTACGGGATGAGGAAAGTGGGTACGAGCAGAGAGGGGTGGTGTATGTCAATACTCACACTTTCACTTTGGAATGGGTTTAAGAAGTTGCCTGCCATCTCTCCATCATCCCGCGGAGTCCCTGGGGGGTTATTCATACCTGCCATGTTGTTTGGAGAGTTCTAAAAAAAAAACACAGCATAAAAGTGCCACATTAAACAACGTCTGCTTGAAGAGCTCCAAATTTGACTTGCAAAGAACAGGTGCAATTGCTGCCAAATTCCAGAAGAACTGTCTCACCTTTGGCAACCCGTCCATATCCCCCGAGCCTGTGAACAAAGGCATGTGACATAAGTATGACTATGGTTCTTAAAGAGCCTTGTCTATGAAATCTACACAGGTGGCATCATGGTTAATGTGCTAATGTTACAGCAAATGTGCTCTAAATGTTGAGACTGAACTCTGAAAGGTTCCTCAAAAGAACAAATACACACAAGTAAGCATCTCACCTAGTGACCCATTCATATGGTGTGGTTCCATGGACCCCATTCCACCCATTGGACCATCAGGGCCAGGTCCCATCGGAAACTAGAAGTACATTGTATTGTTATACACTGCACTTACAGCATTACTGATAATGCAGCATATTATTGTTATCATTTATTATACACATTGTCACGGCAGTAACTTCTTTTACTATCCAGGCAGTGTTTACTACTAGAGTTTGGATGATTGCTGTGAAGATTTGATTGCACTCAATGACAAGCATTAGTGTGGTCAGGATGTTGAATGATCACCACCACACCTCATCCTCCACTCCCCAACTCATGCTAAAAGTATTAGACAGAACACCATCATTCCAGAGAAGACAGTTTCATTGCTCCACAGTAATGTTGGGAGGCTTTATGTGTATAACCCATATATGTATCCATTTATGGGTTATTCATTACAACAAACGGACAAATGTAATTTACACCCAAACACACATCTTGATTAAAGGCACATGAAGCAACCCTATTGGTGAGGCCAGCTCCTTGTTATTAGCTTGTGCCAGTGGAGGCTAGCCAGGACTTTTCAAGAGCTTACAGGTTAAATATTTTAAAAATAGATGTAAAATTAGCAGGTGAAGTATGGGATCTTTAGGGAAAGGATAAACAGTCTGACCTTTAGAATATTTCTTTCTTTTGGAAGAGGTAAAGTACATTTTGCACTGAAGTGCATTTGCTGCCGTACAGCAGTACAATGCCATTTCCATACCCCAAAGCCTCTTTTTGGTTGTGGATGATGACGTAGGTGAATAAGGCAAATACCTCTTTTAGCCCACACTTGTCAGTAGACATGGCTCCAATAGTCTCATGTTTATCTGCTAAACAAGCCATCTGTGTCTGCAATGGGTGAAAAGTACCTGACTGCATTCTTTAGGAGGGTTGTCCACAAACATTCGGACATGGAGTGAAGTTTGAGTTCATGATATTTAGGATTTAATAACGACTTGGACTAAAATAATTTTCCATTGACTGTCCATCCACTGAATGTTATTCTTTTCCCCCTTTCTCCTGTTAAGCTTTTGCGTGACCACAGTGTTTTACAAGATAAAGCTTTTGTACAGTGTCATTATCTATCATTATCACAGCTGCCACAGGAATTCAAACCCACCCAAGACATAAATTCACAAATGACCAATCTGACCAACTCACATTAGGTCTGTTGCCACCAGGGCCAATAGGGTTCATCATAGTGTAGATGTTTTCACTGGAATTTGTTGAATCTAGACACAGATGAAAACAACTATTAGAACAAATGTTATGTCTGGAAAACAACCAGTTCTTGGCCTTAAAATGTCTGTGGTGGAGAAACTAAGGCAGATTACAAAACAACATTTTGCCAAACACATGCTAAATAGGGTGTTGGATTAGGCAAATTAGGCAAAAAATAATATTTTACTGTAAAATTACTATAAAGTACTGAACAATAGCTGCACTGTTCTGCAATAACAGTGACCCATATGAAACCTTAACTGGAGAACATAAAGGGCTTAGTAATTCATTACTTTCATATGTTTGAAAAGCATTATTTGGGGAAAATTTCATAGAACACCAGAGATCAGAGAGAAACTCTGCACCTCTTCTAAATCTCCATTATATGTAAATTAAATTGAGTACAGCATTTTATTATTAAACTTAATATTAAACAGTTCTTTACTGCTTATTTATTCACATTCTCAGTACAAAAGAATAACCCAAGGTCAGACTGACCTCCTGGGCTTGGCATGATAGGCGTTCCTGGTGGCCCTCCACCCCCTGGAGGCCCCTGTGAGACAGGATATAAAGAACAAACATAAAAATGAAAAAGGGAACATTCTGTGTTCCATAAAAGAGCCAGCACTAAGAGCTGCTGTAAGAGTGCACGACCTCTTTAATGAAGGAAAGCTGGCAGGAAACTTACCACATAGTTTCCTGGTGATGAGGACGAGTATGCTATCTGCAGAAAAGTAGAGCAAGAGCAAATAAGTGAGGGTTGACAGTTGATGTTACCTTTCATCACTGTAATATCAAAGACTTCTAATTACCCAGGAAATGGACTTACTGAGTTTGCAGTCGGATTTGGCCAGGCACCTCGACCACCCGGACCCCTTTGACACAAGACACAAAGAATTACTCAGTCATGTAGTTTTAATCACTGGCCCTAGAAATACTATAAGAATATTGCAGAATTGCATTAACCCTCATACTGAGTATACTAGAAGACCATCATATGCACTCACATGTTCATTCCTGACATGGCTGGACCACCAAGAGAGTTAGGAGGAGGCCTCATTCCGCCACCATAGTTCTGCACAGAGGAAAGAATTGGAGACTAGGGTTAGGTTGTTTTTGATCAGGTCCTACACAAGACCAAAACTTCCAACTGGATTGGAAAAAGGGGATCAAGAAATGTGGATTGTAGACTTATTAGATCCCTCATTAGACTCTAAAAAGTGGTTTTGACAAGAGTCATAGGTCACACTGAGGTTCAGTGCAAAATACAAAGCACATATACAGTATAATATATAACAAAGCTGTGCATTGCAGCAATTTTGTATATTTCATTTCATAGCAGTCATAAAAACCCTGTATGTCTACAATGGCAATGTTACATTGACATTTTAAATGGCAACAAACTAAAATGGCAACAAAATTTCAAAACAATAAGATCTGATTTATGTCAAAATTGAAAAGCAGCTATTCACAGGAGGTTTTTGAATGAAAGCGAAAATATTATGTTATGGACAACATGAACTAGTTTAAATACTGCATACGTATTCTTTATATATGTATTTCTTTCCATATTTAAACAGTTGTTAACCAACCTGTGGGCCCATTCCTCCCATCCCCCTGGGCGGGTTCATCCTCATTGGGCCGCCCATGTTTGGATGTCCTTGATGGAGATAAGAAAAATCAAATGATAAAAATGCATATTCTACTACTCTATATACACTGCTGTCAAAAGTTTGGAATCACTTTTCATACAAATGATTTGGGTTTATTCATGATGTTATAATTTACTACAGCTGTGAGTGTAAATTTGTAACAGTGTGTGCAAGAGCAGGACCACCTTACCCTGTGGTCTGGGGTCCAAACTGTTTGGCAGAAGTGGTTGTGAACCTGGAACGCCCACAGGAGGCTGAGGGGGGAAAAGGAAGGAGAATGAGAACATGATGGAGATGGACCTGAAGAAGGACTGCTGGGGTCCAGGACCCTATATGCAGGAGGCATGTCAGGTACCTGATTTGGCATGCGGAGTGATGGGCGGGGTCCACCTGGGTACCGTGGAGACATGAAGGGCTGAAGGGAGAGAGCAGAAAAGGTTCAGTTAAGTGACAGAGCAAGCACCTCAAACATGCTGTAAAATGGGACGTAACTTGATTTACATAAAACAAGTCCACTAGTGAAAGATCTGGGGAAAGCTGGCAAAAGCTAGTTTCAGGAAAACATAATGTTTTTGATTTGAGAAAGGAGAGCAGCTCATCACGTCCAGACTTAGTTATGGAGTACAGGTTGCTACACTAATCAGACTTAATGAGCCTGGCTTTTCCTGTGCCAATTTCTGCAGAAGGGAAATTAAACAATGACAATGAACAGGCTTGTTAAATGACATCTCAGTATTTTGCCTTAATCAAAGTCACGTTCTTAGTATTTATACATCAAAGAAAAACTTAAAAATAAAATGGATGAATCAGTGAAGTTTCATTATAGTCAATCAATCAATGTTTAGTAGTATGGCCCTTTTTACAGCGAAGGCGTGGTCACAAAGCAGCTTTCCAGAAATTCAGGTCCTAGCCTCTTTTGAGCAAGACAGTGGCAAGGAAAAAGTCCCTCAGACTGGGAGGAAGAAACCTTGTGAGGAACCAGCAAAGCTCAAAAGGGGAACCCATCCTTATCTGGTCCAAAAAACAAAGACAATGGGACAAAATGAGTAAAATAACAAAGTATAATATACTATAGCTAAAGTGTGAGCAGGCTGTGTATGACTTTTGAGAGAAAGTGATAAAGCCTAAGATACAATCTCAGTACTAATATGAAAGTCAATACAGGTTAAACAATCATAAGCCGGCAGTGCAGTCACTAATGTGGCATGACTGAGCCAATGCGAGGAGCCTAAATCTTAATGGCAATCCATCGCTGGGTGTATTTGCCAGGTTTGCCTGTTGTACATCAGTGTACAGCTCGCTTTACCATTCTTTACATCCAGTCTGTAACACATTTTAATTTGTCCACTTGTTGAAAAGCTTTATTGCTGTTTTTGTAATTTTTCTCTGCACCCAAAAGAAAATCTGGGATAAACAAAGCAGGTCAATTACAAAACTCATTTGTAAAATTCTTGACATTTTATATATTTACATATAACAGAACCCTAACCCTACCGTAATCCTAACCCTGACCCTAGACAATCCGAGACCTCCTGACCCCCAGCTTTTCCTGTGTCAGTGTCTGCAGAAGGGAAGCTCAAACCCAGCAAGCAACAAAATCAAATCCGAGGGGAAAAGACAGCTATTCACACTAAAAGCTAATAACTAACTAAACCATGCTTTTACATCTGTTCCCTTACATCTGATCTTCCACTCCCCAGCACAGCCCTATTTCAAACTTGTGAGACTTTAAAAAGCCAAACCCAGAAAAGCGAGGGTCCATATTAGTCTGCACTGGCTGATCAAGATTTGCTGACTCTACGATTCACCATTCACTCTACCTGTAACACATTTTAATTTGACCACCTACTTTGTCACTTGTCAATGAAACCCTGCCGCTGAACAACTGACTGACAATATTGTAAGCAAATAAGCTAACAATCACTTTTATAACGCCAGCAGAGGGCGCAATAACACTGCATGAAAAGCCTTGATCCTTCACGCTGAACCTTATCAGTGCTGTGTCTGTACAGAACATACTGAGAAGATGATGTTTTTACTCAACATTTTAGTACAAACCGCACTGTTAACAAAACACAGATACAGAAATGGCCAAAAGAGAAAAACAGGGAAAAGGTGTGAAGGCCATATCTCACAGTCATGGTCGCACATGCACACACACACACACACACACACACACACACACACACACACACACACACACACACACACACACACACAAATAAGAATGTGTGCCAAGCCACCCAGGTACAGTAGCATGTAGCTCTCTTGAATTACACACATAAAACTGGATACTCCTGCAGCGACGTGTCCACAGCAGGCACGCTAGGCCACAACAACAACAACAAATCACCTTTCACAAACAATTAAACAGAGCGTGCAAGAGCTGCACAATCACCACAGCCTTATGGAATAAACTGTTGTGCTCTTTGACAGAAACCAGTGTGTTACTGTTTTGTTGTGTGTATATGGGATTGTTCCTAATGGAGTCCTGGGATAATCCATCCAATGCAGCTTGAATATTCTCGTGGGGTGGGTTGATAGCATGTCCAACAGCATCCCACACATTTTCAATCAGGTATAGGTCTGGTAATGCAACTGGCCATGGCATACTTTCTATCTTCAAGGCAAGCTATTGATATGGCAGCAGTATGCTGATAAGTGCTGTCCTGTTGGAACAGTGCACCAGGAAAGGTAGGGCCACTGGTTGCAGGACATTAACATATCATTGGGCTTTTAAAGTGTCTGTAACGAAGATCAAAGGTGATCTTGCATTGTACAAAATTGCACCCCACACCATGACACCAAGCCTTCTGGACATGTGACACGTGACAGCAAACTATTGATCTTGGTGCTGACCACTGCGCCTCCATACCCTGGATTCACTGGATTCATCACTGAAGCTGGCCAGCTGCCATTTTGAGTGACTCCATGACAGTTTGACAAGAAACAATTGTAGTCATGCAGTTTAATCGGTTGATTCCATCTGGGTGCAACAATTTTTCTGACAAATACATATATATTATACATATACATGTGAGATATATTATTTGTACATAAAGGTAGATAAAGTAAATGTGCATATACATGCTTGCACACAGGGGAATTTGTTGCTTTTTATCTATCCATGCACTGAAAAACAGTGCCCGGGCAGCAACTGGGGAGTGAAGTGCCTTGTTCAAGTGCATTTCAGTCATGTCCTGCCAGATGAGGGAATCAAACCAGCAACCTTCCAGACACAAGACTGGTTCGCTAAACACCAGGCCATGACTGCCCTGATTCGTGTGTATATATACATAGAACATACTGAACAAATGATTATTATACGTGGATAATTATATATTATGTTTCATCTATAGTACATATGTGACAGTATTATTACATAGAGCTTATATGTGACATATGTTCAGCAATATGATCTGACACTGCTTAAAAACAAATGTGTGTGTGTGTGTGTGTCTCAGTGGTGCATTATTAATGAGATATTGATGGGAGATGGGATAGTGCGTGTAAGGCTTAGTGAGAGAGCGGTTGTGGACTTCTGGCCAGATGAACCTGTTCTCCTCTCAGACTGGGCAACAGCCTACATTATTTATCCAGTACCACGGCTGCTGTCCACAAGGAGGGTGGGTATGTGTGTGTGTGTGTGTGTGTGTGTGTGCAGATGTGTGAGAGTGAGTGCTTTTTAAGAGGACACAGAGAGTGAGGTAATGTACTACACTGCTCAGTAGTGCACATGCAAGAACTAGAGCAAGTGAATGAGGAAGAAGATGGAGATGGTATGAATAAACAAGAAACAAACAAGATGGATGTCACATAGAGGGCCCTGAGACTGGAACACAAACAGAGTTGAAGTTAGAGGCCTCTCCCTGTGTACATTGTCCACACCTCCTGCTGCTGCTAATCAACTCACCACTGCCCATCTGTGAGTCTGTGTAATACACAGTGAATATAGTATCGCTGGCAAGCTAAATCCCTGTATCTCCATTTCTTCCAGTTGTAATTTTTAACATAATGTGAGTGTGGCAGTTGTTGCAGTTGTGAAGAGAGACAACCAGAAACTGTCTCTTTCTGGAAAGTGTTTTCTTGGGTAACTGACATAAAACAATCTGCAGAGCAGCATGGTTCATCAAGTCGATATCAAACTAAAAAGTCTACAGGCCTTTTCACACATGCACTTTCAACTGGGAATAGACCTGTAATGTAACAGTAAGGGGTTGAGTGTGTATGAGGGTATAGAAGAGTAAGAATCACCCAGCCTTCATACCAGAAAGAAGACAAGACAGAAAGAGGAATAACTAAGGCAGCTGGAAGTGAAACATCTCTTACCTGACCATGGGGTCCCATCATGGGGTTGTTGGGGTTGTGTGGGGGAGGCTGTGAGTGAGGAGAAGGCTGTGAGCCAGGAGGACCCTGCAGTACAGAGAGAGAGAGCGAGAGAGAGAGAGAGAGAGAGAGAGAGAGAGAGAGAGAGACGACCCATTACCACAGGTATGCGAGAAAACCACTGGAACAGGGATTCCTTCATGCAGGCTGCCATTAGGTTGCCACACAGCTTCTCAAAATACACTTATGTGCCTCATTCAAGATCCCACCGTATACAACAGCACACAACAATGGTGAGTTAACATATTACAACTACAAAATAAGTAGGTAAATGATTTTATTATTATTATTATTATTTAGAATTTTCTGCACAATAGACTGAGACCTTATGTTGTAAAAAGTAAACAATATTTTGTTTTAAATTTGTTTAATTCAATTTTTAAACATTTTTTTAACCCACCATATACAACAACAGACAACTCTAGACCAAAGTGGACATATTACATCTATCCAATAAATTCACTATTCAAAAACTACACTCTAATCAAAAACCTTTTATGCATAACACATCGTTTAAATATTTTATTAATGAATCTTAAAATTAGTACATAGGTATTTAACTCAATACACTCTGATCAATAATGACATTAAACTAATATTAATATGATATATTTTTATTAATATTATGAACGTCCCTCCCCCTCCAGCCTCCAAACCTGTTCTGTCCCATTAAGGCTTGAACTCCACCAGACATAACTAGCGATAACTAGCCAGTTCACTAGCTGCCCTTATTTAGACCACTTTCAGTAGGTACTGACGATTGCATACTGAAACCTGGGCAGATGTTTTGGAGATGTTCTGACAAGAGATGTCACTAGAACTGATACTTCTGTTGCAAACTGATACAAATTTTTAAAAAGGCTATGGTTCTTTCTTCCTGTGTTACCAACAGTCTCTCTCCCAGTCCACAAGATTGAAGCACAATAGGCCTAGCCTACACATGTAGATACAAAGGGAAGAAGAACAACAACAACACAAGGCACAACTTCGGCAGCGAAGTCACTTTGGAAATATTCTGGGATTTGAGTCTGACAATCAGGGTCAAATTATCAACAGCACAAAGCCACCATGCAAACAGTGTTTGAGAACATTTTTAACGAAAGGAGGAAACATAACGATATCCAGAGCTGTAAAGAGTTCAAGGTGAGCGAGCTCTGAAAAGTGTTTTGTAACCTAAAATGTTACGGTATTGTTTGTTAAAATAGTTGTATATGTTTCACTTAATGGTGCAAATTTATAACAAAGTAATACTTCTCTCATGTGGAGAGATTTTGGAAAAAATTCAAAGCTGTTGTTGCTTGAATGCAGCACATAAAAATGCAGTTAACAACAATCACTGCAGCAGGAAAAGAATTTCATAAGCCGCTGTCATTTAACCTACATTTCTTGTATGGGAATATTTTGTCTTCCCTGTATCAAACACTGATGATGGAGAAGGTTTGTAGACAAAAGCTTTTCTGTATGTAGGCATTGTGGTTGGAGGGAGAAAGATGAGCACGCCAATATGTCAAGCATGAGCATGTAAAGCGGCATCACCTTATTGTATCAGGGAGGCAATCGGAAGCCAATACAATACAAGAGCGGGCTGAAATTATTCCAAAATATACAGGGATATTTTCCGCTGCAGACATGAGGCTACATTCCATTGTGGAAAACATACGGTTTAGGAATACACGAAAAGTACGAAATAATGTTATGGCTGATCAATGTATTCAATATTGAATCCTTTAAAAAACAATAGATTCCCTGAGCAAAAGTCATTCATATTTCAGTTTGAGGCCTGATTCATGATACTGCACAACAAAATCGGTTATAAAATGTAGTTACAAGCAGTGTTCCAGCCCTTCAAGCAAGCGGGACCAGTGGGTTGGTAGTAATGAACTGTAGATGGACTTTTTTACAAGAAAAAATAAAACAGTACCACCCTATTTTGAGTTAAGATAGTTGAGATAAGTTTAAGAATTTTCTGTTTTTTAGAATTTTCTGACTGCATACATTACATTTAACTGAAAACTGTTAACATTGACTTACATAGATTCTATGAAATCTAACATTAAACCTAAACCTAACCTTAATTTAACATTAAACATATCATAACAACACTGTAATACTGCCTACCACTACTTCAATCCAACCCTTAATCCTAAATCAAACCCTAATTTTGTAGTGCGTGTCTTTCAAATCCAGTGTTGGAGAAAGACTGTCCAGCCAGGTTTAGTGATTTTCCTGCTCAAACATACCCACTACACCTGACTATCAACAGACAATTTGATCTAGATGTTTGAGTGGGGAAATCACCAAACATTGAAGAACCCAGCTATAGATTAACAGCTGAGTTTGATCAGATCTGTGGTTCTCAGGTTTTCATGTGGAGTACCACTTTCCAGTATGCTGTAACACTATAAACACTAAAGTGTGCTGGCCGGTGGTACTCCAGGATCTATAGATAATCTATAGGAGACTGGTCCTCAGGACCCACAATCTGAAGCATTGATTTCCCCAACACACCTGATCCAGCTAATGATGATTTTAATAATGGCCTGATGAGCTGGGATCAGGTGTGCTGGAGAAGGGAATTGTTAATACGCTTCTGTGCAGATATGATTGCAACCTCACTCGAAACTCACTCATCTATTTTGAGAGGCCAAATATAAAGTTTTAAGCAAACAAACAAGTCCAAACCCAGACAAGAGTGCAGAAAAGGACATGAAATGAATGGCAGTTACCACATTCTGACAAGAATTTTTGCCACTGCTGGTAGATGCATATGACATTACATTTTGATACGTCTGCAAATTCAGCTACTCCATCTTGGCCTAATGCCCAAATGCAATCACTCATTTATGCTAATTCTTAACATCTGCTTTACAACCCATTTTTCACACATCGAATTAGACGTTCACTGCACTGCGCCACCTCTTCTCAGTCTATGAATCTCTAGTCACATTTACAGCCCATGCATGAGGCTGAAATTACCACTTTAAACATGCACTGCAGAAATATTTAACAAATAATTCACAGCATTATGTTACAACCTTATTCCAAATGGATTAAATAAATTATGTGTGTGTGTGTATGTGTGTGTGTGTGTGTGTGTGTGTGTGTGTGTGTGTGTGTGTGTGTATATACACAGACATCCCTTAACTGCAGGCTAAGAAAACAATTAGAAGTCATAAACCCTTCAGCACAAGCGCCATCCAACAACCAGCCAGGGATCAAGCGGTCCAACAGTGTAGATAATGACCAAGAGCCATTTGTTCACTTCCATCTGCAGTGCCACCAAACACTCCTGTGGCAGAATGGGCGCTCACCGTGATCTGGTTTGCCAAATGCTGCCAACAAGGCTGCAAACACTTTAACAGCTTTCCGAGTGCAGCGGGCATAAGCTCCACATGCAGGTGAAAGGGAGCAGATGCTCGTCCTACGATTGCAACACTCCTAACAGGTAAACAAGTGCACTGATTCACTACTCTGAAGGTGCAGATTTAACTGCGTTGATTTTGGAATGTTATGGTCAATTAAAACAAGAGTAAGACCATCTCTGGTTTATAACTTAAATCTAAAACTTAAGCTACAGGCCAGATTCAGACTACTTTATTAATCCCAAAGAAGGCAAAAGGAATAAAGGACTTGAAGTAAAGATTTGTTTAAGGATGCAGGTTCCAGTCTTTGGTTCTTTATGGAACCAGATGTGGGATTTGTCTGGCATTGCTAAAAGAACCATTTAAATCACTTATATTTTCAAGAATGTACCAGAAGATATTTGATATGAAGTGCACCCAAAAAGACACGTCCACTTCTTCTCCACTTTACAACACTTGTGATCAAATCATTAGCAAATCTGTCAGCAAGTTGGATTGCTCGCTTTTTGCAAGTGAATTAAAAAATACATATAATGAGTTCATAATTGAATTTTAAATGGTAAACTCTCATATTTTGAATTAATTTCACAAGACATGCAATATTTCTAGCATGACATTCAGTTTCTCCAATTTGATCTTTTGAGTAAATTACTATTCAAACAGCATGAATATGGTATTCCACTTCAGCATATGCAACCACAATCATGTGGAAGAATGCTGACCTGACAGTTGTCCAGTAGACAATCATTGACACCCTAAGGTCATTGACACCATGTAGCAAGGCATGTTAATGCAAATTAAATGGGGGAAATGTGGTGGAAAAGGTACACAAGCAACAAGGATGACCACAGCCTTGAGAGGACTATGAAGAAAAGTTAATTCAGTTCAGCTTCACATGGAGTGGGCTCCAACTACAGCATTCCTAATATCAAGCTACCCTGAACCAGAGATGTCAGAAGCATTTTAACTGGACTGATGAGAAAAAGAACTGGACTGTTCAGTGAACCAAAGTCCTCTTTTCAGATGAAAGTAAAATTTGCATTTCAAGAAACCTAGAGTCTCAACACAAGCTCCATGGGTCTGGAGGAAGAGTGGAGAGGAACAGAAGGTGTCTGAAGTCCAGAGTGAAGTTTCTGCAGTCTGTGATGGTTTAGGGTGCCATGTCATCTGCTGGTGCTGGTCCACTCTGTTTTATCAAGTCCGCACTCAATGCAGCGTCTACCAGGAGATTTAAGGGTCCTTTATGTTGTCATCTGCTAATTAGCATTAGAAATGCTGGATTTCTGATTTTCATAAGCTATAAGCCATGCTGATCAACAGTAAAACAAAAAGCTTGAAATGTCACTTGACGTGTAATGAACATAAAGGATCGTTTACTTTTTAGAATAAAATTGTGATCACAAATGAGCTTTTTAAGGATATTTTTATTTTTTTGGGATGGACTAATATAGACTTATACACATATAATCTATAACCAGAAAATCAACATTATTAGCTTCATCTCTCAGGGTGTTTAACTTGTTTAAATAGGTGTACATAGATAGGTTCTATATAACCAAAGGGAGCTCTGTCAACGGCTGCTTTAGAGCTTAAGACTGTAAGAAACCATTATCAAATCAACTCGTGAGGTCATGGATTTACACCCCTGGCTCCTAATACTGCTGCAGTTTATGAGGGGCGAGTGTTATGTTCTTCCCCTGCCACAAGTCACTCCTGCTGGGTGAAGCAGCTGCTGCAGCCCCTGCCCCACTCTCTTCTACACCGCTCTGCCACCAGCACTGCGCCTCCTCCTCCTCCCACTAACCCAGGCCCATTATGACTGAATGGGCGAGGCATATGGCCTTTATGGTGGTGCCTGCTCCTGCTATGTGACCCTGTAGAGAGGAACAACATGAGTGGGTTTGTGTGTGTGTGTGTGTGTGTGTGTGTGTGTGTGTGTGTGTGTGTGGGTGTGTGTGTGTGTGTGTGTGTGTGTGTGTGTGTGTGTGTGTGTGTGTCTATGTCTGTGTGCGTGCGTGCGTGGGTGGGTGAGTGTGTAAGAGAAGTGTGTGTACGTGGGGGAGTGTGTGTGCTAAATGAAGCAATTAATAAAATCATTTTCTACCCAGCTAAGGAGATAACGGCTTGGCACAGAACCACCAGCCCATCTACAGAAGCCCCTCCTGCCTTGTGAAAGAACAGCACACACTATTCCTACTGGGACAGCGCAGTAAAGGACAGTAGCAATCACAGGGGCCAAGCACTCTGGTGAAAGTGCATCAGCATATCAAAACCACTAGGAGGCAGTGCAGAACTGCAGACAGACCGCTGTGGACACAAAGCAACCAACACAACAAAGCACAGCACAACAGCACAATGCATATTTCATTGTTGCCTCTGTGTGTACACTGAGACAGACCTGCTGCCACTTCTTGGACAAACAATATGATGTGTGGCAGATCTGGCTTTTAAAGAAACACTTAAAATGTGAAGCAAAAGTCAAGACTAGTGTGTTTTCACACTTGAGGACGCTATAATGTAGCGCACAGAAAAGCAGAAATGTCTCTCAGATCAGAAAAAGCATGGTAAAAATCATTCTGAACACACACTGTCCAAATGTTTGTGGACACCATTTTTGACAAATTCATCCATTATTTATGCTGCACATGTTGCTGACACAGATGTGCAAATGCACACACACAGTTTGTCTGGTCCTATAGAGAAGAAATGCCAACAGAATAGGACTCTCTGGTGTTGATAAACATAAGTATATTGGCACCAAGCCTAATGCCAGGCATGGACCAGAGGAGTAAAAGTCCCCTCCAGCATTGAGCATTGGACAGTAGAGACAATTACTCATGCTCTCCTATTTCTTTTTGGAAGTGGTTCTTCCATAGCATTGCTCAAAGAACCATTTGGGGCGCCTTTATTTTTAAGTATTATACCATTCACTCAATATAAACAATGTGTGACATTTCCAGACAAATGGACCAAATAGGTTCTTCACGGGTTCTTTAGTCAATATGGAATCATGACAATTTAAAGATGCTTTAAATATTGCCACAAATGGTTCTTTGAGGGATGCCATGGAAGAATGACTTTTGGTTCTATAAAGAACCTAACAGAGATGAATAGAGATGCATGAACACGGAAACCCTTTAACTTGGAAAGTAATACTCTCTACTTATCTTTCTTGATTACAAGCATTGCTGTTTTTAATAGGAAACATAAGTTAAAGGTATCACTCAAAGAACCATCTGTAGCACCTTATGGTTATAGAGTTCTTCACTACGATGGATGCCATGTTGTATGTGGATCTTTACAGATGTTCCTCATTGTGAGCCAATGAACCCACTTTCAGAACCATATACAACTCTTTTTAAAGAGTGTATGAAGATCCAAGCTGTTTTATGTCCAAATGTTTGTGGACACGTCTTCTAAGAAATGTATACCACTTTTAGTTGAACCCATTGCTGACACAGAAGTGCAAATGCACACACACACAACTTATCTAGACCCAGTACAGAAGTACTGCCAAAACAATACCGCTCTCTGGGGCAGATCAAAGTGAACGTATTGGGCCCATTCCTAATGCCAGGAGCTGTGTTGTCTGAAAAGATGGTGCTCCATCCAATTTTTTGGATTAGGATGAGTTGGAGATGAGGTGTGGTGGTGGTCATCCAACATGTATCTGAATGCAATCAAAACCTCACAGCAATGCTCCAAAATCTAGTAGAAAGCCTTGGTGTCCCAATACTTTTTTCAGCACAGTGTACATTGCTATCGGTTCCTTAAACCTATGAACTGACAAAGTTGGCCTCGAGAGATGAGTGCATCAACGGGACAACAGTAAGAGCACTGTGGCACCTATCACAGCTCCCCAGCTCCCAGAAGCAAGTCTGAACAAGATCCTCCAGTCCTTTTAACCTTGATGTAGGTCTAGTTCACTCAACTCAGGAAAGAATCTCAATCTCCCGGGCTCTAGCTCCGCTCCAAGCTTCTCTGAGCCTTTTTCTGGGCTTTCACAGAAACAAGCCTGATGCAATATCCTCACCTTCTCTCCTCAAACAAACCCACCCATTTCAGATGTTGTTGTCTGCCAGCTAAAAAAGTTGAAATATTCTCTGTTTCTTTCGCACTCTTCCTCCCTCCTTCCCTCCTTCTCCCTCTCTTGGTCTCTGCCTGTCCTCCCGTGAGGAGCTGCTGCAGTGGAGTTTTGGCGTGAGGATTATTAAGCAGGCCGACCCCTGCTTTCCCGGAGGGAAAAAAAATTGCAGATCCGGGCCAGACGCCAGCACACAAGCTTTGTGCTTTCTCTCCTTCTCTCTCTCTTCAATCTCTTCAAGTCTCTCTCACTTGCTCTATCCCAGTCTCTCTCTAAACTCTTTCTCTCCCTCCCTCACTGCAGGAGGCTGCTGTGAGTCTGGGTCTGCGAGGTGAAGATTAGGGAGGTTTGGGAAGGGGGTGAGTAGACCCCTACACCCCCGTCCCACTCTCTCAGGACAAAGCAACTTGCACTGCAGACCTGGGGTCACCTGTGTTAATTATCATCACTCTATCTGTGAGCCAAGGCCAAAGCAATTGTGTGCACACAACATGCAACACACATGCTTATCTGAGCACATCTTGAACATTTGAAAATTGTGAGGACTAGGAAAGCACTGACCATCTACACGCTTCATTAAAAGAGGGCATTATATTGTCCTGTTTAATTGGATTTAGAGCAATGCCGTGTGTGAAGAGCGCTGATGGTATTTTTAAACATGGCACTTCTGGGTCTGTAACTGATTTTTGGTCTGTGACCAAAAACTTCATTTTGTAGAGGTCATTCATTAAAGATTCAGGGAAAAACAACACAGAACGACAATACTGGGTTTGACGAATTTTGTGTCCCAATTTTTCTCCCAGTTAAGTAGTGCCAATTATCCTGCCCACTCACTAGGACTCCCCCATCACTTGCGATTCTCCCAACATTACAACAGTGATGACAAGCACACGCCTCTTTCATTACATGTAAAGTCAGCGACCGCTTCTTTTCCAACCACCCAATACAGCGTCAGTGGACAGCCAATCACCTGATCGAACATCAGCTAACAGACACTTGTACCAGCCAGAATCATAGTGAGAGTAAAGGCCCATCTACCCACCCAAGGAGCATGGCCAATTGTGCTCTTTCGGGCTCTCAGCCTGGGATTTGAACTTGTGTCAGCGTTAGTCCACTGAGCCACTTGAGTCCATCTTTAGACCTTTATTACAGCTTCCAGACTCACTGTCAGTATTTCGGCATAAATATGCAGAAAGTTATTTTCACAGCTCCAAAGTTCAGTTTGAAAGCATTTTCTGCTTCTCACAATGCAACCCATCTCACATTCACTGATGTTGAGGTCTGGAATCTGGTCACTCCATTGTTCAGAGAACAGAAGTGGCTTCAGCAGTTTGATTTTGTTTCCGTTTCACAATAAGAGCTCCTCATCTCCACATCCTTTCAGAACCACAGTGCTGAATCATGTTCTCACAGAGGAAGGTGTAGGTGACTAGACTAAGCTGTGTCTAATCCTGGTAGAGAAGTATTGCCAGTAGGATAAGACTCTCTGAAACAGATAAACATAAAACTACAGGCACTGTGCCTAATGCTAGGAGTGGGCTGGAGGGTTATAAAGCACCCCCCCCTCCCCCAGCATTGTGGAGAAGCAGAACTCTGTTCTCTGGAATAATGGTGGTCCATCCAATATTTGATTACTGGGATGAGTTAGGGATGAGTTGCTGTGGTTAGCATTGAACATCCTCAATTCACTAATGCTCTTGCTCTTCTTTTTTGGGAAAAACAAAGTAAGAGCAGGTGTCCAAATACTTTTGTCCATATAGTGTACATCAAAACCAAATCACCACTGACAACACTCTGCACACTGCAACTAAAGGCAGTAGCTATAGGTTGAGAGAGAGAGAGAGAGAGAGAAGGAGAGAGAGAGAGAGAGAGAGAGAGAGAGAGAGAGAGAGAGAGAGAGAGAGAGAGATACTTAGATTGTGAAATGTGTAAAAGTGTGAGATACTGGCTAGTATGAAAATATGCCAAGACATAATTGGTGTCATCTTGGCCTGAAACAGGTGCAGACTGAGGCAAGAACTCGGTAGGAAAAGAAGTGAACACACACACACACACACACACACACACACACACACACACACACACACACGCACACATCCACACGCATGCACGCCCACAGACACACACCCGCAGACACACACACACACACACACACACACACACACACACACACATCCACACGCATGCATGCACGCATGCACGCACACACACACACACACACACACACACACACACACACACACACACAGCCAGAGTGACGACTTGGATGGACTTTTCTTCCAGGACCTCTTTCCTTTCCTTCCTCCTCCTTCACCATCTCTCTCTCCCACTCTCTTATACTTTACTCTCTCCCTCTTTCTCTTTCTCTTTTCTCCCTCTTGGGTAGCTACCAAGAGACGGATGATAGAAGGCAAGTGCTGCAGTGAAGAACAGTGGAGCAAGACTGTCCACATTTCCTTATTCTCTCTCTGTTTCCCTCTCTCTCTCTCTCTCTCTCTCTCTCTCTGTCTCTCTCTCTCTCTCTCTCTCTCTCTCTCTCTCTAATGCACACAGGCTCTATTTATGGAAAGCAATGTCACTCACGCAACACAGTCAGATACTCTCCCCTCTGATCACAGCTCATGCAACATTAACGCTCTCCTCCTCAGCTCACAGAAGAAGATGCTGCCTCTCTAGCTGATCTTTCCACATGCACACTGCACCTATGAAACACTGACTTAGAATCAGCTGACAGAAGTGACATAAAAGACAGAGACTGCCCTTAAACTCCAACCAACATCATAAACACATCAATGGCTTGTATGAACTGAATGTAACGGTGTCATTTCCAATCAGTCAACCCACCAGACTCAACACTTCCACACTTACAACAACATCCACAATAAAGAGCAACTACAACTAGTCGACATATTTTCATATGGCCTAACTGTACCTTTTATGAGACAAACAGCTGCTTATAACACTGACTATGAAACTGACCAGGGATCAGCCTGTGCACCTTAACTGCTGAGACAATGATATGACAGCCACTGGAGACAAGGAGAGAAACCCATGTTCAGTGTGATTCATACAGAATTCATAAAATCCTCTGAATGCATGTTCAAATCACTGCTCTTCCTCAAGCAGGTGCAGACTAAGAATCCCTCTAGTGGGGCTCCAATGAATGCATTGTAATCGATGGCTCTTGAGATTGAACAGTTAATAAATGAATGGACCTTTGCACTTGTAGTTCTGTAGAGTGTAAACATGCACTCCAAACACTCTATATCTCAATCTATATCTGGGCTCTGAGTTCACTTTCTCATTCTACACACCTAAACCACTTGCATATTACTCATATTATTTACTTTGGTGCAC
This sequence comes from Acestrorhynchus altus, assembly GCA_034509495.1. Classification (NCBI taxonomy): domain Eukaryota; kingdom Metazoa; phylum Chordata; class Actinopteri; order Characiformes; family Acestrorhynchidae; genus Acestrorhynchus; species Acestrorhynchus altus. The sequence continues at coordinate 15,584,895 of CM067514.1, read as the reverse complement.
AATAAATAGTTTGTTTGCCAAAGCAAACATCTTACTAGAGTTATTAGTAGAGGGTATGTATGTTGATTTACATCAATGGATCAGAAATGTGGCAGCGGGCACGTTAAGCTGTGAGGTGGGACCTCCGTGGATTGTACCAATTAGCCAAGTAGGTGCTCATCATCCTGTGGCTAACTCACAAGTCATGTCTTAAGCACGTTTTGGTAGGCACTGACCACCTTACAAGACCTGCCTGAAGTATTGATGTTTTGAGATGTTCTGAACCAGTTGTCTAACCAATATTTTGGACTCTTGTCAAAGTAACTCCCATCCTTACACTTGACCATTTTGCCTGCCATCACCCCATCTGACTGTTCACTTGTTGTCTACCATATCCACCCCTTGGCACATGGCACTGTAGCTAAAGATCATCACTGTTTACATTTTATCTGTCAGTGTTGTTAATGTTATGGCTGATTGGTGCATGTAATTATTTAAACCTTCTGAACACAACTGAACACCATTTTAAAGAGCCTATAAAAACAGTTACACTAGGTTTTCTAATGCTACATTAAAAGCCTTATTACTCAATTCAGATTTTTTTTGCTTAGACTAGATCTTGACAGTTTGACACATTCATAAATGTTAGTAAACTGTATCTGTGTTTAATGTGAATTAAGAATCTGGCCCTGAAAAGACACACATCTGCATATCCATACATTTATATACAGTACATCGCCTCCACAGAGACGGATCACTGGAAAAAGCAGAGGGTTCATAATTCTAAACATGGTGTTTGATAATGGATACAATCCATACATTCAAAAAAAAGAGGCAATCAGCTTGTTGGTAATGCCACAAGTAGAGACAGGTCAATGTGCATGTCGGCATCGAGATCTGTGCAAGCGCATTAGCCAGAGCAAACCAAAAAATCTGGGGTTTTTTCATGTAATTGAGCCAAAGTTTAAAAAAAAACCTGATCTTCAGTCAAGTGTTTTTGAACTTCCCCTTGCATTTGAAGCACTATTCATTCACGAACACTAAGCACATATGTGCAGGCTAAAGGACACATGAAATTTAATTCAGGTCTCATGACCAAAATTTGGACATGAGACAAGATTGGACTTGTCAACACAGCACTGAAAAAAATCAACATTGATAACTTCAGCCTGATAATATGAACATATCAGTTAATAAGATATATTTGCCAGTCAAAGGAAAAACTGAGCTTTTGTGGTTCTACATCGAACCACTGTCTTTAAAGAAACCATTTTAAGACTGTATTTGAAGATGTATCTGTTGTTTCATTGCACTATAAAGTAGAAAATCAGTTAATGCATTTGGCAGGCAATCTCATCCAGAGCCACTTACAATTTTAATCACATTACAGAAGTAAATGAGTGTACCACTGGACGTCTTGCCCAAGGACTGTATTAGGCTTATAGGCTGGCATCTTTGCCCAAGGAGAGAATTGAACCCGATCCAATGGTCTCACCCACTACATTATACCAGATATTTGGCATAAATAGATCTTTGAATGAGGACAGCGGAACCACGTCTAATAGTTCAATAAATTAGTCAATAATAGACATGCATGCCCATTCTGAAAACTAAGGATGCCAGAGTACTGGGCATTCTTGAAAGACTGTAACATGACAAGTGTGCTCTTTAGGTCAGTAGAACTACTGAATGAGTACAACACAGATGTTTTCTCCTGCTGGATTAGCTTCACCCACTAGTTCCACCCACGACTTCCCTGTTAGTGTCTATGGCTTAAATATAACACATTCAAGGGATGGAATGATGCTATGGACACAGAAACATATGTCAAACTACAATTTAGAGTCAGCCATCATCGGTTAATGCACAGAGAACAGCAATCAGCAGCCTCCAGCCAATGGACATTCTTACTCAACTGAGACATTCATGACAGCTAGGGCTGATTCAGACCCAGCATGATGACAGAAGGATGGACAAAGGAACAGAAACAGAAACATCTGGACACAGATTAAAGGAGCTAAAGGGGTTCTGAAAAGAAAGCGGGGAGAAAAAGTTGACTGCAAGAAAAAAAACATCACTTACTTGAAAGAAGCCGGGAGGCATGGGCCCGCCTGGCATGCCGTCGTTTGGAGGCATATTACCCATTACAGGACTGGGGGCTGCAGCTGCACTCTGGAAGACAGAAACAAACACCACCATGCTGGTTAATCAAATGGACTAATTAACAAACCACTAATCTACCCATCCAAAGGATGACCAGAGGGGAACAATTAGCAAGTGAAACACTAGTGCAATCTGTAATTAGTACAAATATTGGTACAAATATTGCACATGGCTAAGCAGGACTTTAAATAGATTCCTGTATGAAAGTGAATGGGGTGTTCAAAAAATGTACTTCACTGTTTGACAAAGTTTCCTGGTTTGTTTTGACTTATTTACAAGCTCAAAAAAATCTATACAGGACAATCCCATCCGTTCCTGCCATTCAAAACCCAGAGGTGCTAAGGAGGTGTGGCTACGTTTTTCTGATGATAGATGAGTATCTATCTCTTAGGGCTGGGCGATATAGGCAAAAAATCATAACCTGGTAATAAATGATACAATACGATGTGCGAAAAATACAATGTGAAAAAATTAGGACACCCCAAAGACATTAATTGCATGTTATACAATAAACATAGTGTATAATAAAGATCACATTTCAGAAAATGTCTGTGAGAATGTAAATTAGGAGGAGGGGAGTAGAGGAGAGGAGGAGCTGAGAACAGGGGGCAGAGCAGAGCAAGGAAGCAGAAAAAAGGTTTTCCGCAAGATTGAAACAGAACGTTGTTTAATAACACGATATAAAGGATATCACCCTAGCCCATATTCTACCTTGTTTATATCCTGATATAGATATAAGTATTGATATATCACCTAGCCTGTAGACTTCTAACTGGTGCTAATTAAAAATTTCTATTGTTCTACATTAGCCTTGCCATCCCAGTAAGCCCCAGTAAAAAAGTTCAGACGTGTCTTTTCTGACTGGCAACATCTGAGGTGATGGGAAAATTTAATATTTAATTAATGGCCAGACTATCAGACTATTTGATTCATTATATATTTGATAGAAGAAGTCAGAACATCACTTCAGAGACTGGATCCCTTGATTGGATCTGAAGCTTGGATCCCCTCCCCCACACATACCCAGACTGTGTTTCCCAGGCTGGGGAAAGGCATGGCCGATTAGCCAAGGCCCCAGGCCCTCTCCTCCCCTCAGTAATCAGATCCCTCTTTTCCTCTCCCTTGCACCCCCTCACCCCCCCCCTTGCCTGGGTGTAGGGTGAACAAACAGCCCCAGCATGGCTGACCGTCAAAGCCCAGACACACACTGCTGACCCTGAGAGGCCATGGGTCAGAGTTACACACACACACACACACACACACACACAGACACACACACGCAGACACACACACACACACACACACACACACACACACACACACACACACACACACACACACACACACACACACACACAGCCTTCTCCTGGGTACACTGAGCAGACTAATGCCACAGGACTGAGGGTGTGAAGAGATGAGGCCTGCAGGTGCAAAGCAAAGGCCACCAAAATCCCCTCAGGGAGCATTCATAATACACACACACACACACACACACACACACACACACACACACACACACACTCAATTTGGGGTGTATTAAAAAACTTTCTGACCTTTATTCATAAAAAATACTCGTATTCGGATACAACAGTCTTTCACTAATCTCCTTCAAAGTAGTCCTCTTGGGCTGCTACACACTTCTCCCAACTGTTCTGCCACTGTCAGAAGCAGTGCTGGAACGCCTCTTTTCAGATGGCCAGCAACTGGTCCGTTGCATTCTGCACAATGTCTTCTTTGAACTGAAATCTACATATGCATCAGACCACACAGCCCTAGCTTCATTTGATTATGCATGACAAATTATGGTGGGATATTTGTTAAACACCTTGTATGTCCATATGCTCTTCTAATGAATCCATTTCGTATCTATTGCAGTCCATAGCTTGTAGAGAAATACTGTTAATAGAAAACATTAAGCTATTGTCGCCATGCCTAATGCCAGGCATGGGCTAGTGGGGTATAAAGCCCCCACTGTGGAGCAGCGGAACTGTGTACTCTGGAATGATGGTGGTCCATTCTATACTGTTAGGATTGTCTCAGGACTTGAGGTGGGGTTGAGGTGGGGTGGTGAACATCCAACAGCCTGACCTTAATAATACAGTGACTCTTGTCACTGAATGCAAACAAAGCCTCAAACCAATGTTGCAAAGTCTAGTAGGACTCCGTTCCTGGACAGTAGAGACAGTTACCCCAACAAAAGCAGGAAGAACTCTCTCTTTTTTTAAAGAAACAATGAATGTGGAAATGAAAGGTGTCCCAATACTTTTGCCCACAGTGCATATACACACAACTTTTCAAGCACACTCTTCAATTCTACCAAATCCATTCGCATTCGTTACTCTGCAGGACTCTATTACAATACATGTTAGTATTATAGTAGTTAGTCAATAATGAATAGTAGCTCCTAAACAATAACCAGTGTATATTAGCACATAAGCTATGCCAGGGTGATTACTGGAGCATTACTGGAATAGCAGTGGCCTTCTAGCCTGAGAGGGACAATAATGTTGGCCGGTGTTTACCCTAAACACCAAATAATGTCTCTACTAGTTGTGTTAGTTGGACTGTGGATACTGTTGTACATGACTTCTGTCTACAACAAACTTTACACAAGGACGCAGACGCAACCACACACGTTTCAAGCCACACAGACTGGATTTTACTTTCAAAAATGTGTCACAATGCATTTCATAACACAACACATGTGCAAGCTGCATTCTGAACTTTGCCACAAGGAGTGCTACAGTGACAGTCAAGTTGTTACGTCCTGCCAATGTTCTTTCATGGTGGACCAGTTTGATTTGATCAGATGTTCTCTATCGCTACCCTAAGGCCCTTAGTGTTTTAACTGCCACAGCACCATAAAAATGCATGTAGAGTTTTGGTACAGCAATTGTGTTTGCAGAGTGTTGGCCAGATGTTGACATTTTTGTGTTGCGTTAAAATCTTTGTGCTGATCAAGTCTGAATTAAATACCAGTTAAATTGTGATAGCAGCCACCCAGTACATGTTTATAGCTTTGTCCATGTATATATGTTCAACCCGCATGCAGACCCTAACTGATCAGCAAAAGGGGACGGAGCTGATGATGTCACTGATTCAGATATTGGGTTATACAGGGAAATGAGCAGGAAGAGGCTATGTTCAAATTACAGAATTAAAGTCCCGAGAGGGATAAATAGTGATATACACGTAAACAGCAAATTAATAAAGGATATTTAGGGACAGGTATTTTGGAGAACTTAAATTATAAATATCCTTCTCAATATGATCATTATAAATAATACAAATGTATTGGATGATCAATTTCCAACAGGACTTTTGAGCTGTGAACATTTTTTTGTAGTCACTTGTAAGCAAAAAAAAAAAGTAATGAAAATGGAAAATGAAAATTGGTCTAGGGGTCAGGTTAGGTCAAAACGCATGATACAGGATTTAATGGAATGCAAATGTAATTCCTACTAATTACATAATTACATCTGAACGGTTTAGAAAAAAATCAAAGCAATAATGTTGGCTACTAAAAGTTACAGCGTTAAGCCCTTAACATAGCATTTAAAGCCAGTATTGTCCAAGTTCTCAATCTCTACATCACTAAGCCTGTCTATACACAGTCAGCACTGTCCTATGCAAACAGGTATAATGTGGCACAGTAAAGCCTGTTTCTCAACAGTGGCTGGCTGGCTTAAAGCCAGCATGGAGTGTGTCTGGTAAAAGGAAAGTGTGTGTGTGTGTGTGTGTGTGTGTGTGTGTGTGTGTGTGTGTGTGTGTGTGTGTGTGTGTGTGTGTGTGTGTGCGTGTGTGTGTTTTGTGGTGGCGGTAGGTGGGGGGCATACAGTGGGCTTTAGAGCTATGGTTTCCTCAGAGGCAGCTATAGGCTGAGCATTACATATTTATCCAGTTCACATTCACTGTTTGCTGCTGTTTATAAGAAAACAAATCAGCATAAATTGAGGGAAAGAGAGAATGGAAAGAGGAGAGGCAGAGAGAGGCTGACTCAAAAGATTCACATTTATTAACTAGAGGTGGTGTGATGGACCATCATACAGCAGCAAATGCCGCACAAGAAGTGAGGCAGGAATGACCGGTGGCAGTGTGCAGCAAAGAATGATGGGAACAGCAGTTGTTGTGAACACACACACACAGGGGCGCACACACACAGGCGCGCACACACACACACACACACACACACACACACACACACAACACGCCACACAGGCACGCACAGAAGCTAGCAGCGACCTGCTGCTCTCAGGTAGACAGCAAAAGTCCGTCTGTCTTGCTGCCAAGGACAACTCCAGACCTCGGCTCTCCTGCCTCCAGTGCCCATTAAAACCTCAGGCCGCCAATCTGCCTGCCTGGAGAGAGAGAGAGAGAGAGAGAGAGAGAGAGAGAGAGAGAGAGAGAGAGAGAGAGAGAGGAAAAGATAGGTACAAGGAAGAAAGATACAAGGAGGGAGTGAAAGAATGGACAGAAGAGGAAGCAAAGTGGAGAAAGGGGGTGAGAAAAAGAAAAGGACAGAGAAAGGGGAAAAAGAGAAGAGAGAGACAGGAGGAAGAAAGAGAGATTAAAGAAGGAGAGAGAGCAATGGAGTAAAAAAGAGATGGCAGAACAGAAAAAGATACAAGAGAAGGAGAATGAAGAAAGAAATGAAGAGAAATGAGAGAAGAGAGAGAAAGAGAGAGAGAGAGAACTACATGTGCAGGGAAGGGGAGAGAGTACAGACTCACACACACACGCTTACTTCATAGTAATTGTAGTATATGTATATGTGCTACACTGCTTATTTCAGTTCTTTACATTATAATAACTGGCACTTCCATAGTACATATTTATATATTTATCTGTGTGTGTAAATTATATATATATATTTTATATATAATTTTTATATATTGTTTTTTTATATATGCAAATGTAAATTTGTCATGTCAATAAAACATACTGAATTGAAAGAGAGAGAGAGAGATAGAGAGAGAGAGAGAGAGAGAGAGAGAGAGAGAAAATAAAAGATGGAGTTTAAAGTGAGCCTGTGCACTGGCTGTTTGTTACTGCTACTTTCTCCTCTGCTCTGTCTCTCAGCCTCTCTCTCTCTCTCTCTCTCTCTCCTGTGCAAACACATAAACAGACACAATATCCCAGCTCCACTTAACCCTTCTTGCCAGCACACTTATTCCAGCCTCCTCCTTTAAAGCATGGCCATCAATAATACATGGGTAGATCTTTCCAAAGGTTTTACCCTTTACAGATTCCACTTCTACACACACACACACACACACACACACACACACACACACACACACACACACACACACAGCACACACACACACATCGACAACTGGAACCTCTAGTAATTAGCTGCTGTTTAACACAGTATTTCAATCATGAACTCAGCTGGGCAGGAGACAGGGAGAGAACAGCTCAATCTGAGCATCGATCTAGACCCCAGATCCAGGCGAGGAATGGATCCCTTCTTATCTGCCCCCGGACAAGCAGCGGAACACTGATCACCTGCTAGGTAACACACACACATACACGCACGTGCGTACACACACACACACAGACACACACACACACACACACACACACACACACACACACACACACACACACACACACACACACTGTAATGTGTGGAGTTACTTCACTTACATTCAATGACAGCCCACTGATGATGAGCTCTGTGCAGACACACACACCCACACACAGACACACACACACACACACACACACAAACACACACACACACACACATCCACTTCAAACACACACATTTGTTTTTACATCTTGTCAAGACAGCAGGGTCACACTCAGGTCACAGACATATGACATAGATATAAGTATCCATATGAGCATGTGTGTGTGTGTGTGTGTGTGTGTGTGTGTGTGTGTGTGTGTGTGTGGGTGGGGTGTGTTTAATTAACTATATGGTATATAGATCTCCCCTTCAGCCCTTTCCATCTCACTATCCCCCTTCCTCTTTATTATCTCCTGCCATCCATCCTTCCATCCCTCCATTGCACCTTCTGCAACATCCATTCTTCCATTCTTTCTTCAACACTCTTCATCCTTATATTGCTCCTTCATTCATGATAATGGGATATCTCCTTTTTCTTTAGGCTCTTTCCATCTAATATGGGTTCTACTAAATAGTTTCATCTGTCCTTACCTCGTCCATCAGTTTCCTCCATCCTTACAACCCTCAATCAAGCCACCCAATCAACTCCCTCCATCCTTCATCCATCCCTTCTTCAGCCCATTCCCTAATTCTGATATTCCTTTATAGCTCTCTCCATCCTTTCATCCCTGCCTTCATTAGCTCTATCAGTTCCTTCAGCCTCCTTCATGTGTTTCCTCCATCCTTACAATCCTCCACCAGCTCCTCCATGCTTAAAATCCCTCCTTCAGCCTCCATCAGCTTCTTCCATCCTTATATCCCTCCTTCAGCCTCCACCATCAACTCCTTCCATCCTTAAATCCCTCCTTCCGCTCTCTCCATCAGTTTTCTCCATACAGCCCTCAATAACTTTTCTCCATCCTTAATCCCTTCTTTGACCTCCTCCATCTGTTGCCTCCATCCATACATCCTTCCTTCAAGCCACCCAAACAGCTTCTTACATACCTACATCCCTCCTTCAGGACCTAACACCCCACCTTCTGCCCACTCCATCAGCTCCTTCCATCCTTACATCCCTTCTTCAACCCCTCCATCAGTTCCCTCCATCCTGCATCTCTCTCTGCTGACTCCATAAAGATTAGGCTGTGTAGAGCCAAGGCCATAATCAGCACTGCTGCCTGACAGATGTGGCTTTTAATCAGTGGTGCATGGCACACCACATGCACTAAGACATGGGAAACCCCACCACTACAGGATCTCCTCTCTCTCTCTCTCTCTCTCTCTCTCTCTCTCTCTCTGCCTCCCATGGCTCCTACAGCTGTTGTGTCAATCAGGTGAATTAATTACCAGCAAACAAATCTGCTGGGGAAAGCCCACATGTAAACTGCCCACACCACACACACACACACACACACACACACACACACACACACACACACACACACACACACACACACACAAATTCCCAAACCATACTCAATCTAGGAAAACCTACAGGGAGCCTCCACAAGCCTATGGGGTTACAGAGCAAGCATATGTGTGTTGCACAGATATTGGACTGACACAAGCCCTCCTGGAACACCTCTTAAATGTCAAAACAGTAGTCTAACTGAACCCCCTCGGACAGACACACATCACAGTCCTGAGCCTCTTCCAGCAGTTCAAGCTGCTATCAGTGAGACTACAGGCCTCACCGAGGCTGGTAACGCAAACATGCAGGTGAAACTCAATCTGGCAGGTAACGGCGTAAGAATTTGGTGGCACAGACCAAAAAGTGCATTAAAGGCTGAGATAATGAAAGCCTTTGTGATTCAAATAATAACCACTGTGTAATGTAAAACATGGCAATCAACATGCTGTGCTATAAAACGCCTGGGAGTGGAGTTTCTCCCAGTTAGTCATTTGTTTTAAAACACATTTTGGTGTTTTGCTAAATTATCTCAGCCTTTTCTACATCAAAATGCACAGCAGTGAGTAAACTACTCTAATGTCTGGATGGTTTGTCAAAACATCTAATTGCAGTGCTCTGCAGCTATGAAGCTAATGTAGTGCATACCTAAATAATGACCCTGGCCTCAAACTGCATCAAGCTGAGGTATATGTAGGGATGGGCGATATGGAAAAAAATCATGTCCTGATGTATTTTTGCTGAATGGCAATATACAATACATTAAACAATACACAATACTCCTCCACGCCCTGCTCTCAGCTCCTACTCTACTCTACAGAGAAAGGGAGCTGAAAAAGATTTCTGCAAGGTTCAAAGAGAATGTTATTCAAATGCTTCAAAACTCGATATCACTGACATCGCCTCAGACCATACCTTGCTCGTTTTCATTCGCAATATCAATATAAATATGAACAAAATGCCCAGCCCTATGTGGGTTTACTGATACTAGAAGTACTCATAGTTCTACTGGAAAATGATATGGCAAAGTCTCAAACCCACATCCATGGTGACCAAGCAGATTTGTGGCAAACGAAAAATTGTGTCAAATTTGGTTTTTGGTCAAAGTACTTATGCTTGGCACAACAAAATGACACAGTCCAATGCATTCAGTGATTAACCACATTAAGCAGGGAGAACACTGAAACTTTACAGTCCTGTATTCACCCAGCCCAGGCCCCCTTTGCTTCACTGTAAGTAAGAGTGGCATTGCAAGGCCAGCGCAAAGACACGTGCTGCAAGCTGGAGGCAGCCTTGGCCCTGACTGCGCTCACTCACTGCCCTTATTGACTGTGTCCGATGTTAATAGCTGTCAGCTTGAGTGGCCTGTTACCCCAGGTGGCTCACTTTGTTCTCAATGACCCTTCTCACATTCAAACACAGAAACAGACACGTTCATGCAGTGACATAGTCCTTATAATTACACCCTGAAAAATGTAGAGCTATTGCTACATACAAGAATATTACAATATCATCAGTGATCTGGATTTGTTTTGCACTGATCTGATCTTTCCTTGATGATTCTCATTCTTGCTTGATAGCTGTCATTAGTTAGCCATTAGGAATGTATTGGGTAAAAATCACGCTGATGTGCACAGATCGTATCTGAAGCTTTTCATTAAATTTGCTTATCCGATACGTTTCCATCTAGGACAACAAGTGTCACACCTAGGGGCCAGTTTACATCTGGTCACTTTATGTGACTGGTATGAATTGAAAAGTATCTGAATTGTATCCCAATACAAGTTTAACCACTTGCATTTAAAGTTGGTAGTCAAATGTAGTGTCTCTGGTTAGTCTGACTGAAATCTGACGATATACACAAATCTGACACCAGTTATCAGTTCAGCCTCTTCCTGTGCTGTGCTGAAAAAAGGTCGTGACCTTGAGATTTGCAATATTACATCTTGTGCATTTATTCAAACTTAGGGGAAGGCAACAGCTTAGGGAGTGCATGCTGACAAGAAAACAACTGAGTGCATGAGTTTCAGTTGTAGTGGGAGGAGTTTGGTTGTCCAATGCATCTTAGAGAGACAGATGCATTTACACTGCTATACCATGGCTCAAATGCATCTCAGACCTCCTCCTCCAAAGGTTGAATTTTCTGATTATAGTTGTTGATCTCATGCATCTAGACAGAATGTTGCATCAACATATGTATGATACCCATATCTTTACCAGTGTGACCAGATGAGAACTGACTTTACTTCCCCATTTAGGTAGCACGGTGGCTTGGTGATTAGCACATTCGCTTCCCAGCATTGGGGACTTGGGTTCAAGGTTTCCATTTTGTCCCCATGTCTTCGTGGGTTTCCTCTGGAGACTCCAACATTCCAAAAACAGGGAGATCAGGTAAACTGGCTACTCTAAATTTCCCTGGTGTGTAAATGCATGTGTGAATGAATGTATGTCTGTATGCCCAGATAAGGACTGGCACTCGAGCTCGATGCAGTCCTCCAGGTGGATGGTTGTTTCCGGTAGAGAGTATCCTGTGCATGATGGACTGCCACTTCTCGCCGGTGTGTGTTGGTTGAGTGTTGTGTGTGACTGTGAAGAAAGCTGATTATAAAGGGTCCTTAGGTATCTAGAAAGATGCTATATAAATGTAACTTCTATTTCACTTCTAGTAGCCTACTGTTAACACTGTCAACAATCAGAAATGGTTGTCTTGCAGTTGATTTGTCCTTTTTTGGACACAAGAGGGAACTCAAAAAACACACAGAACCTGTGTATCTCTGACCACCGCTGAATGTGTTCTGAGTGTCCTGATTGTAATCCAATCAAATTCGTCCTGAGAGTGTTTAACGCCTGGTGTTTCATACATTCAAAGGAACTAAACCTGATCGGATCACTGAAAACACAAGACCTAACAGCTTCAAAATCACTCAAATCTGAAAATCTAAAAGATCTGCTGTCTGTGTTCACACACCTCTGAAGAAATCTGCTTTGCCAGATTTGCACCAATCCAACCCAGTATGTTAAACGTAGTTTTGCCACCACTTCCAATCACCTTCTGAGCAAGTCTTGTGTTTATGAGGGTGCACACAAAAACATCCAATAAACATGTCAACCCCCAATACACACACTGTCTTCTCTGCAAACACCACTCCTCTAAAACTGTTCAAGTACAACATCGCCACTTAGACAGCCCACTTTTACACTGGGAGCATTGCTCTATCTAGTCTGCCTTGTAAACTCAATGCAGGGTACCAATAACTTTTAGCTGCTGTTCTGGGGTTGGTTTCGCCATGCTCCATTACCATGCTAAGGTCAGCACTTCTGGGCAACTTCAACTCAAAAAGCACAACGCGCCAGTGCGGACAGTAGGCCAACACCTCAGCTTTGCTGAGGCAGGTTATATATCAGTGTGCAGTTTATGGGCAGGGCCTCCTACAGGACTTATTAAAAATGAAAAGAGGTTTGGGCAGCCCCGATTTTGCCCTCCCTTCTTTCTCCATTCTACACAACTGGGTTTTATTTTTTGAGCAAAGAAAATCAGAGGGGGAAAGGGAGAGGTTTAGCAAAGGGAGGGAAGCAGAATAAAACTTCAGGAATCGAGGCACAGAAGAAAAAGAGAATGAGGAAGAGGACAAAAGGGGGATGGAATATATTAGCAAATTAACTTAGTAACCTGTCAGGCTTTTCAAATGGATTAAATGATCTGCACCATTAGACAAAGGAGAAATAACCAGTGGCTATTGTTGTTACAAGTGGAGTGCATCTGAAGCAAGTTTGCTGAGAGCTTAGGTGCATCACTTTAGGTGTGGTGGTTATTTTGGGGGCTTGGGATGTGCACATTTTCAGAGTTTGGGGAACATGTTTCGCCAACCTTAAGATAAGGGTTAAGAGAAAACACCTCATGGATTTGTTTAGAAAGGTCTGCACAAGAGCAGGGCACTAAGTAGAGAATAATGCGGGAAGCTGAGCTTCAAGTACTCTTGAGGGCAGTCTGGCCATTCTATTTTTGATCTGGAGGATTGGTAAGGTGGTCACATTACACTCCGTCTGCTGTAAGAATGGTTCGCAGGAAGGGCAGTCCCAAAGGAGTCGTTTGGAGCTGAAGGTCCACATTGGAAGGGGAGTTTCCCTTGGAGCAATCTGAGGCCCACTCTACCACATGTGCTCTCCTCCTTTAGAGAGTATTATTCCTGCTCAGAAATGGATTAGGAAGACCAAGAGTTTCCCCATAAATGGCTAAAGCAATACATGTCCAAAAAAAAAAAAATCAGACATACACAATTTTCTATTTACCCCAAATTGACACTAGAACGTTTTGCTGCCCAAAAAGACTGCTATTGTGCTTTCTAGCCAACTTGTGTAGAAAACTAATTTGTATAGATAATAGTGTCAGAAACCTCACAGGCCATTACAATGTTACTGATATTATAAAAGACATTAATTACCCTTCCATTACCCATTTGCTACATTAGCCTTGTAACTGCTGAAACTAAGGGAGGAAACCTATCTTTATGTCTAATCTATGTCTTTAAGTACTTTGTTCCCCTTTTATCTTTATTCTGTCCTCAGACATAGACACAAAAGAAACAGTATATTTTACAATAAAATACAGCCACAAAAAAAATTGTGGCTATTGCATTTAACTGAACGAGGAGTTGGCTGTAATCGAAATATTTTGGAATATTTATTTTATGAACACAGTGCAAGATTATTTAACCTTGTATTTTTCTAAAAAATACATGTTAAAAATTAGTGCTTTTTCGCTGACGAGTTCATTTACAGCTGACACCCTTTTACTGTCACATTTTGACAGTTTTTCACTATACAATCTACTGACATTTTTTACTGTGCATGGGATCTAGTGGTCTGGAGGACACCCAAGCAAAAGGCATGAGAAAGCACGCCAAGAAGGAAGGCTAAAAACGGTTCTTAAGCAGTCGGCATGATGAAAAAAGCATGCGCGCAAATATTCAAGTCTCTTGTAAGAGGACCTGACAAAACCAAAAAGTAACAGAAATACAGAAATCTCACCAGACTGGCAGTACTACCAGCTCGCTCACAACATCAGTTCCATTAACATTAATGTTTAAACTGGGGATTTCACCCAAACACATACCAAGAACGAAAGTATTTTAAAATGTTTGGAAGGAAAACTGTCTGAACAAGATGCTCAACTTTCTTGGCTCAGCCTCCACTGAATTTCAGCTTGGGTAAACTGACTGGTAGATCCAAAGCCACAATCCCTCCATGCAGATCATGAGTGAAACCACTGAAACTGAGTCACCCAACCCTTAACCAACTGTGGTCACCAGCATTCAGCCCACTCAGCGGTCAGCCTGCCTGCCATCTCTTGAATAACATCAGCACAGCCTGCGATGGTTTCCCACTATTGGGAAAAGTAACTCCCTTCTTCAGTGTAAAAAGTCCAGTAACGTTCTTCTAGTGCACAGGCTCAATCTTTCATTTCTGAAGTCCATCCTTACAGGACATTTACTCAAGACTATGGTGACCTCTTTCAGGTTCACTACACAATAGCAGTACCGAGGAGGAGGAGGAAATGATAAGTTCGTGCAGGGTTTTGGGAGAGCATCCTCGTTTGTCCTAGCTGCTGTGCGCATGTCACGCTAACCCATCCCAGCATCTCCATCAATAAGTAAACATGGACTGACAGAAATATCACCCCCCACCAACCTCCTGTCCCAGAACAGGACAGCAAGCTTTTGCAGCTCTCTTTCTGTGAGACCACAACAGAACTATGTTCTTCTGATTTCATAAAGGGCTTGAAAAGAAATTCTCTTCTGGAAAGAAACACTCCTGTACCATCATGCAGTGGCCCTACTTTTACATCTAATCAGACTCTTTGTTTGTCCTCTAATTTGGCTGCGTCCTCTTGCCATCCCTCATCATCCAACAGAGAGTTTCAAATCACTGACTCAACAGGAACTGGCCATTCAAAGTAGGACCCCGATTTTCCACCCCAGTTTGGAAGTACCAATTCCATCTTTTCTGACTTCCACAGTCACACCACTGCTGGGCAGCCAGTATGCTCTGAGGAAAGTGTACATCCCTAACTCCGATAACACGCCTAACAGATGCCTGTGCTTGCCGCCAAAGCCCTAAATGTAATGTGGGGAGAGAGCACCATCTGACCACTCAGAGAGAGCATAGACACTTTTGGCATCTGGGATTCGAGCCATCAATCCTCAGATCTCAGGATGAGTACACTAACCCTAACCTTACGAACCCTTAAGAGTCCTGCCCATGGACTCTCACTGGTGTAACATGTTGAGCTTCTGTGGCCAGGAAATTGAACCCTATTTCTCCACTCTACATTTATGCATTGTAACACTTACACATTACACCTACTGAAGTGTTCTAGATATCCTTTTATAAATCCATAAGCATTAACATAGAGTTGGTCACCCATTTGGAACTCTTAACAGCTGGTTTGTAAGTCTGAATATATTGAGTTAACAGATCACTGGTGACTTTTATGCCCTTTGCCCGTCAGCACTTGCTGATGTTCCATATGCGTCCACTTTTCAACAATACCACTCATATTTGAACATAAAATATCTAGGATGGAAGAAATTTCTCAAAGTGACTAGCTGCATTCATGGCATCTTCAAATTCAATGAGTTCTTTAGAACAACACTCTATCAAATGCTTGAAAAGCAAGTTGCATGGCTAGTGCTTTATTTTTTACATCTTTGGCAATGAGACTGAAACAAAGACCTGAATTCAAAGATTAAAAAATGTGACCCAATACTTGCACATTAAGTTGAGAGAACCCTGTAATCTGACAGCTCTTACCTTCCCTCCTCGTCCTCCACTTATCTTCACATAATTGACCCAACAGAACTGGGCTTTTCATCTTAAGGTTCAGCCAGATTTAGGACAACATTTCTCAAAAATGGTCAGACTCAGGTAGGGTTCAATTTTTACACTTATGAATTCTGGTTACATTTACTCCTGCTTCAGTTTTGTGTTGTGTTTTTTAACAGGTTTTCAATGGAAACGTGGAGTCATTTGGAAACTGGCTGATGCTCTGGTCTAGAATGACTTACATCTGAATCATGTTACAGAAATTGGTGAATGTAATGTGAGGAGTTTTGCCCAAGGACTCTTACTGGTGTAGTGTGGAGAGCTTGCCTGGCTGTATTCCAGCTGTAGCCTAAATCGACTGTAGGCCGATTTATGCTTCCGCCTCTACTGTAGCCACACAGTGTAACCACATACCGTACGCCATACCCTACACATTAGCCCAACAGGCAATGTAAATCGAGTTGCACCAAATGCAACAACTATGACTGATCCACTTGGTAGTGTCGTATTTCCTTCTTTGCAGCCACTTTTGAATTCAGTTGATCATGGTTTATGGATTGTGTGTACACTGATGTGAGATAAATGGTTCACATGACAAACCAAATCATGGAATACGCCTGCATTTCCTCATCCCTGCCTAGTTGGTTTTTAGTTGGAGTATCTGTTCCAAAGTCTTTTTTTTCCCTTCATAGCAGTGATTTAGCAAAGGTTTCAAATTTAAGGCTCAGTTTCAGCTGCCATTGTTTGTGTACATTAAGGAAGTTAATACAGCAGCACAGAAACCCAATGCTAGACTAATGTTTTGGGGGTGTGATAGCAGAGTGATGCAGACACACCAATGCACACATCGGCTTAGGCCACTTGTGCAGGGCATGGTGTAGACTCTTTCACTCAACACAGAATATTAAATTGGACTTAAATGCCATTTATGTTTCTTCAAGGTCTGAATGTTTCCGATAAGTCCATCGGTGCTGGCATGTCCTTTGCCCACACACGAGGTGGCACTTTAAGCTACGTCTAAATGAGCGCTATAGTAATAGCTCACAGCACATTTACATATACAGCAGGCAAATGTGTTTGCTGTGAAAGTAGACATATTTTACTTCAAGCGATTCAGGGCCAGCTAACCAAAGGAAACTTTCAAGAATAAAATATGCATAACAGTCTACAAAAGGCAAAAAGACTGGAGATCTAAGCCAAGGTGCAGTTACAGAGTAGATACAAAAGGTCTGTCGTTAGTTAGAGGCCATGAAAATGAAAATTGCCTATCATGAAAATATTTTTCCTCTGCATCTCAGGGCCTGACACTGATCCTGACCAGAGCAACACTATGACCCAGGGGACCTCCTGAATGTGTCCTGGAAGCCACAGAACACTCATGCTGTCTTAGTCTCTCTCTCTCTCTCTCTCTCTCTCTCTCTCTCTCTCTCTCCCCCTCTCTCGTTCATTTCTCTCTCTTTCTCTCTTTATGCTAATTCTGTATGTGAACACCAGCAGGCTGCAAAGTCCCTAGAGGACAAATAGGGTCGTCTGCCTCCACCCTCTTTCTCTCTCTCTAGATGTCTCCCTCTCTTTCTGTATTTCTGTCTGTCTCTCTGAGTCCCCCACCTCCCACACCCCTCAGCCCCCACCTCCCACACCCCTCAGCCAATAGAGTCTAGGTGTCAGGCAGCTCACAGAGGCCGTTGTCATGGTGACAGGTCCTGTCTGTGCTCCGTCCCTCAGGCATCCCAGATCCAGAAAGCATCGTGATTTTGTGTGCGAGAGACACAGAGAGAGAGAGAGAGAGAGTGAGAGTGAGACAGAGACAGAGCACTAGAGAGGGAGAAAGGAAGAAAAAGTAACACAGCTTGGAAGAGAGAGAGAGAGAGAGAGAGAGAAAGAGAACTACATGTGCAGGGAAGGGGAGAGAGTACAGAGATAAAGAGTGAGAGAGAGCAGGAGGACATGGAGGGCCATAAAGGAAAGCGATGGGAGAGAAAGCGCAAGAAAGGGCATGGGAGAAGAACACATAGATTTATAGATACACACACATAGATACAAGATACATTGGTTGGCCTGAGAAAGAACACAGAACATGACTAGAGAGAGAGAGAGGGAAAGAGAGAGAGAGAGAGAGAGAGAGAGAGAGAGCGAGAGAGAGAGAGAGATCAAAAACACTGCCCTACTTTAACCAGCTATTGTTCCACTGACATGGGGTGGAAAGGTCAGGGTCGAGCTAGGCTGACTGACAGCATGTTTAGCCGCTGTGGGCTTTCACTCGGCCAGCAGACAGATCAGGCATCTCACACCCCTATTCCTGGCACCCCCACCTCACCCCTGACCTTTCGGACAACCTCCCACGGCCCACACCAACCTGCCTGGTCCATCGTCCTGCCCTATCCTGACTGAGGGTCACTGGCAGATCCTTGCTAGCATTTGCCGTGGATCATGTAACATGCTTTAAACATCCTGCACCTGGTGTGGGCTAAAATAGTGGCCCAGACAGTGATAGCCAGCGTGTCCAGTGCTCTTGTGAGATTTTATCGTGACGTTTTGGCAAAGACTTGTTGGTCTGCAGAAGGAGCAGTACCCCTATGTTTGGATGTTTGGCAAAAATCTATTTTTTTCCACAGATTTGACATGTGAGATGCCACTAATACAGGCAAGACAACTGTTGGAATTAGAGAGTGGAGATATAAAGACAGCATAGAGGAGAAAAATAAGACTCGGTATTGCCATTGAAATGTATAGGAATAGGTAGAGCTAACCATCATGCTGCAACCAGCCAGCAGAGGCGCTAGATCTGTGGTGGTTTCACTTTTACGAGATGATGTACCGTCCATTCATTTTACAGTTACTGGTCTTAATAACATAACAAGTATACTCTTACATATGCATTACAATTATCTTTCCATGTTATCTTTGCACTTACATGCAGGACCATGGTCACCTTTTTTACTTAATATCTAAAAAATTACATAATAAAGCCAGAATTCATAAACCCTAATTTTGTTAATGTTAGATAATAATTTTGAACAAGAAAAAAAGGAAATCAACAATAGAAAATGTGGTGGCAAACAAATTGTACACCTCTAGCACCAGATTTAAACCAGAAAAAATATTCTGAATATATATGTCAAAATATGTGGAATGGTCACTAGAGAGCCTACGGGAAAAACGATGTGTAAAGAAAAGCAGATGCACTCATCTTCAAAAAAAAAACAGCAAAAAAACAGTTGCACTCAGAAGGAAGCTGACTGCAGTGGTATCATTCCAGACTGTCCAAAGAGTCACTCAGAACGGCAGCAGGTCCCAGTTTAGTCTTTGTGGAGATGACGAAAGAATCTGCGTTTGAAAGCACCAAGGTCAGTGTCGAGATCATCAGTATGCTGCCACACATCACATATGCAGATGGTCTGGTGTCATGGTGTAGGGTGCAATTTTGTACAATGCCAGATCACCTTTAGTCTTCATTACAGGCACAGTGACTTACAGGCAGTTTGCTTTGAAGACACAGATACCATGGCTAGTCGCATCACCAGACCTACCCCTGATTGAAAATGTGAAGGATGCTATTGGATGTGTGATAAACACTCCACTTCTACCACAAAATCTGCAGGAAATGAACGAGAATATTCAAGCTGCATGGGATGGATTATCGGAGTACACCATTAGGAACATCCAGGAACAACCCCATTCCAGGACATTTGGCAAGTGGCATTGTAGCCAACAAATATACTGAGAGACCCCACTTCTGTATGAGTAACTCAACCAATATTACCCATATCAGTCAATTTTTAATCATTTAATGTTCCTGGTAACTTTTATCTTCCTTCTGACAGTGTCTGGGTGCAACTTTTTTGTGTGATGATGTGTATATTACTAGGAAAATTGTAAGTGAAACACCACAGGCATTTACTCTATATATGATCCTCTAGAGGAAGACACTTACCTTGCATGTGTTATCTTTTCCCTGAAAAAGTGATGTAGCACAGCTGGCAAAGCAAAACATCTGAATGACGTTTTCTTTTTACAGTGGATGTTACGTTGTTTTTTCTCTATTTCCGTGAGGGAAAAAGTGGTGACAGTGTATTTTAGTAACTTAAAGCAGATGAAAGGAGTTGGTCTTTCAAAGTCCTGAGCAAAATATCCAATGGCACTGTCAAACAGATATTCTGAATGTGGATTTAGATTTGGATTTTCCAGAGCAGTGTGAACACATGAAACAGATCTTTTCTCAAATCAGATTTGAGCCACTTTTGTGTGTGGTCCTAGATACTAGATACTGTACTTGTCCAATATTTATGAACATGTGACCTTTATCATAACCAGACAAAATCATCAGTGGCCAATTTGATAATCTATCGGTCACTTTTACAAAAATTAACTGTGAAGTCGGAAAATCGGAAACTCAGCGCAAATGTGAACACGAGGAAAGCAATCAAGACTGAATAACAAGCTGTCCAATATGCTGTCCTGTTGCTGTATATGTTGTGAGGACTCCTGACAACAGAGACAGATGTTTCCAGATTTTGGAATTTCTCCAGAGAATGATCTTGCAAATTATCAACATCTAACTGTTGCACAAGCTGTCAAAACTGTGGAACATTTGCAGAAGCACGTCCCGTCTTCTGTCTGATTGCTGTTCAAAACCAGCACATTGGTACAGTTTGTTAACAACCCTGCACACAAGAAGTGCAAACAGTAAGTATCTTTCCATCTCTCCGGAAGAAAAAAAACCCAAAAAACAGAAAAACATTGAGGACACTCACGCAATTATTTCCAACATACAAGATGCCCATTATGTCCAAATGTATCTGGAGTGCTTGGATGAAGCACAGACTCCTACTTATTGTGGATACTTGACTTTTTCTCACAAGACTATCCAGCATGTTAATTGTAAGTCAAACAATTTGAGAGCCCATATTAACCCCCAGGAGTCTCCCGAGTGTTGAGGTTAGGTAAGCCCTTTTCAAAAATCTCAACGCCACTGGACAAGTACCAGTTTGAAACTAATCCCATTGGCGAAGAGACTCTTTCTCTCTAAATTTGCACAGCAGGGGAGGGCTGATGAAAGCGCTTGCGATATGAACCACATTAAAGGCTGAGAGAAACGAGGCAAGCACTGGCGCTTTGTTTAGTGGCTGCTGCTAACGCAGCAGCACAATAAGCCATTAGATTAGTCAATTGGACAATAAGGTTCCACTCGTTATGGCAATCCACAAAAAAACAACCTGCCGCTCAAATCCCATAAATTCCTCATAATAATTCCAGGCCAAAGCGTAGGTGTTAATACAATGATTAGCATGAAATACTGCTCACTGCTGTCGCT
Organism: Acestrorhynchus altus; assembly: GCA_034509495.1. Lineage (NCBI taxonomy): Eukaryota > Metazoa > Chordata > Actinopteri > Characiformes > Acestrorhynchidae > Acestrorhynchus > Acestrorhynchus altus. Next base: position 15,563,595 of record CM067514.1, on the reverse strand, counting down.
TGAAACCAACAGGATGGCCCAGAATGGACGAAAGACACTAATTTTAGATACTCTATCTGGACAAAAGTATTGGGACACATGCTCATTCATTGTTTCTTCTGAAATCAGGGGCATTAAAAGAATTCATTCTGCTTTTGTTGGAGTAACTGTCTCTACTGTGCGGGGAAGGCCTTTCTACTAGATTTTAGAGCATTGCTGTGAGGATCTGAATACATTCGGCGACAAGAGTGTTGGTGGGGTCAGGATGCTGGATGATCACCACTCCACATCCACCCTCAATTCCCCAATTCATGCCACCCATGCTGGAAGAAGCCCAATCGTTCCCAAGAACATTGTTCCACTGCTCCACAAATCAGTTGTAGTGGGCTTTATAAGCTTCTATCGTGGAATTGGGCATGGTGCCATCTGGATTATGTTTACCTGCTCAAGAGTGTGCTATTCCATTGGCAGTACACCTCTACAGAGGCTAGACAAGTGTGTATGCATTTGCACATTTGTGTCAGCAATAGGTGCAACTTAAAGAAGCTGAATGTGTTTGTCTGGACACATGCTGTAGCACCAATGTGATACCGGGTATAGGTAATGGACTGATATCAGCAAAATAAATGTAGTATTGACAATCAGAGCTTTAAAAAGTGAACTGATCCATTGCTTTAACAATCCTAGCCTGAAACAGCACACACTTGTGTAATATGATGGAGTTAGCTATAGATTTCTCCCAATGGGGTAGCAGTTTGAAGAACTGAAGCATGATACCCATTTTAGATATCAGATATCTGGTGTTTAAGGTGTTTATATTGGTATTGAGAAAGAAAATCCGGCATTATATATCAAGATTTGCGATATATTGCACAGCCCTACCAAGTACCAATTCACTTCAAATAACTGATGACAAACATTTTAGTACAAGCTGACAGTTCAGGCAGCAGCGAGCAGAAATCGGTCTCAAGTCTCAAATGTGGTACATTTTTCAAAGCTCGACACAGACAAAGCTCTTTTCAATATCTGTAACACGAAATTGAGATTTGACCCTGGCAACACTTCAAACCCGAGTAAACACCTGGTCAAACACTAAATAAATCTAACATCTTTAAAGTGTGCTGTATTTGATAGACTGAAGTCGAAACAGCTCTGTTAACGTTAGCAGCATACCTGCAGCCACTGTTTTAAACACAATAGTGAATTCTTTCACACCACTTATTCAAAGAAACAAACATTTAATTTGTAATTCAATGCAGGGCAACACAGAAACTGCTTTTGCCTGGTAAAAGGCATACGTTGTGAAAACAACCTTGCCCGAAGATTTTGGGCACCATGTTGGATTTCGATTTGCAGTATAGTGAGCAGCAGAACACAGAAGAACTAGCAAAGACCACTAACAGCACTGAGGGCCATGGTCTTAATACGACAATGATGCCTCATCAAGCATGGCCACACATCGGAAGTGACATCACTCTTGTGTGTAAACCCATAGAGAATAGAAATATACGTGGGTTTTTTTTATATGTGACCTATATTTCAATTCAATTTTTAATTTAAAGTATACCAAAGGTTACTTTATACCATAGGTACCAAAGGTTCTCATTATCCAATCTCTGTTTACCAGAGTAGATCACAAACATAACCTATAGACCACCCAGATACTAATATGGCTAATGGATAGGGTTTATTATACATGTTACATACTTAAAATATGTTAAGTAATGATAGTATTGTTTGGTAAATAGAAGATGGGAACTGGAAATGAATAAATTGAACAGAAAGCTTGGAATCGGATTCATCTTTGATGATGAATTATATTTTTTATTGTGTTGTTGTGCTGTTATGTGTCCAGTATGTGTGCTTCTTTCAGGTGCTTATTTTCCTATCATAATACTGCTTTGCACTCTGGGGGAGTGCAGCCACAGACACAATATGACTGGACAGATGGAAACAAATTAGTAGCAAAGTAGCATTAGCATCCCCCTGGTTGTTCACCACCTTACACACACTCAACCACACACACACGCACACACACGCACACACACACACACACACACACACACACACACACACACACACAGCCCATACATAGCCCACTGCCCCCCTCCTGGCAGTGATGTGGGTATGGGCTGCGGCTGGAGCCTCAACCAAACAAGAACAATACTCCGAATCCAAACTCAGCCCTTCCCCCACCCAGCCCAACAGACTCGCAGGAAAGTGCAGAAAAATCCCTTGGTGGGTTGGCCAGATTAAACTGCCACTGTAATCCGCTTGGCTTTCACCTCCTTGTCCTCAACAGGGGAGGGGGGGGGGGGGGGTACATAAAAGAGAGGGAGAGAGAAAGAGAGAGAAAACGGATAGAAAGAAAAAGGGAGAGAGTGAGAGAGAAATGGGGAGGGAGGACTGTGAGGCAAATAACAAGGGCAAAGAGAGCATCAGGAAAACAAAGATCATAAGGGAGGGTAAAGAGGTATAAAATGAGGCAGAAACCATTGTGGGACTGAACGAGATAAAGAAAGCTATTACAGCAGGACTGAGGATAATAAATGAATGAATGAATAAAAGAATGAATGATGGCTGTGTTTAAAGCCTGACCGATCTGACCATTCTGAGACAGCACTACTGATACAGAATTTAAAGTGATAAAAATAAAGATAACTGACAATATGAGACGATGTAATCTGTTACATAACAGTTGTTATAAACAGTGATCAGATTCCTCACATCGTTTCTGCATGAGGAGGTGCATGGAGCACACTGATTAATTCAACCGAGGAGAGGCACCTTTCGCTTGTGCACCAGCCACAAATATCACCTTTATCCATTAGTTTGTTTGTTATTGTAACATGCGCAGCTAAATTGTGATGACCTAAGACGTTGTGGGTTATGTGTTCCTCAATGGTCAGGAACACGCAGGACCATCACCGAGCAGTTATGTGGGGGGTGGGTCATTCTCAGCACTGCAGTGACACTGACATGGTGGTGTGCTAGTGTGTGTTGAGCTGGTATGAGTGGGTGAGACACAGCACTGCCACTGGAGTGTTTAAACCCCTCAGTGTCACTGCTGGACTGAAAATAGTCCATCAAACAGAAATATCCAGGCAACAGTGTCCTGCAGGCAGCGTCCTTTGAGCACTGATGAAGGACTATAGGATGATTGACACAAACTGTTTAGCAACAGATGAGCTTCTGTACCTAACATCTAAAAGGTGGAGCAGCTAAAGAGGTGTGTCTAACAGAGTGGACAGTGAGAGGATGCAGTGTTTAAACACTGCAGCAGCACTGCTGTATCTGATCCACTCATACCAGCACAATACACACCAACACACCACCACCATGTCAGTGTCACTCCAGTACTGAGAATTACCCACCACCCACATAATACCTGCTCTGTGGTGGTCCTGTGGTGTCCTGACCATTAAGGAACAGGACGAAAGGAGGCTAACACGGTATGCACAAAAACGAAGGGCTCCTATATGGTCACTGGAACTGATTAAAAATAATATTTACAGAGCATTCAAGCCTTTCTCTCCATATCTCCACGTGGCTATAATCATTCAACCATTCATGCATACACAAACATACATACAGGCAGACAAATGCACACACACGCACACGCACACACACACACACACACACACACACACACACACACACACAGTTAGCATATCACATGTGAACACTTGCGTAGGCTGCCTGGATGTGTGCTTAAGCGTGACAGGAGAAATGGAGTTAACAGGTAGAGCCCCCTCAATCCCAGCACACTGAGCGATCCCTCAGAGCTGCCTGCAGGAAGTAGGAGGACATCCTGTGAGAAAAGGCACTGATATATGACTGGGGTACTTTAAAAAAGAAAGGTGATAGACGCCTCGTAACACCAATAAAACCCTCAGGGGGTAGGAACTTGGGGGGTATTGGAAAGAACAAAGGGGCAGATGAAGCATCAGGACAGCAGGAGTGTTCAGCAGACTTTGCCTGTATAACTGCACTTCAGGTTTTCAACGCTGCTTTATTAAACAGTGACCTTAATGAACCCTGGGGAAGTGTCTTTCTGTAGTTCAGCACTCCTTTACAAATCCTTTATATTGTAAGAATATCTTATATCGATGATGTTTGAACAAAACCAACAAAATGTCAGCGGTGTTCCAGTATAGTAATGGCCCAAAATTGCATAAAATTAAATAATTTTCAAAAGATGTACTGAAAAACCACTGGCTTAGAGATGCCACAATATTTATTTTTGCAATAACAATACTGATATTGAAATATTAGTCATGATGTGATTCCAATACTAAGATAATATTGTGTCTTTACAATCTTTAAACCTTTAAAACAATAGTATTTCACTTAACCACATTAACACAACAAGCCTAAAACAAATCAAATAAGAAAGCTGATCATTTAAATCTTCCACTTAAGGGTGCTGAAAAAATCCATACTGGCTAGAGTCAAGTCACTACTAAAACGACTCAGCATGTAGAACTGGAGAATTCTGTGTGCTGGTGTGTTTTCTATGCCAGGGTTTCTCAACTTGTGATTTTGGGACCATAAGCGGGCTGATAAGAACTTTCGAGTGGTCCGCAGGCTCATCCTTGGGGTGAGGCAGTGAACCATCATGTGTTGGAAATGGCACTTTAAAGCCGAATCATTAAGTCAATCATCAATCATATCGACATGAGGTCTGACATGTAAAGACAGCATTTACACAGAATTAAAGTCCACATTTTGTTACTAGAAAAGTCTGATGTTAATCTTTACTGCTGTTTTTAATCAACACATGCTATTTTGTTAGCTGTTGTTCAGACCCAAATTCTCACATTTTCATTGTCCAAAAAATGTTATATTAAAAGCTGAGTTTTGTTTTCTTGTGGGCTGTTAAGCTTCCTGGGTATAAACCAGAGGGCTATGAGGTGGAAAACACTGAGAACCTTTATGATGACTTCCTTTATTGTTGGATGCACTATGCTTTTTCCAGGTGATTGTAATCAGGCCAATAACCAAACTCGCACCTTCTCTAGTTCACACAATGTAAAGAGCACCTGTCATTTAAACAGCATAAAAAAGAAGATGTATAAAGCTTCTATCTATATAACAAGTGTTGACTCGACATGTTAATGTGACTAACAATAAATGAAAGCCATGAGTCCATTTGTATGATACCATTTGCTGTTTATTGTCTTTTACTCTCTGACAGCAATGTTAACATGGCTAACCGAACTTGGCTTTAAAATGCAGATGTTTCTAACAACTATCCCCACAGGAACATCTACAAGAACCTTCACAGATTCTCCCAATCTCTGAATAAACCTCCATGACTGTCATCTCCATTTACTAAATCTCAGAAAAGAACCTCTGTTTCATCATGATGTGTGAAGAATTGTCCACAATCACTAACAGTTTGTTCAGAGTCTGTCAGTCCTTTGTTCCACAACAGCCTTCAGGGAATCCAGCTTGAGTCCTGAAACAGAGCTCAGCTCCTGGATCAGTTTGTGATGCCATTGAGCTTGAGCTGGCTATGAACCAATGAAGCTAAGTGCTGGTGTCAAGAACTCTAAAGATTAGAGCAGATGCAGCCATAAACTGCTTCTCACCTTACTAATGCCCAGCAAACCATTATCACCCCTCCTCACCAAGCAAAATTTCCAAACAGCTCAACAGCTACTTGTTGAACCCACTTCAGTCGGCACTCGCTGATGGGAATCACAGAAATAATTCTGCCATTGGCCCCACCGCTCCAGTGAATTCATAGGATTGTTGCCATTCTGACAATCTTTGACATCACAGATTTGCAGGGGTTTAAAACAGTGATTACTGAAATGTAGACAATCCACAATGTAGAATAAACAAACGCACAAGCAGGCTGACAGCTAACCCAGAGGAGACAGTGGGCACGATAATCCAAGTTTGTCAACGGAGATTTAGCAGACAGTCTGTTTTACCTGATGGCGGGGAATATTTATGTCTTTGTTCCACCTTGTGCATTGCTCCCTGATGAAGGCCAGACTACGTTACAAGACAATAGTGCACTGTTTGTCGTTGTAAAGAGCAAAGGCAGTTCATAAATGTTCTCTGCCAGGAATTTCCGCTCTACTTTTTCACTCTTTTCACCACTTGATTGTATTTTACATAAAAGAATATTCTTCAGTTTCTTTATTTCACAGTAGTCTGTTTAAATAATGGACAGTTTATGCAACAGTTTTCTGAAAATTCTAATGAATATAACATTTGATCAGTCAAGACTTGTTTAGTGTCTGAAGGCTGGTTCTTTTTTAGTTTTGTTAAAATGGATATATAGGAGGCTATATCCAATGGAAGCTTGCATTACAAAATTAGAAGTGCAAGCTAAAATCATTGGTATTGGCCCTAGTCCATGTCAAATTGTGATTGCTGACACTGCGTGACACACTTGAATCTATACAAATAAACTACAATAGGCTACAAAGATAAGCAACATACTTTAGTCCAATTGTTAATCCAAAGAACAGTCAATAAAGGGCTCGACTGCTGTATGTGAAACTGCCACACTATACAAGCCAGTTTACTTTGGATTGAAAGTAATTAGCATTACTTTCTGCTAGGGCTGGATATATCAATACTTATATCGATAACAGGATAAAAACAGAATGTGATATAGGCTGAGGCAATATCATTTCTAAGTTTTAAAATAATGTTAAATAATCTTAGCATTACTGCCTGTTGTGACAACCTGAAACGGTGGCTCACACCATATGGGAAATTGGGGTTTGATTCCCAGTATGGGCGACTATGCTATTCTACACCAATAAGGGCATGATTTTTCTGGACCACCTCTGTAATATGAGTAACCTTGTAAGTCGCTCTGCATAAGAGCGTCAGTCAAATGCCATAAATGTAAATGTTGCTTACATTTTCTAGTTTTACACCAAGGTTCTGTTTAGTCACGCTTACAGAAATCAGTCAAAATTTAAAATTCACTGCTCACTTAACGCTATCTTAGAAGGCAAATCCCCATTAACAGGCTGGCAGAAACTGGCTCGTAACGTAATGGCCGAGCAAAATGCTTCAAAAGCCACACCCCTATGCCATCCCCTCTACTAGGAGAGCCAATAACAACAACAATAATGAAAAAAAAAAAATCATATATTAATTATTACAAATAATTAATACAAATATTAATTTATTACTCCCCACAGTTGTCTTTCAAAGACCACTTAACATCAACAAACTGTGACTAAAACATCATTTGTTTAAACAGATAAATTGTTTAGAACCCCCTAAAAACTGTAGAACTTCCTTGGTTCCCATCATGTTCAGCGTCAAATTTCCTGCTTATGACCCCACAAAATTGAAAGCAATGCCGGGACACAGTTGTTGATTCAGAGTGAAGTGCTGGTGGAGTGCTGCTTGGTCCTCATAAGCCTCTGACCTCCAGCATATGTCCCTTCTCTCTGATGGAGACCATTACAGCGAGTGACGGCACGGCAAACAAAGATGAATGATGAGAGTGGATTCAGCACGCAGCACGTAGCCCCTGATCACCGAGACCCCCGTTCAACATTATTGATCCATTTTAGAACCAAAGTAGCAAGCCAAAGGAACTTAACACTGCTGATCAATGCTCCTTAACACATTATTGAGCAACCACTGCTTCTTCAGATGTCACAATCTGCATGGACAGAAGGATTGCATGAGGGCCTTCTTTAACTGACAGCACTGTATCAGACCAGGTAAGAATCTGATGGTCATTATTGTGAGTTCTGACCATTTTATGGCTATTTTTGTCATAATTAACTGCGTAAGTACTGGTGTAATTATGTCTGAAGGGTTAAAACACTACTAAAAGTAGAAAGTCCAGACTCATAAAGTGTGTGTTTATGAGTGTGTGTACTCATAGACATGTATTTGGGAGGGAGGGAGATGAGGGGGTTAACACCCTAAGTCCCAAAGCTCTATTGTATTTTGCATACCCTGCACAGTGTTACCATGGTGACTAGACCCAATTCTAGGCCCTGACCCATGAGGCCCATCTAGCCAGTGTGTGTGTTTGGTGTGTGTGTGTGTGTGTGTGTGTGTGTGTGTGTGTGTGTGTGTGTGTGTGTGTGTGTGTGTGTGTTTGTATGATGCCTTATATTTTAATCTATTCTATTGAGATACATGGAGAATAGAGTGATGAGATGATAAAAGACTCTCTTTTACCTATAAGCCTTATGGTTTGCTATTCTCATGCTGTACAACAATGTGCAGCATAGAAGGACATAGGACAATGTATCAATATTTATACTGATTTTAGGATATAAAAAGAGCAAGATAAGGGGTGTGGAATCATTTATATTGAGTTTTAAAGTTTTAATAACGTTCTGTTACAATCTTGTGGAAAACCTTTTTTTCCCGATCCCTCACTCTGCTCTGCCCCCTGCTTTCAGCTCCTCCTCTGCTCTGCTCCCCTCCACCACCACTAGCATTGTCACACACACCATGGAGGGGGCATTAGACAGAGCTCTGCTATGAAGACGACTTAGTGTCTATAAAGAAGAAATGAAGATCAAATTTCAACATGTTTAAAAACAGAGATAAAGGATTTCATGGGGTGTCCTGATTTATTCACAATGTATTTTACACGTCATGTAGTGTATCTTATACATACATCACATATCATATTGTGAGTCACCATTCAGCTACAATCAAGATATCATCCTGACATAATTATTGCTACTTTATGATGTAACCATTGGACTTCAGACCTTTAAGTCTAATAAAAAAGTGTTGCATTTTTGCATCACTGTCACACACATCTCGTGAAACAGAATGGCAATTTACTAGAAAAGCAAAAACTTTCAACCTTTAAATGAAAGAAAAACACTAAAATTAGAAATGTAAAAACATTCCATTGCAAGTTATTTTGGAGCATTTCTATTGGTCCATTTATCATGATATTCTCAAAGTGAAAAACAGTATCGGAAATGCTACGTTTGTTTGGGTGTGAAATCTGATTTCAGCCAAATATGCAACCATTAGTGTGTGCATGTGTGACTGAACACATGATGGGGGGGGGAGAGGGAGAGGGTGAGTGCACGAGAAAGTGAGAGTGGCAGTGAGAAAGAGAGAAAGAGAGAGAGAGTAGAGAGAGAGGAGCGAGAGAGAGAGTGAGAGAGAGAGAGAGAGAGAGAGAGAGAGAGAGAGAAGAGCTTTCTGTTTCTCAGCTCAGCAGAATCTCATTAATTCAGAAATGGAAATCATTTTTGCAAGGAGCAGGGGAAAGATGGAGTGAGGGGAGAGGGGGGAGAGGGAAAGGAGTGAAAGACAGAGAGAGGAAAAGAGAGAACAGGAGAGATTGAGAGAGAGTGAGAGAGAAAGTAAAGTCAAACATGCAGTGAAAGTCAATCTTTTTCTTTTGTTTTCTTATCAAGACTGTCCACACTTTTCATGGCTGGTCAGAATGATGTATAATTATTTTTTAGCTTCTAAAAGACGATGCATCTGAACAAGCTCTGGTCTCCTAATGGAAAGCACTGAATATGCCCTTTCAGATTACATAAATGTGATGCTTCACAAGGCAGAACTGATACAGCATCACCTTGGTTATAATAATTTCACACCCATCTGAGGGTCACGACACACTTTCAGATACATCCTGACATTAAAAGCATAATGGCAGTGAAAGCAGCCAAACTGTTCGCACATACAATACGGTCATGCGGCCGAAAATTCCCACCCTGCCGTTCCGCTGTTAATCCATTGTTATTCTTTAAATATAATCAATAGATTCCATTGAATAGAACCAAGGCCACTAATTTAACTACTGATAATTCAATAAAAAGACCATCGCCCAGGAAGCTCTGCATTCCTGCCCCAGTCACACCGATGTTTTGACACAGAGCCTGGCGTATACAGTTGCTGAATAATCAGATTTGGCATTCACAGGCCCAAACTAATTAGCCCAATTAAACGCTATTTGCGACCCAGTCAAACCCTGTATTTTGGGTGGGCACCTCCTATCCATGGTGCCATTTAGTCCTCAACAAACATTTACTCTGCAGCTTGCAGCGTGTAACCCCTCACAATGAATTAACAAACAAATTAAGGAGGGGAAATGTTCACAAGTGTGGCAGAAAAGGAGGAGAAATGAACTGGTTTGGGATATCAGTTCGGTTTCTGCTAATAGTTGTAATTTAGCATCATTTACACACACACGCACGCACACACACACACACACACACACACACACACACACACACACACACACACACACACACAAACACACACACACACACACACACACACCGATCAGCCAAAACTGAGAACAAAAATTGATTACCTGGTTACAATGGCATCTGTCAAGCAGTGTATCCCAATTCTAGGTAGCAAGTGAACAGTCGATTATTGAAGCTGATGTGTTAGATTAAGGAAAATGGTCAAGCGTAAGAATCTGAGCCACTTGTGGGGTTGTTCCAGAATGCACTGATCATTATTTACAAAAAGGACAACTGGTGAACCAGTGACCGGGTCATGGACACTTAAGACTCACTTAAGGCACCTTCAGAGGTCTTATGGAGTCCATGGCTTGAAGGGTCAGAGGTGTCTTGGTGGCACATGGAGCTTGGGGTGTTAGTGTTGAGGTGGTACGAGTGGATCAGACACAGCAGTACTGCTGGTGTTTTTAAACCTCAGTGTCACTACTGGACTGAGAACAGTCCACCGACCAGAAATATCCAGCATCCTGTAAGCAATGATGAAGGACTAGAGTAAGACCAACACAAACTCTGCAGATGAGCTTCTGTCTCTGACTTTGCTATAAGGTGGACAACCAACTACATAGGAGTGTCTAATAGTGCGGGCAGGGAGTGGACACAGTGTTTAAACCCTCCAGCAGCACTGCAGTAATGCATGAAATGCATGTAAATAAATAAAGATACGAATAAATAAATGGCAGGAGAGATGAATAAATGAAAAGTCCTCTTCCCCTGAGGCCAGGACCAAGTTGTGCCTTTTAGTGCAGCTTCCACCTCTCCACTGACAGTGCGACGAGGCCTCTAATCTGGCCACCCATACCTGGGATAACACCCCCTCTATACCATCAGCATGGCCGCCGCTGTCCCCCAAAAGCAGGTCAGCTCTTGCTTCCTTCACTGCGTCAGATTTCTGTTATGACAGCAGATAAGCGAGAAGCCTTTGCATACAGCTGAGACATGGCAGACAACATGATGACACACAGCTTATATTGAACACACACTACACTGTAACCTAACACTCACGTTATATTTATATAAGAAAATCTCACTACTCCATTTTACATTTTTTTTTACACTGACACCATTTAAAAAAGACCAGCTGTTCTCTACAATGTGCAAATATTGCGTGACAAACAGATCAATGCGTATGGTCCATTCAATATGAGCTTTTTGTTATGACAGCAACAATATAAAATATCATACGACCACAAGGTCGCTACAGTTCTTACAATGACCTATATATATTAATAACTGTTAATAGTAACAGAATACAGGCCGCGGTTCCGTTCAGAAAGCTTACTACACACCTAGGTCACAACATGGTCAGGGTCGAAAGGACAGGATTTGCACCAAGAAATTGGACAGGTTATTCAAAAAGAGATTTAGCCTAGTTCTGGATTAAATGACACAGTCAGAGGAGCTTAACCTATGTCCAAGAAACTGGTCGAGAGAGATGTGTATGTGTGTCGCTGTGTTTGAGACTAGATGTCAACCACATAGCCAGAGAAAACTGAAGGAATGCATAGATGAAGAGGTGTGAGATACTCAGGGTTTTAGGGCATCCACTCTCATGAACACAGAGATACGTCTGTGTGGCGTAGGCAAAACTTCATCTGGCAGGGTGGGGTTGGCATGAGATTTCACTACACTTGCCTACTCACTGTAGATGAGTTATTAGAAAATGTGCTTCCTTCCAACTGTCACCCACTAACACTAGTACCCAATAGCACTACATGCTAGTGAAAGTAGCCTGTAGTAAATAACATGGTTCAGCTAAGTTCTCACAATCAGGAGAAAGCTCTGTCAGTCTCTTTTATTTACTTGAGGTTAAGGCATGAGGATGCAGCAACTCACTGTTGTTGTGAACGACAGCTTATGCTTTGTTTTACTTTTACTATCAGAGGAGAACATTAACCTGTAGTAGAGCCAAGGCCCTCCCAGGCAGAGCTTCATTGGTCTTCATTAATTAATTATGGTAAGATCTTTTTTTTTAGAGTCTCTTTGTGTTCGTTATTACTCATATTATTTATCAACAATAAAGACATCTTATCTTTTATCCTGTCTTATTCCATCAGTCATGTATTGCTCTTTAGAGAATTAGGCCAAAATTGCCTGCTTAAAAAGTGTGGGCAACATGGCAAAAATACAATGTCAATATGTCCAAACATAAGTCAAAATGTTTGGACACCCCTTCTAATGGATGCATTCAGCTACTTGAACAAACACAGCTTGTCTAGTTCCAGTTGAGATGCACTGCCAGTAGAACAGGACCCTGTAGAGCAGATAAACATAAACCAATTGGCATCATGCCTAATGCCAGGTGCGGGCGATAGGTGTATAAAGCAGGGGTGGGCGTTACCATGATAATTTATTAAAACAGTGATTTTGTTATCATGATACAAAATTAAATATTGTAGTTAATCTCAGTGCTTAAAAAACAATGTGCAACTATTAGTTGTACAGTTCGGCAAAAAAGGCTGAGAATACTGGCACTTTCATTAATGTACTCTACACATCTACATCAACTTAGTGCTCCAGATATTTATACTTTCATAATGCCATACTGTCCACTGTAAACAAGCAAATAAATACACATGAAATATTGATTGGATCCTACTATGTATTATCAGGAAAGCATCATTTGCAACAAGGGAAGAAATACATGAAACACAAAGTTGTGCTACTCAAAACCATGAAGAAAAATAAATAAAGGCAGAAAGGTGTATGTGTGTGTGTGTGTGTGTGTGTGTGTGTGTGTGGACACTTTAAATGTGGGGGACATCCGGAGCCCCTTGCAATCAGCTAAGCACAGTCAGTGCTTGATATAGTGGTGAACAGTGATGCCAAAGTAAGAGGGAGCCAGGTGCAAACACAGCCTCAGAGGCAATCCGCAGATCAGTGGGGAGCTGTTTTGCCTTCCAGTGAAAGCCTCTGGAAGCACATGGTATAAAAATAATAATTACTCGGCATTAAATTCACTGTCTGTAAATATACCCAGGGTAGCTGTAAAGCAATGAGGACGGGGGATGAGTGTGTGTGGAGGGTGTGGGAGGGGGATGTTGAAAAGAGCGCAAGTGTAAAATGAAGAACATTAACAACAAAATACTACAGACCTTGTCCAGCATTACAAAAATATAATACTCACATAAATCATCACTCAAACCAAATGAACACCCTGCTGTATATATATATCCCAGTCACTTAAAAACACTGTCACTTAAAAACACTGTAGTCACATGCTTGACAATCACAACATGGAGTCCTTAATTTAACAATCAAATTCTTACTAAGGCCAGGGTCTCACCAGCCCCACCCCTACACTTCTGAATCCATGCTTTATGTTTATGATCTGAATTGAATGAAAAGTCTGTGTGTGTACATATATTTGAGTTTATGCATTTTCTGTCTGTGAAAAAAAGTATAAGCGTAAAAAGAAAGTGTGCAAAATGTAAGAACGCAAGTCACTACATAACTTTTCCATGAATCCCACGATTCTGTAATTAAACAGAAAACAGCAAAAATTTAAAAGGTTTCAGTCATGATAGAAAGTGTCTTGAAAATGTAAAGACTCCTCAGCCGAGTAAGTTTTCTCAGTCTTGTTGAAAGGATGGGCGTTCCTGTTGACACTTGAGCCCAATGAGAGTTTTAAAGAGCACCCACACAAACACCCGATATTGAAAGTGGCAGGTTTATTTTCATTGCCCAGCTGGTACTTGAGAGCATTGCAGCACAGCCTAGCACGCTCCTCTCTGGCAGAGTAAGAGCAAATGGCCTAGCAGCAGCAGACATACCAAGTGCCAGCCACACAGCCTGCCAGCGTAACACTGCCAACACACCACAGCTGCCCACACTACAGAGAGAGAGGGATGGAGAGAGAGAAAGGGAAGAGAGAGAGCCTAAGAAAGTTCAGCTTTGGGTTTAGGAACCAGAACATACTGCAGTCTTCATACATTATGTTGCCAAATATTTGTGGACACCCCTTCTAATGAATGCATTTATCTACTAGTGCCAGGAGTGTGTGAAAGCCCCCTAACTTTAAGCTGTGGAAAACTGTGTTTTTGGAAAAGATGGTGCTCTCTCCAACACCTTTGAGATGAGTTGGGGAGTTGGGAATGAGATGGGGTGGTGGTCATCCAACATCTTCACCTCACTAAAGCTCTTGTAGTTGGATGCAATCAAATTCTCACATCAACGCTCCAAACCAGTACCAAGCCATGCCTGGATCTCTTTAAACCCTTGAATTTGTAAGAGACAATGGCAATTCCATCCCACCAGAATTCCTTACGTCATTCCTGCCCTGAATAGCAATCACATTCTTCTACCAAAGCACTTTACTCCCATTCTTCAACCAGGCCGACAGGTGGTAGACATCTGGGGTATTACCCCGCATCAAGGTGGGCTCGACACAGTGAAGCACTTCAAAATTGCATGCACATCCTCTGTACTCTCTGCAGTCAAAAGTGCGTAGTAATTGTGCCATAAAAAAGTCACGCGTGAAACACAGCCTGTGGAAAGTAGCCTGAAAAGCAGACACAGCAGCATTATTTGAGTAATGGCGGTAATTTATGCCAATTTCTGGAGGCAGTGGGATTTTCACAATGGTTTCTGTTCGTGGCTGAACCAGGGCTGCCCAGCCAACTTCAAAGCAGCAGGGGAGTTCAGATCAAACAGCATCAGTGAAACGGGTTTGTAATTGTGTGAATTCTGACAGGATGGCAAGGCCGTGGTTACACCTCAACCTGAGATGATGACCCCACTAGCTGACACCACTCTCCCGTGTGATCTCCCTCTCACAGGGCACCAATTATTCATTTGATCACTCGGACTGAGTTTATGAGACCAGAAACAGTACTTAAGAAACATTCAGGTATTTCATATTTACAAAATGCTTCCAGCTGGGTTCTAAAACAAAGCAAACTGCTCGTGTCTGACCTTCACAATTTTTTATTAGCCATGATGGATGAGTAGATAGTACACCAAAGCAGACAACTTGTTTAGAAGTCTAGAAGAAAGCATCTAGAAATTAAAACATACACATCCAACCCAAGACTGTCATACATTAGCCAAACAACAACCACACTTTTAATATTCAGGGGGGAAACAAACATTTATAAATGTCCCTACAAAATAAAACTAACTTAGGCTGCTTTCTCACCTACCTTCAGACTTTTCATTTTGGTCCAACCCAAAACCACAGACGTGAAACGTGACCTCATGACCAAAGTACTAAAATTTGGTCCAACAAAGGGTGTTTTCACACCTACCTTGTTTGGTCCATACTTTTGGATCTTTCAGTTTGGTCTGACACAAAACAGCAGATGTGAAGGGAGCTACAGATCACTGTCTGGACTAGGGCTGGGCCATAGATCAATATTTATATCCATATCAATATATAAACAGAGCAAGATTTGGGACGAGATGACATCATTTATATAGAGTTATAACATTTTGAAACATTCTTTTTTCAGCTCCCTTGCTTTGCTCCACCCCCTGCTTTCAGCTCCTTCTCTAGTCTGCTCCCATCTGACCCCATTTGCATGCTCACATACACACAGTGGAGGTGGCATAATAGTTAATGTGTATAAAATACAATCAAGTTTCAAATGTTTAAATACAGTAAATAGACAAAAGAAGGATTTCATGGGACGTCAATTTTTTCACAATGTATTTTTCACATTATATATACATCATATATATTTCACATTATTTATACTATACTATACTATACTATAATATATTATAGCTAAAATATATCAGGATATGATTTTTATTTTTTCAATATCACCCAGCCCTTGTCTGGACCAAAGGATCCAAATTTGGTTCAATGTAAAGATGTGGTCTCCGTGCACATCACTTCAGCCAAAGTCCAGTTAGTTTGCAGTGTGAAACACTTTTGCGGATTCTTCGGACTTTCAGCCAAATTACAAGTAGCCAATGCAAACTATTGTCACTAAACAAACAACAGAAGTGGAAAAAGAATTGGTTTTGTGTCAAAATCTGATGCCCCTTCAGATTCACATGCGTCACAGAATACACTGATCACCCTTCTGGTTCCTGTATTTACTGTAACTGTAGATTATCCTAATTTATAAGCAGAAACAAAAAGAATCCAATGGTAATCCATCATGTTCACTCCGTGGTGCTCATCCAAAGGGAATCCGATTCTGGCAGGAAGCAGAATTCATGATGTAGGTGTATCCCAGTGATACGTCTTTCAGTACAACTGTCGTCCAACTGTCAGTCTGTCAAGGTTTCTGGAAGTAACTGGAATGTTTTTATTTAAACATTAAACATTTAACTTCTTTGTATGTTCTTATGTTTATTTGTATTTTCTGTATTTTTAGTAAGTCTGATTCCACAGCACATAACCACATGCCTCGCTGCTTGTAAGCCCTCACACCATGTGGACGTGAATAGTGAATAGTTCATATAGAACATCAGTGTTTGTGAAATACACAAGGCAAACAATGGTAAAACGTTTTTTCAGTGTAAACTGGCACGCTCGCATCTCAGGATTATTATCATACAGACAATTAAACAGTCGGCTTCAAGCAAATGACATGTTTTATTTAGCATACCCACAAAGGGGAGCTCCACTGGCATTCCGATCACGTTTCACATCAACGCAAACACAGATAAACAAACAAAACACATTTTACCACCAAACAGAGCAGACAGCAAGGAGCACCCGTAAGAGTACACGGGTGGAGGGAGGGAGAGTGTATATAAGTGACAGGAAGAAGAAGTGAACATACAGAAGAAAAGCATACATTTCAGACTGAGAGAGAGAGAGAGAGAGAGAGAGAGAGAGAGAGAGATATCAAAGATATCATCCAATACAAAACACACAAGTAAAGAGAAAATAAAAACCAGCCAGGTGAATCAGAAAAACGCACGATGGGAAAGAAAGAATACAACCAGACGTGTTACAAAATTCTTCAAAGCCACTTCTGAAACCATGACCACCTGGAGTGACTAAAAATGAAACCAGTGAAACACTATGGGTGATTCACATTCATTTTCCATTCTGAAACGCTCTGGTCGCCTGACCACCTGTTCTCCGACTAGCCAGCCCTGTGCGCAGCCCGCAAACCAAGCCACTAAATACACAGTCATCTGGCACTCTCCCATCCACTTCAGGTTTACTACCTCATAAGCTTGTCATCAAGGAACACCTGTGTCCTCTGTATACTCGATAACACTGAGACAACAAGCAACATACATGCCAGCTTTAATGGATGCTACTTTAGCTGCCCTTATATACCCCACTCAAGTGCTGTAAGGAGAAGCAGAGTTCTGCCAGGGTTCTCTTTTCTGTTCTGAGATGTTCCAGAACATAACGTTAAGGTTTGTCACCAGTTTAAAGCTCCTTCACATTCACACGTCTCTATTACTAACGTGCTTTTCTAGACTCTTTAGTTCTGTATCGCAGTTTAGTCAATAACTTTTGAGCTGAGTCTAATAAAAGGGATGCAAGTGCTCACATAGGTGGTTAAACAGCTGCGCCACTCTAGAGCTGCTAAACCATGTACATTATATGTCCAAATGTTTAGGGATACTTGTTATAATGAAAACACTCAGGCGTTTTATGTTACACCCACTGACACACAGCAACAGCTTGTCTAGTCTCTGCAAAGAAGAACTGCCAAAAGAATAATAACACTACACATTTACTGGCACCAGGCCTAATGCCAGGGGTGGGCTAGAGGGTTAAAAAGCCCCCAGCATTGAGATGTGGAGCGGGGGAATTGTTCCCTAGAATGATGGTGCTCCTTACATTGTTTCTGGGATGAGTTGGGAAGTTGGAGATGAAGTGGGGACGTGATCATCCAACATCCTGCCTTCACTAACACTCTTGTCATTGAATGCAATCAAATCCTCATGATTTAAAATCTAGCTAGAAAGCCTTCCAAAAAAGTCAAAGGTAAATTTAAGTGCTGCTTATAAAGCATCAGATCGCAAGTTCTAATTCTAGCAAGGGCTCATCACTCTATTGACAAAAACCTCCCTTCATCATGTGACAGGTGTGAAGGAGGAACACAGACTGAATGTCTTTTGCGATATTTAATCAAAACTAAGCTTAATTAATGTTTTTATTAAATGTTTGAGATGCAGAACTAAAAAATGTGAGGAAAACTGGACTATGTTAAGGTAACTCAAAAAACGTTCTGTAATCAGATACTGTATTGTTTAGAGGGGTCCTGACTTTCAAGTTAGTCTGCACCTCTATAGACGTCTCAATGTCTGTTTAGAAAGCTACAGAAATGATCTGCATGTTACTTCCAATTCCTACACAAGTTCACTGCAATCATTTGCACCTGTTTCTGCATCTGACATGTTTTTGGAAAAGCAATGAACTGTTTCTCATCACCCTGTTGCTTTATTTTCAAGGATGCCAAAGACAACACCAAGAGACGTGTTTCTCATCATTATTACACGCAAACTTGCTCATGAATTTACGAAGGTTTCACCAATGATGCCCACTGCATTAACTGGCTGGTGAAAAAGCTCTGGCAATACACTGAAGCAAGGGAAGCTTGTGTGTCCCAGAGTCTGTGGTGAGCGCGGGTACAGATGTCATATTAACATAAACTCCAGATGCTCACGTCGAGACCCCTGGATGCTGTTCAGAACAAAGAGAGCTTCGCCTCACTGGTCAAACTCTTCTGCTCTCTTCAGCAAATGCTCTTCACGTCGGACTCAGAGCTACCCACAGAGATGCGCTGCCCAGATGTGCTTTAAGATGCAATAAAAATGTCAGCACAAACTTTTGTTAGCTATGCTAAGGTAATTCTACTCAACATTCTTAAACTCAATTTGGGGGGCAGGAGGGAGGGGGGGGGTGTTTGAGGGCATTTTTGTTTTACCAGTGCTGCCAGGCCCTCGGGTTCTGGGGGCCCAGCCAGAGCCCCAATCCCATAAAAATCCTGCGATTAGCTATGAACCATTCCCCAGATTTGAGGATTAGCACATTATATCCCATTATCTTTCCCAAACTGGAGGACCTCCGGAGCCTATTTTACAAGCCAGAGAGAGAAAGAGAGAGAGTGTGAATGAAAGGGAGAAGAAACATGCGTCCATGCATTTGTGCATCCATGGAAAACTCTTGAATATTTCCAAGTCCATCAAGACAACTGGTAGGTCAGGCTAGTTCCCAAGAAACTAAAAAGCTCCAGAAAAAAAAAGAAGCAGTTTTATACACACAAGTACACACACATTTAATGCTTGGACCACAAAAAACACCACCAGTGTGGAAGCTCTGAATGAAGAGAAGAAGAAGGCAATATTGCTGGAGTGAGAAGGTTTTGACTCATGGGACCGTGCTTGTTTTTCTGCCCCTGATCCACTGACACACTGGGGAATGGGCCCTGTTATCAGCCTAGCCTGAGATAGCAGGCTTGATGGGGCGGCCGGTCCACAGGGACTCCGGGGCTGAAGTTAATCAGACAGAGAGAGGTCTGGAGCATCCTGGGGGAATCCAACCTTCTCCTCCTCCTCCTTCACCCCCAACCCCACCCCAAACCACGGCTCATCACAACCTCCACGATAACACTCTTCACACAACATTAGCCCAGAGTCCACAAAAACACTCAAAATAGACAGAGGCTGCCCTCGGCTTCCCTGAAACTGAATGAAGGCTGCATATAAATTGAATTAGCCTTAAACAATCAGGACAGAGAAAACACTGGTGATGGAACAGATTTGGAAACAAGTATCGGAATTGGGCCACATAGCGTTGGGCAATTTGGCATGAACACACGATCACAACACTTCAAGAAATTTACACGATACACAATCTGTCATGTTTTCTCAATTCCAATTAATATGGGAGGATTTGTTCACACAAAATTCACGCAGAATTCAGACAGTCCAGACATGTAATCCAGACCACTGGTCATATCTCCAAGAGGTTCTTCAAGCGTTCTTCAGTAAATGCAATATAGGAAAGCATTGGAAATATTTTTACAGATGAATTGAACAACCCCTTGTAGATATCCCCCTTTGTACAAAAGGTTTTCCATCCAGCAGAACAACCATTTAACATGCTATTAAAAATGGATGATATATTGTTCCAGAAATGATTGCGATAAATGATAGTTTTGTCATTTCAAAACCTTGTCAAATGGTTCTTCTGTATGATGGAACACCATTTGTATAGACAGGTTAAATGTTTCCAAACATTGCTGGGTGTACACAAAACCAGGGGGCAATTCCACTTTGGTAAAATTGCTGGTCACAACTGCTGTATTCAACATATTTTGCACTTTTGTAAATCTTGTCGGACAGTAATAAAACACAAATTCAGAGCTTTTTGTTTTTAATGACATTAATATACTGTAACGTTATGTGAAATGTTAGCAAACTGTAGTTGACTATTAATATCATCTAGAGATCAGGTCTCTATGAACACCCAACCAAGTTTACTGTTCACTAAATATCACAAAAAACAATGAATGTAATAGCTTGCAGATTTTCATTGAATTTATTCCAGTTTACCTGGTCTTGTTGAGTCTATCTTCCCTTATTTATCAATAGAAAAACACAAAGTAACAAATAACAAAGTAAAAATTTCAACACAATGGAATTTTTTTTTCGACTGCTCTTCTCTGCAGCTGGTTCAGTTTATTGCACAACAACTAGGATTGTCATGATCATGATTATTTTTAATGATTGAGGTTATGTCTATATACTGTACAATAAGTACAATAACAACTTGTGTGACAGGCTCCTTGTTACTTTCTAGCCTGAGAAGTGCTGTTTTCATCTACACCAACAAAACAAGTCAACTCTTTTTCAGTATGATACAGAACCCTATTGTTTACAGGATACATTATGCTCTGAAATGTATCTTTTTACTTTTTACAATTAAATTCATCATAAGATAGCAATACATAACACCAAACATCTTGGCCCAATATATCGGCCATGGAAACTGACATTGCCTCAGTGCTGGGCAGCCAACGCGCTTGAAAGAAAGTGGCTACAAGTGGAAACAATGGCTACAATGACTAACAGACACCTGTGCATGTGATGTGGGGAAAGAGTGCCATCTATCCACTCAGAGAAAGCACAGCCAATTTTGCTCTCTCGGACTCTCAAGGCAAGCAGCATGAACCTGCAATCCTCAGATCATAGTGCTAATGCACTCAGAGCCCGCTGGATAGAATTTAACAGTTTACTTCTCCAAAGGATAAGCTGAGAGAAGAAAAACGATGCCCAATTATCCAACAGCTAAGACAATTTTGTAGATAAAGTTAAAGAAAAGGGAGTGTGAAAGGTCAGAAATCTGTGTGGCTCTACTCTCGCTTCATCAAAAACAAACTACTGTTCTCGCGAGATGATATTTTCACTATCACAGGTGCACATGGTTACCAAGAACAACGTCATAACATAAATGCTGTGAATATGAACAGTAAATACGACAACTTGGACAATTAAATGAATTGTGTTATGCAGTACTGCTGCATGGACTCTGACATTGAACATTGCACTGCAATAGTCAGATACATATATATTTCTACCACAAACTGCATTTAGGCTCCTATTACACATATAGCCTAATGTAATCCATAACGGCTAGAGCACGCAAGACATCTTCAGATGAACCTCATGGCAAAACAAGCAGTTCATAAAACGCATTTCACACCAAAAACAAACTACTCAACTACTCGGCTCAACCTGCCACAGGCGGATACACCCTGACCTTCTGAACCTTGCACGGGTCAAAAGTCAAGGGAAACTGGTCATTAATCCTCTGACTCAAACTCTGGGGCAGGACATTTGAGCCGTTCTGTCTTGACCCAAGTCCCAGAGGTCTGATAGAACAGGGCAGAGACACAGTCTGCTTACAACACCCCACCCACACAAACACACACAAGCACTCCCCAAACATTGCAAACAAGCAATCTAAGTAAAGAACAAATATCACATCAACCACAAATATGGGTGGTCCACTTGCCACAGGAGGGGTCCGCCGATCTGACCATTCACAAAAATCCCAGGTGTCCACTGGGAGGCGAGTTTAAAATGATTAGGCATATAGATTAATTGAACACACGTCTGGTTTAATTAAGCATGGCGTTTAATTAACCATGTAATTAATCTTATAGTGGCAATACACACAAAGGGACACGCACACAGACACACACACACACACACACACACACACACACACACACACACAAAGTCAAATCTGTTGAAACTTTGGCAGTTAGCTGACATGGACTTCTAACTGTGTCTCACTGGCAAGCCCAGCAAATTAAATGTCTGAGGTAAGAATAGAATCATAATCCATTTCAAGTCTCAAGACAGAGCAGCCCAGGTGAGGCTCCAGAGTTAGCAGTTAGCACTAAATCTTAGCCACTTTATTATTCCGCGTGACACATAATCCACCTCTAGAGTGCATTTGTGAGGTTTTAACACTGTTAATGTGGTGGATAAAAGATATTCACATAATTTATATGCAACGCTAAACTTCTACCAAAGAAAACAGAGCAGGGGCGAAGGAGAATCCTCAAGCGCTCAATGAACAGCAGATAGTAAAGCGCTTACTCTCACCACTGAGGGTTGAGTGGTCGGGTTTTGAGGAGGGTGGGTGGGGGTCAACCTTTGCGGCAACATTAACATGGCCATTTGCACTCAGAAAGCTGCATCAACAAAGAGCTTTCTTCTGTGGGCATGGGGCGTTCACAATGTCTCCACATGTGCCTCCAGCTGGATGTGACCGACCACTGCAGATGAAGAGGTCACCCTGCTAAGAGGTCAGACTGTGGGTAGCCTGGGCAGCAACATCATGCATCCTGAGACAGAAACGTCATCTAGCCAGAGTTTTGAATGCAAATGCCGGGGAGGCCTCCTTCTCAACATCAGCCATAAGAAATGCAACCATCAAAACCATCACAATGCTAATTTGCATTTTCACAGATCAAACAACTGTAATTAATCCTTTAACCTGTAATTTTCCATTTGTCTTGATTACGAGCAATATCTAATAAAGCAGTAAGACATAAAATAATATTTCACAAAAATCGAATCAAACAAACTTCCTTTCAAATACAAAAGTGGTGTTGATTGAAAGGATGGAATCTTTGCTTCTTCCCAATTTTCTCCTCAATTTTTCTCATTGCTAACTTCCTCCCACTATTAGGAATCACTCTATCACACAATGTCTCCAAAACTGGAATACTGAAAGCTAGTGAAGCTCTTTCCAAGACACATGAAGCCAATCAGCCACAAACTGTTGCAAACTTAACATAACAGAACACTTCACCAAGCTTGGAGGAGAGCCCTAACTGCCCATATATAAATCAGGATACAATGTCCTCGTTAGACATGTGTACATGCAGCGTGATTATCTGTTAATAATCTGACTGATAGATCAATCTGAAAAAGAAAAGTCAGAATGAGACCATTCAGAATAGAATTTCTATCCTGTTGAACAATGTTGATAATGAGTCTTCAATCATCTTAAAGCAATTAAAGAAAAAATAACCACCACCTGCAAACTCAGGAAACACACTGCTGCTCCTCTTTCTGTACTCAAGTGATGCTAGTTGTCATGGTTACATGTGCATCATTCTGGATCAGATTACTTGCAGTGTGCATTTAAACAAGAGGTTTTCAAACTCCTGAGTCTTAATCTGTAAATGGAATTAACTCAATCAGTAGAAATCGGAGAAAATCTTTATATGTACACACAGCTGTTGGCTATCAGTTATAGGGAGAGACTGAAGAATCTCCAGCCATGGATGGCAGTGTATCTACCAAGTAACAGGGCTAATCTGAACTTTTGAGAAAACGTTTCAATTTGCTTCTAGCGACTAGTGCAATAGAAAACCACTATTTTCATATCAGTGCTGATAACTCTGACGCCCAATGGTCAATTAAAGTGTCTGTCACTGTTTGGCACCTGGCCAAAATGACAAATACTAAGACCCCTAAGACAGGTCACTATAAGATACCGTTCAGTGGACAAGCCTCCACTACATAGCATGAATATAAACCAGCACAAAAGACAAGCAAAGGTAAAGTCTCAGGTTTGAATCAAAGCTATGACGGCCACAAAGTGTTCAGATAAAATAAGGGACTCACATAATCGTGGAACGCCTTGGCCTCACTGGAATGTTCACATGTCTCCCGCCGATCCGGGGCCGCACAGTACAGATCCCAGAATACGCTACAAAGAGAAGATGCAAACAACAGAGGTGCAATGTACATCAATGCTGAAGTCACTGAGGCTAATACAGGTACTGCAGATGCACTGTTAAATATAAAGGTGCTTCAAATGGTACTTTGAGCGACCTCATAAAAGAGCCATTTTCAATACATGTTGGTAACAGAGATGTGTGTCACTAGACTTTTAATTAGCAAGCAAAAAACTTTACATTAAATGATACACTGTCATTCATGGAATCATTCCATCGCCAGTCCTGGATCAGTTCTCCAGCCATATCAACTTCTCTGCCCATAAGCTGGTGGGTCAGTCTTCTGACTCTCCTGTCCAGTGCAACTCAAGAGCTTTCGTTTAGCGCGTTCATTTAGAATTGGCCACTCTCCTCGCACTCCCCAGCCTGCCTGGTGTGCCCTGCAGGTGACTGATCAATTAAGCATGATATTTGTTAATTAAGGCACTACTGTGCTTAAAGGCTGGAGACAAGAGCAGGTTTCACTCCAAACGTGCTGTTAATTACTTCATTGAAATGAAATACCTGTTTAACAGGTCTGCGATAAATTGCTCTCACTCTCGCTCTTTAGACATTGATTTAATAGATGCTTCAGAAAAGCTGCTGAACCAGGGGCTCCAGAGAACGAGTCGGAGATGTTTCATCCCTCCAAGCAGCAGTTTCCTTTCGGGGGGCCATATGTCCTTTCTGCTGATGTGACAAAATTAGACCACTGTTCTTAATGTTGGGGAGGAGGGGGTAGGTTTATGTTTGATGTGACAGACTGCAAAAAGGGCAAAAACTAAGAGCTTGCAGCAAAGCGACAGGTCGATCGGGCTAAGCAGGTTCATTTCGTCCCTGTTTTTCTTGCTGTTGAGTAGAAAGCGCCTGGCTTGTTTGTGTTTGTAAGCATGGCCAAAAGGACAACTCGTGACAGGCTTCATAAATCAAAGCCTGCGTTTATGAGCAGAATATGAAAGCAAGGTTAAACAACATTATGCTCATCAGACTACAAAAACTGCAAAAGTGCCAAGCGGAAGAGCAGAAGAGCAGCTGAGGTATTAAAGGTGCACAGGCCATATACTGCAGAAGTGGACATGGAGGATCCATGGAGATGGAATAAGATGGAAAAAAAACATAAAATATAAAATATAAAGTAAAACAAAGAGCCCTGTGATATAGTTACTAATATTTTACATAAAGGAGGAAATTAGTCAGTGGTATTTGAAATGGTGAACTGACTTCCTGTTTCTAGTATTGGGTCTCTAGATATGAGGCTGTTCTTTTGTGATTGGAAGTAACTTCCCTGTGGCATTGCCATGATGATTGCCAACTGACTTTGGACCAACTCTCTGTTGTCCCACCCCTCCCCATAATGAAGATTGATTGGGTCTGCTTCTAAGTTTGATTCTCTGTTGTCCCACCCATCTGAATTAGAGGTTCTGATTGGTCAGCACAAAACAAGGTGAACGGCTTTCTTTTAAGAAGCCATTGAACTCACCTAATAGTTGCTGTTGAGAACAAGAGGTATACATTTAATTGGCAGGCTGGATTAAAAACTTTATAGGGTGGGTAGGAACACCACTGGAATATCAGTAAAGCCATTCTCACATATGGATTTCGGGACATGCCCAGATAATAATGTCCAGTCATCTGAATTTGTGATTTCACATTGGCATGTTCAAACCACGAGAAATCGGTGTGATTTGAGCAAGGGGCAAGTGCCTCTGCAGCATGTGAAGGAGTCACTGTGAATAATTCCAGGATTAATTCCAGGTAATGTCCAGTTCTGATCTGGACAAAACGTGTGTTTTCACTTACAGCTTCTAATGTCTAGCGCAATGTCTGAAAAAATTCTGGGTTACTGTGCATGTGTAAAAGGGCTTAAGAGTCGTTGATCTAGACCTTTAATGCTACATTCAGGGGTGTTTCTACACCTGCAAATATGGTGCAGTCAAATGTCTTGGTTCTTTAAGAAAAGGTAATATATACTTAGTGGAACCAAGGCTGACTTACAGACAATAGACATCTTCCTTTGACTGTTAAAAGACAATCAGACTGAATAATAAACTTACAGCTCCACATGGCTCTGCAGGCTTCAGTGGCCTAATGCTATGAGATGACCAGGTTTTAGCTGGGTAGCAAAAAGAAATACTACAAGGTCCATTTAGACAATTTCACACTTACAATAAACAGCAACCAAGTGCATTCGTTTGCCATTGGGTTTACAAACCTTTACCAGATGAGTTAATATAGATTTCACTGTTTGGAAAAATAAGTCCCAAAGATTTTTGTTGGTTCTAGTTTTGCTGATTCTAGATTGGCTGTCTGTCTTCCAGGGGTTAAACTGCATTGTGATTGGTTCTGCTGCTGAGTTTGACTGTCTGCTTTCCCACCCCCAAGTTGAAACTGGCCATTTTTGATTTGTTCTGCTATTGAGTTTAAGTGTCTGACGACCTGCCCTGTCAGCTGATAAATGGATTATATTTTCTAAATAAACCAATTTTATTGGTTAATATCTGGTTTATCACGTGCAATACACCAAAAACATAGATGAACATTGAGGTATATATATATATATATATATATATATATATATATATATATATATATATATATATATATATATACTGTTATATAAAACTGTTCTCAAAGACATTATGCATTGTATAGTTTATTAACCACACAATCAGTATCTGCATTTAGATGAATTTTCCTAGTTTGACCCTTCAAACCTTCCATATTTCCAGACTGAAACAAATGTCTGTATATGGAATGCCGCGCTGATATAGGGCTGGCCAATGTACAAAAAAATGATAGTATATTTTAGCTCAATGTAAATATACAATGTGATTATAAATTAGGACATCCCATGAAATCCTTCTTCTCTCCTTATAACTATATTTAACTAATTTTATATTTAAACATATTGAAATTTGATCTTGATTTCAGTGTTATCCCCCTCCTTAGTGTGTATTACTGAGAGTGTGAAAGGGGGCAGAGGGGAGCAGAGAAAAGGAGAAGCTGACAACGGGGTGGAGCAGAGTGAGGGTGCAGAAAAAAGGTTTCCGTAAGACTGAAAAAGAACGTTATTTAAAAACTTGATATAAACATTATACCCCATATCTTTTCCCATATATATATATATATATATATATATATATCCCCAATATATAAATATTGATATATTGCCCAGTCCTACTCTAATATAATCCATTAATTCTCCATTGTCCTTGACTCTCTGTAGCATACCATACCATAAACTAAAACTTGCACCTCAAGATGTTAAAACAGTATACAGGGAAAACTGGTTTACTGCCCACTAGTGAAAACCAGTATGAGATTCAGAAAGGTATTGGCTACCATTATTGGTCCCAAAAATCTACAACAGAGCCTCCTTTGTAAGAACTATAAACACATATAAACACAGAAGAAACAAAGAGCACACAATAAAAGGATGTGAGTGAATGAATGGGTGAGTGAGAGAGTGAGTCAGTGAGTCAGTGAATGAGTGAGTGACGGAGAGAGTGAGTCAGTGACAAAAGCAATTAAAACCTTCATGCAGAAAAAAAACAGCTCAAGTCAGAGATGGAAAGGGAAGAAAAGCAAGCGAAATGCAGAAATGCAAGGAACGAAGACAGACTGGCACGTGGAAGGGGGTTTGTGAAACCTGCTCCACAATAAAGCCAGGCTGCATTATCATATCTATCAGGCACCGTTAAAGAGATGGCAGCTTTGTCAGAGAGCTGCCGGAGGGAGACAGCAGGACCATCTCAAATCCAATCAGTGCGCGGGGAAATGAAATAAGGCGCCAGTTACACTTTGTTACTGAAAAGCTGCAACTAGGCACACTTCAAGGCAGCAGAGGTGATCCTGCCAGCTCGTTCTAAAAAAAAATGTGCATTTAGACCACCATGATTGAACCCGCCAAACTCATTTTTGCTGCCGTTAGTTATTTGGGGTATGTATAAATGGTTCTGTGATAATGTGGGGGGCATGTCAGTAAGTGTGTAAGCACATCATGTCAAATGGTTTAAATATGCCTGGATTTAAAAATGCTTCAAGGTATAAAAAACATTAAAGTGATAACTTGGGGCAAAAATTATTTACACAATAATTTCCCCTTAGTCTAAATGTGGCCAATCAGTGAAGAAATGTTGGCTTTCATGTCTGTACTTGTAGTATGGTACTGGAGCAGCAAAGCTAATGTTGCTAACAGCTAATGGAAGCATATGATCACCAATTAGCATAATGCAAACTGCAAGACCATAAACTGTCATATTCTTTATTAAAATTGTAATGATTAGATTTTCTTTTTGTGGTTTCTGGAACGGTTTGACAGTTTACCATTATCTATAATACTGGACAGTGTGTCAGCCATCCTGAAAGCTGAATTTTGTGCAGTTGTACAGATATATTGCTATTTATACCAATATCAGGATATAAAGAGTGCAAGATATGGGCTCAAATGTTTTTAAATAAAGTTCTGGATATAAACAGTCACTATCAGGATATAAACAGTGCTATATATGTTTCTTAAATAATGTTCTGCTTCAATCTTGCAGAGATCTTTTTTCTGCTCTCTTGCTCTGCTCCGTCTCCTGCTCTCAGTTCCCCCGCTACTCTGCTCCACTCCGCCTCCATTCATGCTAGGTACACACTATGGAGAAGACTTACGATGTATTAAGAAGAATGAAGATCAAATTTCAAATATGTCTAAATATAGTAAAAAATGGAAGAAGGATTTCATGGGTCCCAATTTTTTCCCCTTGTATTTTTCACATCATATATCATATCGTACATCGTACATCCCTGTTCAGCTAAAATACCACCTAATGATTGCTGAAATCTCCATGCACAACTTCCACCATACATCTCGGAGTACAAATACACCAATTCTGGGAGGGGAGCACACAGTACATTTTGGATATGGCATTTCAGAAGGTCGAAAGCAACCTTTAATATGCTGTGATGCCATGATCACACTATCCGTAGGGCCAGTCCTTCCCAGTCAACGGATACTCATGTCAACTGATAAGAAAATAACCCTTGCTTTACACAAGCTGGCCACTTGTGCGGAGTGGAGAGTCGAGGCCAAAACTTGCTTTTATCTTGCTCATTTTCTAGATGTCCGCAATACCATCTGGACCTATTCTGACACCAGAGAAACCCCGAAACACAAAATAATAATAGTCAGGTTTGTCTGTTACCTTTTTAACACTCAAACACAGTGTCAGAACCACAAATGCTCCAAGACATGACATATGCTTCTTACCAAAGCTACTTTCCAAAGCTACAAAGCTGCTGTGCCTGTCAAAATGAAGCAAAACACTGCACACTATCGTAGCTGACAACAATCACACCAAGCTCTTAATACGACAAAATAGTCTAATCAAACAATACAAGCCCCAAGACAAAAGCTTTCATTAGACCTACTGAAGTTTTTGTTTTGTCTTCATGATATCAGTGCTGTGATGTATAATATAATAGACCACACAGGAGAATGTGCAATGCATGTATAAAATGCAGACCAATTAACCCCCTACACTTCTGGCTTATAATTCAATTATTAATTTTAAGACATGTTATTCAGCCATGGCTATGAATTACTTTGATTTAATTATTATGAAAAATGTAACTTATGTGGGTGAGAATGAAGAATTGAATTGTGGGACCACATATTTAATCCTAGGTTTTAACTGGTGGTAAGAGTGTTGGTTAGAGTTCTGTGTTGCTGATCACAAGGTTGTGGGTCTGATACCCACTAAGCTATCTCTTTTGGGCCCTTCAGTAAGGCTTTTACAATAACACACAAAATGTGAATTTTTGGCTTTATCTGGGTACTTCACTTGTGCAGATCTCCACTTATAACTGCGTTTCCCCACTACCAAGCTGACCCTCCACAAGTAACCAGCAAACTAACTGGCATTCTCTGTTAAAAGGGTGAGACTTTCTCTGTAAACAGACATCATGTTAAGCATTACAAGAACTCATTTTCGTTTTCAAACAATGACTGATCTCCTCATTTATAATGTCTCCTGCAAGGCCCACCGCAAAATTCCACAGAAATTTATCTGCTCTATTCACACATAGCGTCACTCAGAAATTACCTGGACACAAACATTTCTCCAGGTAACATCTGGAAAAGCTTTGGGTTACTGTGCTTGGGTTAAAGGGGCTGTGGGAGACACCACAGGAGGGGTTCACCTTGTCATCTGACAACAACGTAAATGTAAATTGTCCATATTTACCCCAACCACACTAGTGAATTCACACACTAGGGGGCAATGAGCACATGTGCCCAGAGCAGTGAGCAGCCTTATCCGTGGCACCCAGGAAGCAGTTGGGGAGTTAAGTTGCTTGCTCAAGGGCATTCCCTGCTGGTCCAAACCAGCAAAATTCCAGACACAAGGCTGGTTCTCTAACCACCAGGCCACAGCTGCCATTTTCATGTAATGACAGCAAAGGTGCCCACACTCTACCTTTACTATGTCATTTAACTAAGACTGCACGATATTGGGAAAAATTGTATTGCATGACTTCATTGTTCAGACGTATATATTGCAATATTAATAGCTACAGGAATTGCCACCAGGTTTAGGGCACTATGATTTCCATGATGATGCATATTTGATTTCCTTTAAGGAAAAATCATTAACAAAAAGAAACACCTAAAAATCCTAATGGGGAATGGAAAAAAATTGGGAAACAGAATTTGAAGTCACAAACTGTCAATGATCCAACATAAGACATTAATAAAGCCCTCTGTGTCTCCCATAATGGAGTAAAATAAATGATATTGGGCACAGAGAAACTGCTTCTGGTACAGATGTCCTGAAAATGAGAACTGAGAATATTTCTTTTGTACCAAGTGATGCTGAAATTACATATTGCAGTCATACTTTTAACTGAATTCCTAATTTAAAGTGGTGTACCTTCACATTCCAGAAAGAACCCATCAGTGGTAGGGCTGTATTCAAGACCGCCTCTATTCAGTCCAAGACTAGTCTATGGCTAGATCAAATCAAGGCTCCAAGACTCTAAGAGATCACGCCAATGTCCAAAAAAAACCATACATTTCAAATGATGATAAAACATTATCATGAACAAAAATACAAAACTGTTTATTTTTTACTAAATAAATACATTTTATTAAATAAATAAAATGATAAAATAAATAAATAAATGGGCTAAATACTCCTAAACATGTCAAATGATTTTTTTTTTAAGTGGCTGATCTTGTTTGAGATCAGAGACTACAAAGAAATGTCAGAGACAATAAGATCAATGCCTGAGACCAGACTGGAGTACTACAGCATTAGTGGATGATTCTTTAAAGACCAATTTTTCTAAATGAGATGTGCATGTGAAGAACCTCTTTAGTGTTTACAGAAACTCTGCATACTGTAAAGAATATTTTTATAAATCCTAGAATCATACGCCAAGGCCAAGAACAGTTTGCATTTGTTTTTCAGAGTGTACGACCATTTCGTATGTTACAAAAGAATTGTAAGCAACTCCCTTCTTAGACATAAAGCCTCCAGTGGACATCTTTTGCTCACCCTTGGTTCTGTTTTCCCTTAAACTTTAGTTTCCTGTGCTCAACCTGTTTGCGTTCAAATAACAGAGAGATTTGGTGGTGGGTAGGTCTGTTTGGCCTCACTGTTTTCTCTGCCCCTCGCAATGAGGAATGTCAGCTTGAGGCCATCTCAGATTTGACCCATACACCTACCAGTGTTCCTTTACTTTACAATGTTTTCCAGCAGTAGACTTTTGGCAACATCAGAAATCTTACTGGACAGTTTATTGAGGCTAATGATGTAACACCTGCACTCTCACTAAC
The DNA here is from genome assembly GCA_034509495.1 of Acestrorhynchus altus. Lineage (NCBI taxonomy): Eukaryota > Metazoa > Chordata > Actinopteri > Characiformes > Acestrorhynchidae > Acestrorhynchus > Acestrorhynchus altus. Next base: position 15,531,400 of record CM067514.1, on the reverse strand, counting down.
TATACTTTCTTCCCCACACCCCTTCACCTCCACCACTGATGCCTGGTGCTACTATTCCACACACACACACACACACACACACACACACACACACACACATAGTCCGGCCCCCACCCCCACAACAGGAAACTGCCTGAGACAGAAGGAGGGAAGAAAACAGAGAGAGGGATGGAAGAAGGTGGGGAGGGAAGGAGGGAGGGAGAAGGAGATTTGGCTGTTTAACACAAAGGAGCCTGGAATGCAAGGAGTTAATCCGTTTGAGGACTCTTCCGCAAACAAAGGACAGACCTCCAGACAAAGGTTGAGGGAGGAGGGAGTAACGGAGGGGGGAGGGGTCGGCTTTCCCTTACCATCTGGCCCTTTGTTTGGGGGAGGGGGTTGGTAAGGAGTAGAGGGGTGAGGGCAATGCTCATACCCCCCAAAAGCCCCAAAGTGACCCCCCTTCCTCCATGTGCTATAAACCCAGACAGACACAGGGTCACCCGCACACCCACTCCCATCCAGAATTTACACTACAGTTTTATTCAGGTCTGAACCAAACTGGAATATTGCCAGACACCATTGTCTCCCCAGATTTAAAAGTCAATTCTTTGTCTAAACTTGATGTCGCCCAGTGAAATTCAGACTGAACCTGATTATACTGATTATAAACCTGACTGAAGGCCAGAATAATTTTAGACTGAATTCAACTGTGACCCAACAAAATTCAGTCTGATTCTGATTGCAGACCAACAGAAGTTCATCCAGAACTTGCCCAACAAACTGTAGCCTGAATCCAAATATAACCCAACGAAATTGTAGCCTGAATCCAGCTGAATTTTTGGACTATATTTGGATTCAGGCTACAATTTGTTGGGCAAGTTCTGACTGAACCTATGTTGGTCTATTAAAACTTCTGCCACAACTGGACTGTAGTCAGACAAAATTCCCAGCCCCATACAATTCAGCTGGAATCTGACTCTAATCCAAAACAAGATTCAGCCTGAATCCAACTGTAGCCCAACGAAATTCAACCTGAATCTAAATCCAGCCCAACAAAATTCCGTCTAAATCTAAATCCAGCCCAACAAAATTCCATCTAAATCTAAATGTAGCCAAACAAAATGCAGCTTGAATCGAACTTTAGCCCAACACTCTTAATACAAATGATTTTTATTAAAAGACATGCTCTACAACCGGTCAAAATTCAGTTTGAACTTCACTGTAGCCCAACAGGCCTGAAACTGCTCAAGATTGCTGATGATACCCCTGACAGTATAAGTTTCTACAAATTAATCACAACAAAGATAACAACCCCTGCTGCACTCCTCTGAAAAGATTCCCTGTTTCATTATTTCAAGAGTGTGAAATGTGTGTCTGGCCTGATCCCAACAAATATATTTAACCAAGGTCTAAACTCATACATGAACAGTTAGTTCCAGTCTGGTTCAGACAAACATTTCAAGCTCTACTCTTCACAGTTGCCTCCTTCACAGGGACCAGGCTACTGAGGCTAGAAGCTTATAGTCTGTCATCCTCCATCAACCCCCTAAAGGTCCCTTTTTGAACTAATCTACAAAAGGTTACTGGGGCTGGTTACTTCTTTGCCACAATTCACAGAAATACTGGCCTCCTTTCCCAATTGTCAGGCATTTTGTGGAGCTCTACTTAGAGCAAAAAAGGCCAAACACTCCTGTAGTACATTACGTTGTACAATGCTGTCGTATTTATGGACAATGGGTCACCTACTGCCAGACATGTTTCTCTTGCACAAACACTCTTTCTGTTAAGTTTAGTCCAACCAGTTTAATTTGTTTTGTCATTACTTGGCATCTAAACCATCACACAAAGTTTCACTCCATTTTTTATTTAATTAAACGTAATTCATTATATAATAAACTGTACAACTAATATTGTACACAGTAATATTTCCAAACCTCTAAGGCTTAAAAGCTCCTTGAAGCTCCTACCAAGATATTTTTAGAGCTAAACTGTAATGCGCAACTTAGTTGTCAACTTAGAGTCTACCAGTTTGTGCTGGAGATAATGAATTAGAGAATCAATACGTACCACCACCAAGAGTGCAGGAACCCAGGAGGCTCTCCTAGTGTGATATTCTTCTCCCATCGGATCTAAATATAGAATATGAGCAAAGAGAGAAAGAGAAAGGCAGAAAAAGAGAAAAGTAGGATGAGTATGTGCCTTATACTATGACAGGTCCATGAATGGATCAAGGTATTCTACAGCTAAAAAAGCATGAAGGACGTATGGGAGATACTTGAGGAGCCACCCAACTTGAAGCCATCAAAAAGAAGCTAAAACCAACCAAAACTAGTTCAAGGTTTGAGATAGAAAATAGCATTTTCTAAGCAATATGATGTGAGAATTGGTATTTCTTGTTCCTTGGTTCCCTTAAAACCAATTAACCAAAAGAACCCATCAATAAAAATTAAAGAATCAAGTAGACTGAGGTGGTAGGTGCATGGAATATTTATAAACAAAATTATTGTGAAACAATTGTTTCATTTTTTTGTCCCATTTGGAAGAGTAAAATAGGTTTTCATCAATTTTTCCAATTTCCACCAGAATAACAAGCCCATACTTGGTACATACTGTACCTCTCAGTAAGTAATTAAATAGCAAATAACTTGATAAAGACAAATATTAGACAACATTATTCTAAAGATCAGAAAATTTATTTTTTTAATGAATGAAAATAGTTATACTTATATGGCGCCTTTCAACATACCCAGGAGTGCTACTTGCTTTACAATGAGCACTCCTGACATTCACACTCACAACTCAATCAACACACACCAGAGAGAAGCAGCAGCCAATAAACCACAACTTACTCTCTACTGGAACTGACTGTACACCTTGAGAAATTTCTTGAAATGTTCGATTGTGAGGAGCAGAAGTGAAAAAGAAAATGGAAAAAATTGAACAAATGAAAACTTATTTCCTATACTTCTATACAAAATGGAAAAAGGGTTTTACAAGTGTTGTCCTGTCCACTTCAACAGAGTTACATAGCGCAGGTAGCAGTGTTCCAAGGCTGGAGTAGCAAGGACAGCAATGCTATTCTCCTTATTCTAAATCAGTGGATTGTAACTTTTATTTGAAGAAACTGTTATTTTAAAATAAAAATACTACATGATTTTGCTAAATATTGCTATTTAAATGGATCTGATAGTTGACATATACACATTTAAACATCATGCAAACCCAAGGCTCATGTGTTGTTAGAGGAGTTATATTCTATTACAGTGTGCATCAGTAGATGCCAAGTGATGGTTGCAAGTGCATGACTTGCATTTTTGAGGTCCTGAGTGTATTAGTTGATTAAAGATGCTGTGTGTGAGTGTGTGTGTGTGTGCGTGCGCGTTTGTGTGTGTGCGAGTGTGCTCTTTTGAGTGAAAAGTGGCCTAACCCCTGGTGGCTCAGAGTGTGAGTGGAGGGAGTAGCAGTAGTAATTGGGAGATGGAGGCAGGTGACTGCTCTCTCATTAGGCCATGAATCACAGGTGTGCTCTCCTGCTGTGTACATGCAAAGGCTTAAAGACCTGCCCTGCAGGGAGCATGTGCATGTGTACATATTTACAGATCTTTAATAAAAAACATCACTGTGAAGCATTTATTAGGTATATATTACTATTCTATTATCATGCACCTTCTCTTTTCTTTCATTGGCTGTCACCTGTTTGCCTCAGAATCCCTCATCTCAGAGGGCAACAGAGTTAGTGATAATGTATCAATTTTCAAAAACACAGCACCGACTTTTAATTAACAGTTTACATGCAGAGGTGGGTGGCAGATGATGGATCATTCTGTGGTGTATTTGAACCCAACTGTTAGATAGCAGTGTCGTTCGTACTTATACTATTAAATTTTCTCAAAATCAGTTTAAAAAAAATCACAATCACAGTCTTGCTTACAGTTTTACAATATATCACAAAACACTGAATCAGAACCCCTGTATGATATATATTATATCAGCAGGTTCTTACCAATACACATTGCCTAATTTTTAACTACTATCACAGTACTGTCCTTGAAAAGGCTGATTGCATTCCAATCAGAGTAATACCAATCAAAACCAAATATTGTTCCAGCGGAGGGTTTATCCATTTTGATAAATAAACATATTATTATAATCCAAGAAAAGTATGTCGTAATGGCCACAATTATACGTTGTCTTATTGTCACTTTTTTGATCAACCAGTTTCTTATGAAAATATTAAAACTTGCAGTAAACAATCATGTCTTAACTTGCATTGTATTGCAACTTGAGTATCATTAGGAGTTGAGGGACCACTCCAAAACTGTGAGAACTAAATGTATGACTACTGCATTCCTTCTGGATAAACAATACCATAGTACATCTCAGAAGATTAGAATATTGTGGAAAAAGGTCATTCATATTATTTCATAATTTCAAACAAAAAGTAATAATCATTACATTTAAAGTGATACTAGATTAACTAAGTTTCACTAAATTAACAATCAGTATCAAAATCTTGAAAAAGCGTGAAAAATATGCTTTAAAGGTGATGTAGGTTAGAGGTCTCTATTCAAACTAAATTTAAAGATACATATCACAAAGAAAAGTAAAGAAATGGCTAAAGGAAGACATGTCTGTGGTGTCAAAGAACAATAAAAAGCTTAAAAGCATGCAAAAACACAAACCAAAGAAGTGGGCATGGTCAAAAAACGTGCCCTTTACACAGTGAACTCGAATGCATTCTCAGTGGTAAGTCCAGCTGTCAGCCAATGGATCTTCCTTTTGGAGTGAAGATGAAGCCAAAACCTCTGGGTCTGAGCAGAGCTTTGGCGTATGCACGTCAGTTTATGAGCGTGAGCTGTTCAGATGAATGTTGGACATAGGTCGGATTAAAACACATGTAAACAGATAACTTTGGGGCAGTTTACCTGCTGTGGACATAGCCTAACTGTAAACCTAAAATGTGACCCAACAAGGTGTTTCAAATAAAGCTTTCGGTAAAAGTATGCACTTAGGTATCGGCAAGAGTTTGCTGAGGCCAATAAATCAACGGGTTGTCAATATAGGTTGATTTTATCAGCAAATCAACATCTGAGTTAGGCTCCTGTATAAAACACTAAAGAGAACAATCCACTAAACCTCAGACATCTGTGCACACCATTCTAACTCTGACGGTCCCTCATCCAAAGTAAACGCACCAGTGCTAAATTTACACCCACAGGGTAAACTGGACCCCAGTGTATTTAGAGAATGTGAAGCAGTTTAGTAACACTGTAGGTGTTAAACATTGGTTACTGTGCCGTGTGGTTTTGTCTCAAATTTACAGATCATCTTTATTATGTTCTCAACAATCAACGGGAACAGCGCAGCCCTCAGAATTTATTCAGCCTATAAATGTATCACATGGGAGACTTACACAATATTAGTCCCTTAATGGACAGAGCCACTCAAAACTAAGCTACTGAGTGAAATGCTTAAGAGACACTATATTTTACGATACAAGTACGAGAGAAGTGTTCTGGTGCCGACTGACCCAGGATCTAGTGGGGCCCTGCAGTCACTAAGCAACACTTAAACTCTGCAATTAATCTTTGACTCTCTCTCCCAACTCTCAGTTTAGCAACTCAACCCTCTGCTAACTGGAGGCTTTTGGGTTTGCTGCCTGAGATATAATTCAAAATCTGCAAGAAGAACGCAGAAGAACACGGTAAACAAACTTTTTAACTGACTTAAAACAGTAGTGATGTCTTTCAGGATGTATGCACACCACAAATTAATTGTCATTAATTAAAAGTTCAACCATAATATTGTGGAATACAGTTTTACTGTATTACAGTAATAACAGTAATATTGCAGTAATTTTACAGTAAAAACAGTAATATTGCAGTAATACTGTAAATACTGTAAAAATACATTGCAAAACTGCAATGAAAACATGCAGATTGATCACCTGTCCATCATGTGAATAGAGCGTATATAAGCCATTACAGAGCAACAGTGTGTATGGAGTGTGTACAGAGCACAGCTGGTGTGTGAGTGGAGAGCAGAGTTAAATTAGTGTGAGGTGTGGGAGTCTCATATGGACACGGGCTGAGTATAAAAAAGGAGAAATATTCTAGTAAGTCAACCCAGACATTATTACTGAGGAGAACCATCACTGTTTGAAATATGAGGTTATGAACATGGAATCTGTTTACAGATAAACTCCTGTCCTCCAACAGGAAGAGCCAATCACCTTGCCACAAAAAATATTTTGGGGTTCAAACAGACTGTGTCAAAATTTAAGTCACTAATAAAAGTGCAGAAGTAACATAAAATTACTGCTTCACACTTGGCTCCCTTTTTTCTTTTGACTCGAACAAATATTGTAAAACTGATTTACTGTTGATATATTTTATTGCAGCTATTTTGCACATCCTTAGCTATAAACTTTGATGAAGGAAAACATGATGAAGTTTTATTCATCTTGTATGTTAACAGGAAAGTTCATGAAAACTGTTTTTTTTTTTTATATGTTTTTCATCTTTATTGTCTTCAGTGTTGATCAGCAAATGCATAAAAACTTAAAAAGCTGCATTTAAAAGATAAAACCTCCATAAGAAATTCATAATCCTAATAATCAATTATTTGTTTCACTAATCAAACGATTATTCAGCTTTCAAAATAGTGATTTGTTACATGTCTAATGGCCATTGTATCTCCCTGGATACCCTCCTTCTGCTTAATAATGCACTGTATGTACCTACACTCATTTCCAATAATATTGTTTTACAATTGCAGACAGTGGTCCCCTCTATCAATGTACAAAACAGAATGAAATGTAAAACGCATAAATGTAAATAAAAGATTGCACAATGATCCATAACCATTTGCTCAAACAAGTACTTCAAAAACTGAACTACCAAGCTACATGATGTGCATTCACTCAAATCCTTTAACTGAAGATTGCATTGTAAATGCTATCCATGCACTTTAACTGATTAGAATTATTGAGAATGATTAATAAAACCTTTCAAATACTCAGTGGATACTCAGAGTATAATTACAACATATTTATTTCTTATATTCCCAAGAACGTTCCACTCTTTCTAAGAACATCTGCGAGAACAGGCCATTAGCTAATCATAGAACATCAAGGAAACCCCTGAATGGAGCGTGCAGCAGGGGACATGAGAGAAATACGAGTTATGCTGTTAAAATAGTGGTCATGCTAACAAAGCCTATGATTTCTTATCGCCAACAACAATAGAAACTGATGGGATTCTTTTATTGGCCTTGAAAGGGATCACTGTAGAGAGTCTAGAGGTTAAGAGCATATGATTAGCCATTTGTACCTATTCACCCTTCTCACAGGCGAGATTTAACCAGACTTTTTAACATGTGGTTAGAGTTTAAGAGCAGAGCCAGCGGTAGCATCGTCTCCACTCTAGAGCTGCGCTGCACTCAGAACTGAAGGACATATAGTGCTTATACAGTGAGGATAACACTGACTGGGCTATGCTACCAACAGTGCAGACAAAAGCACCATCACTAATGCCAAAGAAAAAGAGCCATCCACTTCAAATCAGGGCAGCATTAGATGCAGAAATGTTAATGCTTCTCCAGATTGTCCCCATATTTCGCAAAGAAGTACAAACAAGGAATTAATTCCCTGAATGTTTATCAATGCATCCAGCTCATTTTAGGCTAATGTGATATTACAGCTGATAATAACTTCAAGTGCTTGTTAGTTGTCTGTTCTCAGCCATGATGCTGCAGTGTTAAAAGCTCAACTAGAAAACGAACAAGTATTGTGTTTAAATTTAATTGAATGGTCTTTATAAGCTTCCCATAAGTTGAAGTATCTGAACAAAATGTTGAAGGTTAAATTAGGCGCACTCATATAAACTCCCAAGAGTTTTCCTCAAAGACGTCTTGATGTGCGGGATATAAAAAAAGTACTGTAGTGTACTGTAAGACCCTTCAGGTTTCTTTGTCCGACTTCTTTAAAGAACATTGAGCACTGAAGTGGTGAAAAATGTGGCACAAAAAATGGCGCAGTGGTACAGTGACTCACGGCCATAAGCAAGAGGTCACAGGTTCAAATGTCTTCAAGATACACTAGACAAACACAATTAAATGTCAAAGACCTTCAATTTCTAATATCCCTTGCTCTATACTTGTCATTGAACCCTTGAATAAACCAGGCTGAAAGATGGTATGACACGAAAGTCCTCTCTTTAAGGTCAGTATATAAGAGTCTTTAGTGTTGGGCAGAACTGTTTGTACAGAGAATCACACAATGATCTTCTAGTGTTCTTCTAGGATTTCTACAACCTCAGCCATTTTCACAACCTCAACCTCACTCTTGTCTAGCAGGTTAAGGACTGCTTATTATGAACTATAAATATATTACAATGGATTATTTGTAATGAACTGATAATTGTTCCTAACATGTGACAGGCATTTATTGGTTTGATAACTGCAGAATGTAAAATGTTTTATACCCATACCCAAAACACAATAAAAATAAAGGTGCACATAGACCCACTGCGCTGCAAACAGGGGAACTTGACCTCCGCATTTAAGCAATACATACATACAGTGATCCACACACATACACACTAGTGAATTCACACACTAAGGGGCAGTGAGTCCACATGCCCAGAGCTTGCTCAAGGGCACTTCAGTCATGTCCTGCCAGTTCAGGGATTCGAACTGGCAACACTTTTTGCCAAGCAACCATTATTAATCAAAAGTGATTATTTTTACCAGCCCTGAGCAACAATCAGTACGGAGTACATGCAACCCTGATATGATTGTTTTGGAGGAACTTACAATTCATCCTAAATGTTACAGATGTTTTATTTTGACTGAGCTCCTGCATTTAGTATATGATCAGAAAGTACACACCAGGCCTTTTTTAATTGGCACATACTTCCAAGGTTTGTACATTTATGTGTGTACAATGTTAAGAAAAGTAAAGAAAAAAATAAAAGTAACAGAAAGCACATTCTTCCTCTTGTACCTGTGAATTTTCTCTAGGCCTGTCCTGTGAAAGTCACCGTTTCAATCATCAGTAACTCGCTAATTACCTGAGACTCATCAAGTTCAGTAGTATTTAGTAATAATGCATTTTAACACTAGCTAACAGGCTTGCTAAAATAAAAAATACATGTAGTAAAATGTTTAAATGAGAGAAGCTGAAACTGAAGCTTGGTGAAAAAGTTTAGCTATAACCACCCCTTTACACAGATTTTCTGCAAACATCTGGGCGGTCTTGTAAAATATATAATGTAGATGAGTTCATTTAAAATTAACTAAATATTAAGTAATAGGGACTTGATTCATACAGAAATTGCCTGTTTTATTATTCCAATAAATCCATATTATAATCAAACATTACATGTCAGCAAATTAAATAAGCTGCTACAGGAGCACCACAGAGCAGGTACAATGTGGGTAGTGTGTAGTGCTGCTGGAGTTTAAATGTATGCCCTCACAGTGAAGGCAAAATCACAGCTTGTCTTCTCAGGTTTATAATTCGAGAATGCCTGTACACACCAGGACAATACACATATGATTAGAAAATGCAGAACCTACTGTTTCTAAAAGTGATGTCATCGTGGTGCGGTGAACTGTAATTCAGTTTGGAAAATAATGTTTTTTAAACTCCTGTTATTAAAAATACAGCTTACTAAAACCGTTTTTTGTTACCTCAGCAACATCTGCATGGACCACAAAGATGTCTGCCTGATGATACTCATTTATATTGTAATAAGCCATAAAATAAAATATCAATATCAATACCACTTTAATGAAGATATTAAACTTCTGTTAATATTTACATCTCAATTAATTACATATTTGAGAAGCCAAGGGTCTTCCATAAACATATAAACATATGGCATGTGACTGTCTCCTATAACTACTATGTTATTGTACATAAAAGAGTCAATGTCAAAAAACAGAGAACAAACACATTAAATAGGGCTAGGTCCCTAAAGGTTAAATACCCCAGGATCATAGCTGGACTGAGCATAGTCCACCAACCAGCAATACTCTGTATCCCGTGGGCAGCGCCCTGATGAAGGACTAGAGGATGACCAACACAAACTGTGCAGAAACAGATGAGCTTCACAAATGGGTAGGTGAATCTAATAGAGTGGACAGTGAGTGGACACATTCAACACTCAGACAACACTCCTGCTGCACTGCTGTCTCTGATACACTCATACCAGCAAAACACAAACTAAACACATCACTACCATGTCAGTGTCACTGCAGTGCTGAGAATGACCTACAACCCATATAATACATGTTTTGTGGGGGTCTTGTTGGGTCCCGAACAGAGTGAAAGGAGGCTAACAAATTATGTAGAGAAACAGATGGACTACAGTCTGCAATTATAAAAATACAAAGTGCTGTTTGGTCAGTAAAGTTGATAAAATGGACACACACACACGACCAGCTCTCTTTTACTGAATTTTAAAAGCTCAAATATGTGGTCTCATGATTGTTAATGTGGCTGAAATCATCATTAAAACTCAAGTCAATGGATTTTCTGATTGCCTGACTTAATAGTCTATATGAAACAACCATTTTACTTTTCTAATTTAAGTGAAGTGTCTTCCTCAACAGAGTAAATTTCCCTAATGTTCGGGGTAACTGCATCTTAAAGCTTAAGCTTCTGCATTAAGGGTTGTATTTTTTTTAAACATAAGATGCAACTTAATATAAATTAGAAAATTAAGTATTGACCAGAAATTATAGCAATCATACACTGTTTTCAAATGCCTGCATATTTTTAACAAGTATATAATAGACAAGTTTAGCAGTGTTAACATTTCATCTCCCATTGAATGTTTTTAAACAAATACAGTCTTAAACAAGGACGAGGGTCTTTTGATAACATATAATGACCCCCCCCAGATTTCCCGGCTATGTGAATATTCTGAGTGTTACGATTTTCTGGAAGTTCCTTGAACATTTTTTAATGTTTGTTTGTTTATTCTCACAATCGAATATGAACTTTGCACATTTGGTAAACATATTTCAAAATTAACAAGTAATGTATTGTATTTATTGTATGTTTAGTAGTGGGAAAGTAACTTCAGATATTTCCATAGGTTGTGTAAGACATTGTAATAACATTGTGATACAAACCATCACACATTTTCAGAACATTCCTGGAAAATTAGTTAACCTTCCGGGAACCTTTAGAAAACACTGCTGACCATTCCTTGTTCTCTGCTCACTGGGTTTTCGGGACTTCAGGCAGTTAATGTCATATGGTCAAACTCTTACTGAACTTGACTCACGGATGACCCATAATGTATATTCCATCTCCATGCTATACAATAGTTTAGAGGCCTAGGCATCCGCACACTTGAGGAAGTTCATCTCCATAAAGCACTTACCTCTGACAGGAAGGTCTGTGCGGATTTCTGTGCACCAACATGCAGCAAGTACTCGTACACATATAAAGCTAACCTGCAAAACAAAAGCAAAGAGAAAGGACAATTTTTAGATTTCTTTTTGGTTTTACTTGTTTCATTCAACTCACACTGGTCCCTCTGTTACTAGGTCAGTCCAGCAAGCTCAGGTGGGAAAAAAATGCAGTTCAACTGGATGTCACATTCTAGGAGAGGAGGTAAGCACGCTTGAACTTTGAGCACTTCTGCATTGAAGATGTGTAGGAGGAAATGTAGGACACTACCAGTCAACTTAAGTGACGAAATCAAAGGTAGAGCACTGAAGTAGAACACAAAGCTCAGTCAAGTAGAATGAGGATAACGTCTAAGCTAATGGCCGAAGTAAAGAAGTAAGAAAATCACACATTTCATAGCTCCAGATTGCATTTCATCTCTGTCAGACAAAACCTTGTATCTCCAAAATGGCAAATTCACAGGAGATGGAAAAGCCATTCTTTAATTTCAATGATTCAAAATATGTCAAAATCATATACATACCCATTTACCCAAACGGCATTCTACATACTAAATACATCATTACCACTTTAATATCGTCACATGTCCATGTACTAAGGTTTTCGTGTCAGCTGTTAAATGATAAACTTTGCAAATTGAGTTTTTATTAAGTTATGGGACTAAAGAATGGCAGTCTGAACCTATGACAGTTTCCAAAAAGAGCAATCCTGCTTATGATCTCCAAGAGCCTTCACAGTCATTTAAAATCAAGACAGCCTGCTTTAAATACTAGGCCAAATCCAGTTCTGAGTTCTACTGCAGCATAGTCGACATAGCAAAACAATAAAAGGAATGTTCAGGGTCACATGGTGAGTCAGACAGACGGTCTACGAGAATGCATCCCTGGATCACACGGAAACATCCACAGGAACATCCCCACACTGGCAATTCCCATTCTGTTTACCCATTAGCCATCTTGCCCTGGGCTGTTTCAGGCATTTGGTCTCGCAGACTACTCACCATAAAGCTGGGTTGAACTAAAAAGCAATTGTCCAAAGCAGACTGAATGATCTGAAGGCTGCCGTGGACTACTGATGGGTGACTGCCCTTCCCATGATATATACTAAAAATACTGCTGGTATATGAAGTGTGTTAAAAAACATATCCAACCATACATTTTCATAAAATATGAATCTTGGGATGTGTGGTTTGGTGCATGTATGTAGGCAATCCTAATGGACATGCTTGAATTTTTTCCTACCTGCAGAAACTGTAAGTTGCCAGAAGACCACTGATAAGTGAGGAAGTGTGAGTGCCACCTGATTTTTTTGGGCAAAATGACAGAACACCGCTACTGCATTAAATTTATTCTAAAATTCTGGCCATTCCCAAGTGGAAATGATCCGCAAACAGCCAGACCTGTGGGCAGCCGTCAATTGGCAGCTGCCCATTCTTCACATTTGAGAACACACACCTGTGCTTCGTCCGGCTCCCTACTCTCTCTATATGGCTCTGTGTGACTTTTGGCTTTTTCCTAAACTGAAAATTCCCCTGAAAGGGACCAGACTTCAGTCCAGAGAAGAAATCATGCCGAATGTGACAGACCAGCAGTGGGCAATCTCAAAACAGGTGGCATAATTATTGGGAGAAGTGTGTGGCAGCCCAAGAGGACTACTTTGAAGGAGCTTAGTGTAAGATTGTTGTATCTGAATACAAGTATTTTTAATGAATAAAGGTCAGATGTTTTGAACACACCTCATATACTGTGCAAAAACAAAGCTATTTATCTTGGAAGGAAAACCTAACTTACATGAAATAATGTAACTCAAATGTATTTGATGTGTGAGAGTGAGTTCGCTTAATCATTTACAATGATTCCCATGACTCTGCTCATGGGAAGCCCGTATTTAAAGTTAACGTCTACTACTTTGTTTCTTTGGTCAGTCCTTCGTTGAAGTGAATTAGGTGAGCTGCTGCTGGAATTAGGGTTGCAGTGACAATTGATGGTTATCTTACCGTGTGCATATTTTAAATACTGCTATTGAAAAATATGCAATTGAACACATAATGCCATGAGATTTTTCTATTTTCAGAGTTAAAAAACAATCAATTGATTAATGGTGCATATAATTAGCAAATTAATCCATAATGGTGGAACTGAACAAATCCATAAATTGTTTGGATCTGGATACAAGATTGCTGACTCATTAATGAATGAATGAATTAATTAATTCAATGCTTTCCAGGGATGAATTGAAATGAAAATGATTGTCTGAAACTAAAATCAATTTTGCAATTACAAAACAACAATTTCAAAACATGTACTGAATAATGAACACTTTTAGCATCACAGCAGACCAAAAAAACACAATTTGACTTGAAGAACTTCTGCAAACGGTCACTCTTGGGGAACTGTTGCAAAAGGCAATGAAATGTTAAATTATGGCTAGAGGAGAAAGATGTTAATGAAAACGACACCTGGTCTGGGGAGTCCTGTTTTCGTTAACATCACATGGACGGCTGGATACCTGTGTGCTGTTTCATTAAAGGATGTGGTGGAATAATAAGTCTGATCCGAAGTTTCTCTACTTCATGCAACAGGTTCCACAGCACCTTGCAGAGGGCACTGTTACGGAGGAATGAGATGGACCAACAGCACCACTTCTAATGAAAGCTTTCTGCTATTTTAAGTTGCACCCATTGCTGACACAGATATGTAAATGCACACAAAGCTCATCTAGTCCCTGTTAAAAGTATTGCTAATAGAACAGGACTCTCTGGATAAACACAAACCTGGCACCATACTTAAAGGAAGGCATTGGCTAGAGGGGTAAAAAGCACATCTCCATTGCACTGTGGCGCAATGTGGAGTGTTCTCTGGAATGATGGTGCTCTATTCTATACTTTTGGGATAAGATGGGGGAGTTGAGGATGAGGTGGGTTGGTGACCATCCAACATACTGACCTCACAAGACTCTTGCCACTGAATGTAATCAAATCCACACAGCAACGTGCCAAAAAGGCAGGATAAACACTTTTTTAATACCCTTGATTTTAGAAGAAAAGTTAAATGAACTTGTCCCAAAACTTTTGTCCATATAATAAACAGATAAGATGGTCACACTCTGAGAGGGCTCGGTGTTAAATCACCAGTGTTAAATCCACTCCTGCTGGCTTAATTCTGTAACAAAAATGAAATGTAAATGTAACACTACAGGAGCACATTTCACTTCCACACAACTGGTGAGTTTAACTGAAAGACGAGTGCTTGCTGTGAGGCGAACTGAATGAACGAGCATCTCACTCAGATTTCATGTAAAAAAAAAAAAAAAAAAAAAAAAAAGAAATGCAATTTTTTTGCTACAGGACCCAAAAAAGCACCTTTAAGTGATACTAGCAGCTTAGTTGTTGAATCTTTTCTTGGTTCTACAAGCTTCACAGGGCGGATAAATCACATCCCTGATAGTGTTGTGTGGAGATCTGCCTGAATGTCAATATGGCTGTGATAGACAGGAATATCTGCACTAGTCCTGCTTTTCTGCTCTGACACTCAGCAGTTGCCTCGCTGTGTGTCCACTCATATCAAGGTAAGCTTCTCCCAACTTAACCTGAGAACACATCCTGACATCTAGCCCGAGGCTCCCAGTTGAGGTTCATTTTAAACATAAAAGGAGCGGAGGCAAGTTTTGCTAAGCTCCAGCACAGACAGCTTAACTAATGAACCTTCCTGTCTTGATTTCAATAATTCACTGGCAGAGTGGGTTCAGAGATATACATGAGTGGAGTAAAATCAGTAGGGCTGGATTTCAAGATATATATATGTGTGTGTGTGTGTGTGTGTGTGTGTGTGTGTGTGTGTGTGTGTGTGTGTGTATTCACACTAGTTCATAAAAAATCATAAAGAATATCATTAAAAAGCTCATTCATGATCGCAACTTCATTCATGAAGGTAAACTGTCTATTTAAAAGTGACATTTCAAGCTTTTTTTTTTTCACTGTTGATCAGATGTAGCTCATGAACACCAGAAATCCAGAATCTCTCTTTATTGTGAAGAGTACTGTTTTCTGTTGCTTTCTGCCCCATGGTTGGACATGCATCTTTCTGTCTACAGTATCAGTCTAATGAAGATAATTTTACATCTAGTACAGAAATAAGACACTGACTGTTCAATTCACTAGTGGCATGTGGCATGACAGTGTAGTGCTAGTGAACATGGGTGTCTGTTAGCTGACAAACTGGCAGTTAGCATTCTCCTCCAGGCTAGTTCTGCTGTCCAATGATGTCATGGTAGAGCTTTTTCATGAAAAGATGCAATAACACAGCTTTATGTATGTCAGAGGACACACATTCACACAGACTTTTAATACTATAGTGGCTAATATGCAAATTACAGAATATCTGTTAATGAATGTGTCTGTTAATGAATATCTGAATTGAATGTGCATGCTTGAGGTTTGCCAACATGTTAACTTGTCAGAGGAACATATTTTCGCTCTTTCTTACCCCTTTTAACATCGGCTCCATAGTTCAATAGCTAACGTATAGCTAAAGTCATTATCATCCAGATAACTTCTACCTACAGTGACGCTACATCTGCCCCCTCAGTCATGTCCTTAACAACAGCATGTCCTCGGCAGAGTGTTCACATTAAGGTGTAGTGTAAAATTGGATATATAAGGTCAAATATGAGCAAAATGTCACATATTAGAGTTTTTGAGAAGACTTTCAGTATGTGAATACATGCACCTGTTTTCAAGGCTAACTATTAATGCTTATAATATCATAGCAAATTCAAGGTATCATAAATTCATTCTTCAGAAAATTTGATAACTCTAATAGGACCACCGTAGATATTTCAAATTCTACAAATCATTTTTATTCTACAAATATTAATATAATATAATATAATATAATAATTTTAATCCTGGCACTACTAGAATGATCACTATGCAGTTGCAAATTGTGCCTTATTTTACCCAGGATTTTTGGTCTTAGCACTAAAGATTTTGGAGCGGCTGTTCTGCACCCGAAGGCTGATAGTTTCATTCCACTGCAGTGAAGTAATGCAACACTGGCTCAAAGTTGCAATGCTGATGAAACAGACTTATGTGTTGATAAGCTGTCTTGCTGTATCCCATATTAATCAATCATTTTGGAAAAATGTCTCAAGAGTCATCCTCCAAGAAAATCTGCAAACAAGCACAAAAGCAAATTCTGCCCTTAAACTGAAAGGCCCACTCGCTGTGTGGCATCTAAATATTTGGAGTCAAACAGTGCCCTTGTGAGGCAATTGGAATGATTAGAAACGTAACCGTCATAGAGCACAGAAAAATTAATTGACTGCCACGTTTACATCTGAGAACCACATTTATCCAAAACACTGCAAAATCAGATGTTCTTCATGCAAAAGCATAGTGCTTTTGTATGCGTGTGCACTTCTCTTTATACTTTGCTGAAAACACCTCTATGGAGGAGGCAGGACCATCTGGAGAAAATCAAAACCATACATTCAGCTCTACGCAGCCTCTTCACTCCTCTAGTAAAACTCCACACAGAAAAGCCGGAGAAAGTGATCAAGATTGAGAGAAGGAAGAAAAAATGACTCCTATCAAAATATAGGCTATTTTGAATAACTTTGTTCTCGAAAGCTGAACGCATACACTGCGTGCTATGCCTCTACATCACTTACTGATCTTAATTAGACCTGTATAGAGAAGTGAAGACTGTTACAGAAAAAGAGGCATCTAAGAAAATCCTCCAGCATTCAAATGATTGCAATGACTGTTCATTTGTCCAAATAGCAAAAGCTGGATCCTGTTCTGCCCGCTCTAATGGTGTTAAGTGATCGGCCCAATTCAAGTAATGATTTTCCTGGTTTCTTCGATCCAAGGTCACCACTGAATGGTACCTAAACCTCTTTTGATGTATTTACACATCCTAGACTGAAAACTGGCTTTTTCAATAACTGGCCTTGGCTGTCACACAAATTCACCATTTGATTGAACATTTGGAATATTGGTTTGCAATGATCATAGCATTTTCTTTTCCGCTGCAAAATACAAGAGCAGTGTTACAAATGGGCTAAGCTATGTCCACTAGATTAATACACAGGATGAAGGTAAAAAATAATTTTCAGGGTGGAGCAAAGGGGTGGCTTATGGGGCTTAAGATTTGCCAAAAGCCCCCCAAAATGTTTTTTGTAGATACTAACTGGCAAAATTGTACTGGGAAAATCAGTGTCCTTAAAAAACTCTGGGCAAATAAATTAGCTTTAATTGGAAGTTCTTTTAGCTGGCTGTTGTTGAGTTCTGAGAAACACTAGACCTGGCAACTATGTCAGTCATTCATCACAGTAAGCAAGCTTGATCAAACAAAGACAGACATAAAGTTTTTGAAGAAAAGTGATTCACAGCTGTCATCAACAGAAAGCAGTTCATTTTCAACAGAGGCAGAAACACTGTGAGTCCACACCACTGAGACCGTTAAGTTGTAGATGAAATAAACACGAATCATAAACAATATTTGACAGTAAATTAAAGATGGCAAAGTTACTGTGCAAACTGATACAAAGTTAAGCCTATTATGTATAAAGTTAGCATAAGTTCACATTTTGTAAAATTTGAATATCAAAAGTTGTGACTAAAACATAAATAATAATTCTTTTTATAATTTAATATATACTGTTACAGAAAAAGAGGCATCTAAGAAAATCCTCCAGCATTCAAATGATTGATATGACTGTTCATTTGTCCAAATAGCAAAAGCTGGATCTATTATATCTCCAACAAACTATAACTGAAGGAGGTGTGTACTTGACCAACATTATTTCAACTGAACTTCAAAGAATGTTTATCTCTTTATATGAGGCAAAAATAAAAATTATTCAGCAATTATTATGTTTTGCACATAGACCATACTGATTTGTTTAGGAATTCTGTCTAAGATGGCTTGAGAGTCCATATTGATGCGGTGAATGGGCAAATAAATCTACAGAGGTGAGCATGGTTCTGGACATTTGGACTAAACCCCAGGTGTTTAAAATGTCTGGCTCCACCCCCGCTCATCTTTGCATCATCTGTGCCACTGTTCAGATAAAACAACAAAACAACAAATCAACCCACTGCACATAATGCCTTTACAACTGCTGCAGTCATCAGAAACTCAGTGTCCTCCAAAGCCTCGGAGCTCAAAATATGGAATCGGTTTAGTTGGGCTGGTACCATTCACAGTGACAAAAACTGGCATCAACTGGGTTTACTGTATCTCTTATGTAGCAAGGAAATGATTCCCCAAAGTTCTTAAGCCAAAAGTGTTCTATATAACGAAAACTCATGACAATAATGGAACCATTCCTTTAAGCCTTCTGAAACATACCCCAATGGACTTGAAGAACCAATTAGCCAGGCAAGGAATTATTAAACATTCAATGGTTCTTAGAGTTAGAGTTTTCCCCCAGTGTGAACCCTGACACACTCAAACTTTCATTCATACTTTACAGTCTCACTACACATTTCTGTTAAACAAATGGTTATAAGTGATGCCTCATGGCTTCTTCAGCTGAAGAGAACAGGTTGAATACAAATTCCAAGTATAAAATAAAATTACAAAGGTTTATTGGTCAAACTGACCAAAAACACTCATCAGCAGGGGTGTAACAATTCACAGAATTCTTTACTTAATAAGGTCTCAATCCAGAAAAAAATAAATCATAGTATTTACGTTATGTTAATGTTATTCTTTCTAAGTTGACATACCACAATCACAATCTCGTATGTTCACTTGCACTAATATACAAGAAAGTAGTTTGCTTTTATTCCGTGATTTAAAGTGAAAGCTTCTTTTTCAGATGAAGGAATGTCTGGCCTCACTGTGGATTTTTTTATTTTTTTACTTAGTTTGTAAAAAAAAAAAATAGAAGACCATGAAAAACTGTCATATATGTTATATTCATTACATTCAGTAATTCATTACATTCAATAATCAACACCCTCAGAAGGTCACTGATAAAAAATCTGTCTGGAAAACCTCAGACTTATTAATGGAAAGCTGACTAGAAAGAAAAATGTGGTAGGAAAAGGTGCACGAGCAACAGGGAGGACAAACCAGAAAGGATTCTAAAGAAAAGTAATTTAAAGAACTTGAAAGAGCTTCACAAGTAGTGGACTGAGGCTGGTGTCAGTGCATCAAGAGTAATAGATAGACATTTCGACAAACGGGGCTCCAACTGCAGTATTCTTAATATCAAGGCCCTCATGAACCAGAGACAATGTTGCTCAGTGTTCCAATGTCTTCTTTTTAGATGAAAGAAAATTTTGCATTTCATTTGGAAATCAAGTGTCCTAGAGTCTAAACTCAAGCTCCTAGACGCTGGAGGAAGAGTGGAGAGGCACACAATCCAATCACACTGAAGTCCAGTGTAAAGTTTCCACAGTCTGTGATATTTTAGGGTGCCATGTGTGTTTGATCAAGTCTAAAGTCAACGGAGCATACTTGTCAAAATTGGGACATTTCTCAAATGTACATCCATCCTACATTCTTTTTAAATTTTATAATTTCTATTTATCCAAGAAACTAATTTCTATGCTGTATAAGCCAATTTGACAAGTAATAACAATGAAAAGTGATGAAAAGTAATCACATTTTGGATGCATTTCTTCTCTGGGAATGTGGATTCTGACAGGTTACAAAAAAGTATCCAGTTCTCTTTGGAGAAGCTACAACTGTATTGACACAGTTACATACACACAACATGGACATGAATGTCACAACAATATTGGGCTTTTAATAATTTCTTTCAACTGATCTTTGTCTGGAGCAGAATGAGTGCACAACTAGATTTTTGGTCAAATAGGAAAGACTGAGTTGTTTAGCAACAATTGCTTTAGGTATGTTTGTAGGAGTAGAGGTAAGACATTCAACTCCAGGAACAGTGTACCAACTGTTAAACCTGGTGGGGGTAGCAACATGTTTTGTTCTGCATGTGGATGGAATAATAAAGAATTGTTTAGCATAACCTTAAACCTATCAGTTTGGTGGTTGAAACCTTGTTGGACACTGATACGAAAAATACAACACACCTCTCAGCCAGATGAAAAAAGCAAGCATTAAAGTTTTGGAATAGCTTTTCCAAAATCTTAACCAAACCCTATAAAACATATACTGACTGTACTTGAAAAATACATTTCTGCCAACCAGAATCCTTCCCGAAGTTGACAGCTCCCAAATGCACCTGTTCACGTTGATTTCAGAAAATCCTTAAAAAAAAATGTTACTTCTGCACCATTGCAATTCTTGGCATGATGTTTTAAGCAGAGTAGGAAAATGCAAGAAGCCTGGGTTAATTAACTTTATTAAAGCAAACTTAAACATCATCCAATACCCTGACTCCATGGTACATTTCAAAAATGTACTGTATCAATGCAAACCAGCACTAATGCAGCATGCACAATGCATTTTCTACTGTCTGTTGGGATGTAATGTTGTGTGCCTTCGGGTGCATTCATTTGGAAATTTTTCGCTTGTGACTCACAGCCTCACAGTCACCCAAAAAGAAGAAAACAGAATTCAAACAATAAAACATTAAAATGCAAAAGCACACACTGTTCATTTTTCACCACTTTGGATCATTACTTCTCCAGAAGTTTTGACTACAGTTCATTTTTTCCACGTCTATTAACTTAATCATAATAAGACGTTGGTGATATTGCAGATATCTAACATAGCAATACCTGAACCCACTTTCATAATCTCCAAAACATACGAGGATGTTTGGTGTTTCAGAGGTTTCTCATCTTCTGCTACAGCAAATAATACAATTAAGCAGAACCAGATCTGCTTTCTTTCTAATAAAACATGCAGCTGGTCGATGTTCTTTAAGAACTGACAATATCCACAATATGCTTGGAAAAGATGTCCCACCTCTAATTGTTGTAGTTGTCCTACAAGCAAGATTGCTAAGATTGTTTCAGACAAGACTGGCCAAATACACTGATCTGTGGTTAGTTCACAGATGTGAAGTTTCTACAAGACAGATGCAAGAGATGTGTATCCATATCCAGTCCACATTTCCATCAATCTTGAGAAGATGTCCAGTAGCATAAAATTACCACTGCCACACTTCACAATGGAGATGGAGTGCCATGGCTGTTGTGCAGCGTACAACATTTACAGCGTTCTCCAGTCATAAGGCCAGAACGTTCCACACGAGTCCCGTCAGGCACATTATCAGTAGCATCTTATAAGTGTTGTTCTATAACTCGTCACAGTCTGAGCTGGCTTTTTCTCTGATCTCTGCCCTTGCCCAAAAGCATGTTTTGAGGGATCTATCTACAGAAGTGTAGCTTCATAATTCTGTACATTTTGGTACCTGAACTCTATAATGCTCTCTAACAAATAGTTCTTCGGGTCTATTCTGGAGATGTTAGGGATGTACAATGATATAGGTATCATACCCATATCTGCAAATACTTGATTTAACAAAAAATCATAATCCAACAGACACTGGGTGATATTTCACACAGGTACTAGATGAAGTTGGATGATTACGTTCCAGTTAAGTTGGATGTTTATGGAACATGTCTATTGAACTAAAATCAATTATTCATTTTGTTGCATATTTAACCCTACAGAAACATTTTCAGGTAGATTCAGTACCAATCTACATTTTATAAATATTTGTGTTTATATGTGTATGTGAATAACATTAGATCTCATCAGACCACAATTCCTATACTTGCAAAATCTTATAACTGTGAAAATATAAAATCAAAATAGGTAAACTAAATCAACAAAATCGACAAATTGTGGAACTTCAGGGACACTGCATCCATTGAAAACCGTGTGTCTCCATTTTTGTCCATTTTTTATTTTTTCCTATGGTTTGAACCCTTTAGCTGCTCTGCAACTGTGAGAGAAAGAATCTAAAAAAAATCACATGATTTTTAAATAATTAATTTGTATTTTATTGTATGAAATAAGTATTTGATCACCTACCAACCAGCAAGAATTCTGGCTTTCAGATACGTGTTAGTGTTTCTTTAAGAAGGCCTTACTCTGCACTCATTACCTGTATTAATTGCACATGTTTGAACTTGTTACCTGTTTAAAAGACACCTGTCCACACACTCAATCAATCATACTCCTACCTCTCCACCATGGCCAAGACCAAAGAGCTGTCTAACGACACCAGGGACAAAATTGTAGACCTGCACAAGGCTGGGATGGGCTACAGGACAATAGGCAATTAGCTTAGTGAGAAGGCAACAACTGTTTGTACAATTATTAGGAAAAAGAAGAAACATAAGATGACTGTGAATCTTCCTCAGTCTGGGGCTCCATAAAAGAACTTGCCTCATTGGGTAAGGATGTTTCTGAAAAGGATCAGGAATCAGCCCAGAACTACACAATAGGATCATGTCAATGATCTTAAGAGAGCTAAGCTCACTGTCTCAAACATTACTGTAACACACTACACTGTCATGGTTTAAAATCCTGCAGGGCACGAAAGGTCCCCCTGCTTACACCAGCACATGTCCAGGCGTATTTCACCAATGACCATCTGGATGATCCAGAGGTGGCATGGGTGAAGGTCATGTGGTCAGATGAGTCCAAAATAGAACTTTATGGTATCAACTCCACTCGCATGTTTAGAAGATGAAGAAGGATGAGTACAATCCCAAGAACACTATCCCAACCGTGAAGCATGGGGTTGGAAACATCATACTTTGGAGGTGTTTTTCTGCAAGGGGACAGGACGACTACACCGCATTAAAGATGAATGGGGCCATGTGTCACAAGATTTTGGCCAACAACCTCCTTCCTTCAGTAAGAGCATTTAAGATGGGTCGTGGCTGGGTCTTCCAGCATGTCAATGACAAGAAACACACAGCCAGGGCAAATAAGGAGTGGCTCCGTAAGAAGCATTTCAAGGTCCTGGAGTGGCCTAGTCAGTCTCCAGATCTAAACCCAATAGAAAATCTTTGGAGAGCTGAAACTCAATGCTGCCCAATGACAGCCCCAAAACCTGAAAGATCTGGAGAAGATCTGTATGAAGGAGTGGGCCAAAATCCCTGCTGCAGTGTGTGCAAATTGGTCAAGAACTACAGGAAATGTGTGTAATTGCAAACAAAGGTTTCTGTACCAAATATCCAGTTCAGTTTTTCTATCAAATACTTACTTCATGCAATAAAAAGCCCATTCATTATTTAAAAATCATACAATGTGATTTTCTGGATTGTTTTTAGATTCTGTATCTCACAGTTGAAGTGTACCTACCATAAAAATTACAGACCTCTCCATTCTTTGTATGTGGGAAAACTTGCAAAATTGGCAGTGTAGAAAATACTTATTTTCCCTACTGTACATCAGTATTGAGGATGATACCAGTAGACAATACTGGACTGACATTGACGGGAAAAAGGACCAAGATAATACTTAGTTAAGAAATCCGTCCTGAAATGGCATGTCGTATTAATTGTGTATTTCCAGAGTGTTTAAGAAGCTTAACGTTGAGTTAGCATGCCTGGTAAATTACAACTACAGAGGCAAGACGTAATGAGTAGGTACCAGCCAGCAGATTTCAATATGAGGAACAGTATCAGAGATAAAAAGTGGTATCACACTACATCTCCATTTCAGGCACGCACTTGCATTATCACCTTGTTTTTCATTTTAGGTTTTTGAAGTTTTCTGAAGCTTCTGTGTGTCATGTTTTGTTTTTGGGAAATGTATCATTACAATATGTACAATATTTCTTTCATTCCCCACCATCAATAAGACGAGAATGTGAAATTACATGTAAATACAGTTCTTCAAGGTTATGGGGCTTTTCAATCATTTATAACTTTATATACTTTACTGTTTATGTATCAGTTGTGTGTCTTTTTTTCTGTAACACTGTTTAGTCCCCCACTGAGGGACTTGTCTTAAACGACAGGAAGAGGGTCCGAATTGAGGCCAAATTCATTGGAGAACAAAAGTAGGCCACCTTTTAAAACCCGGACTGTATACAATCCCGTGCAGCTTCACTTGGAGCCCCTCTAAGCAGTTTTTACAGCTGCTCCGATTCAGTCTCAACTTTGGGCAACTTTTCTGCCTTGTTTTACAGCCACTTCTGAAGCCCTTCTCACCACCAGCTCACATTTACACTACAGCAGCGGAGCGGAGGAGCAGGTTCAGGACAGCACAGTCACAAAACACAGCCTTTAAATGTGAGTGAGCGAGCAGGGTCCACTGCAGGGACAGCGGTCCTCCTCAGAGTCGGTTCGGCGCGTGCAGCACCACAGTCACCCCGGTCCTGAAGAGCCGAGGAGCTGGAGCTGACTGACCACCGCGTTAACATACGGATGAGAAGACCCGGCGGAGGTGAGCGGAGTGGAGAAGACTGTAGAAACACTGTGAAACACTGTAACAACACTGTGAAACATCGGCCGAACTTTGAAGCTGGTCTCTGCGCTGAACGCGACGTAAATCCAGCCAGATCCGATTCACAACAACTTCACTAAGTTCCCCTGCTCCGGACCCAAACCCACACTCATCTACCCCCGAGCGGAGCGCAGGTTCGGCCGGGAAGCCGCGTGCGGTCCTCCTCTCAGCCCGGCGGAGCGCTCAGAGCCCCGCTCCGGAGCGGAAACAAAACAACAGCAGCAGCAGCAGCCGCCGCGGCCGGTTGCTAGGAGCCCAAAAAGTTAAAGAGACGAGCCGGGGGCACGAGAAAGCCACCCCCGGCGTGCAAAAGCGTGTTACTGTAACAAGCCCCTCAAACAATAGTGAGAAGAGCTGGAGTTGGAAAGTTGGAGCTCCCGTAACGTTAAAGTCTTAAAACAGCGCAAAATCCACTTACTTTTCTCTCGCTTGACTATCAGAAGGGACGACAGCTCCTTTACCTTTGGCGTACATGCTGGATTCTGTTTTAAGACTTTTAGCCACTCAACACCTGTCAAAGAAAGCAGCCAGGAAAACGTTATATCTCCATAGCTACCCCTTTAGTGTTTTTCCTCCCCCCTCCTCCTCCTCCTCCTCTTCTTCCCTCCCTCCTCTCTCTCTCCCTCCCTCCCTCCCTCCCTGCCTCCTGCACCCCCCCCCCCTTCTTTTTTTTCACATCTCCAACATTGGCCACAAATCAGGCACAGTTTCTATTGGGGGGACTTGAAACAGGTCGCTGGAAGATTTTTTTCTCTACCTCCACCGCTGTTCCAGGAATGTGCTCTCCCTCCCCCTGCCATGGAGAAGGTGGGGGCCTCTTAAAGGGGAACACACTCTCCTTGTTTACTAGACTGAGGGGGGGGGTGATCAGGGAAAAAACATAAGACACACCACACTGCCTCAGGCCTTGCTTGTGTGACTTTGAGACTTTGAATGCACAATCTTGAGGCCTCCGTTCCAAAGCAGAGCGTGTAATAAGAATCTGTCTGCCAGTGTTTGCTGGTCGACGACACTTACAAATAATTTGAGAGCTATAGCTCTGACAATGGCGTATTTATAAGAGCACAAGACATGTGCTGCCCCAGGCCTACGTCTCTGACTGGGAGACTTCAATAGGGAAATTTAGACCTGCTCAAAAGCAGGATGTGTAAATAAAATCTGGCGCATCGTTGCTTGATGGCAAAATAATTCAAGTGCGATATGGCAATTTGTAAGATGACGAGTTTATAAAAGCAGACATCTGCCACCTCTTAAAATATCCCTTTTCGTGGCTTACTGGTGTTTACGTGAGCGGCCAACACCATTTTTAAAGGGAAAGTCCTTACATTTTGTTTTCCTTTGAGTTTAAAAAGTTTAAACACCAATTTTGTCTGTGAGACAGATGTGGAGGCCTCTTTCTTTTTGACCATATTGTAAAAAAACTACAGAAAAAGATATTATTTCATACCATATGTTGAGCGCTGTATAGGGAGTCGGGAGTCATTTCAGATTCAGCCTTCATGTCTGTGTTGCAAGACTGCTGTAACAATACATAAAAGCTAAACCGCAATGGGCCGCGCAGTAACAAATATGAATCACAAAGGGGTGGTGATGAGGCCCAATACAATCTAGGGGCCACTGCCACACTGGAGTGGTTTATTTTCTTAAAACCACACACCCGGACAGCTAACCTCACTTGCAGCCATTTCAGCCCCAAAACAATTTATATTCAAAAATAAGTTAGCACAGAATACTGACAGAAATAATGTACATATGTATATTGTTAGTGTTTTAATCACTATACAACGGTCAATAAAATTATTACAACTGACTGGCTTGACAAAGATAAAATCGTAAAATTTGTGAACATAAAACAGTCTGCATTTCCACAGTCACTAATATTCTGAAAATTAAAATAATGAATGCCCACAAAGTTGGACAAGGTCATAAGATGATGGTGTATTTTCAGATAGCTGTTTCCTCAGTTAGTAATATAATTATGAAATGGCCATTAACAGAAAGGATGGAGGTTGAGGCCTGGAAGACCACAAACATTCCAAGAGTAGTGTATGTATGATTGTTGGAAAGATGAATCAAAACCCCTGTTTGATTGCAAAAGACCTTCAAGAAGAAGAATCTGCAGTGGTGGCATACTGTTCTACTGTGCAGCATCACCTGTAGAAATATGACCAAACTTCTTGTATGACCATGACTATGCTTGTTTATATTTTGAAACTTTAAGCAAAGGCAGAAGTTCTTGACTGACTGAATGAGGTATGTAAGAGTTGGGTTGGAGTTAGAACCTGTTGGAAGGTAGGTCTCCAACTGCTACATGCAACTACATCAACCATGGGTCAAACTACTTCAATCCACAGCTGAATCACTGTAACTTAAAAAGAAAAAAATTCAAATAAATTTTTCAATTCCTATTGATCTTAATTTGAATGATTTAATATCTATTTGTATAAAGCAGAGATCTTTAACCCTCACCCTCTGGTGGGAAAAAAATAGAAGTTATCTGTTTTTCTCCTAGAAATATAAGAAAGACGCTATCAGGAACCTTAATCTGTCTACATTTAAAAAATATACATGGTGAACATAATTTTTAGTTTTAGTTTGTTTTTGAAAGAAGCATAAGTAATGAGACACGCTTCAATCTGTCAGTCACAGCATTAGCATTTCTTACCCATCCATTAACCAATTCAGCTGTTCATATGATAACAACATGATCCAGCAGCTGTTACTGGGGGATTACAAGACAAGAAAACATGTTAAAATGTCCATTTTAGCACTATAAGGGTTGTTTTCACACTGGTCTTGGCTCTTCGACACAGCTTTAGATACAGACAACAGAAACTGTCGTTTCTCAGCACACGCGCTACAACAACTCCTCCTTCTGGAGAAAAGCAGCGAGGCAGAACAGCTTCATTTTGATTTGATCCGATCCCGAGGAGGATCAGTTTGGCTCGTTTTGTAATAAACAGTGTGAATGCCGCGGACTAACTTATATAGGCTACTTCAGTAGCATATTCGAGAGCTGCAGTTGGTCTAGCTCATGGATGTCCAATCATATCCGCAAAGGGCAGGTTTTCATTCCAAACAAGCTGAAGAATACCTGATTCTATTTGTAAAACCAGTTGGTCTCAGGCTTCAGTTAAGCTCCTGCTTTGTTGGATCGAAAACCTCTAGCTGAAGTTAAAACCTTATTGTAAGTAAAATTTGCCTAAATTAATCAATATTGTATTGAATCTGGAATTGAATCAAATTGGGACCTTGTAAATCGGAGTCGATTTGATTTGGGAAATTAGTTGTAATACACAGCCCTAAAATGCCTAAATGCAAATGAACACAAATCCATCCATTTTCTGAACCGCTTATTTCTCAATAGGGTCACGGGTGAGCACAAAGGCAGGAAACAACCCTAGACAGGGCACTAATCCATCATAGGGCTCACAGACTAAGGGCCACTTTAGACTGACCAATTCATCTACCATGCATGCATCCCACACAAACACAGGGAGAACATGAAACTCCACACAGAAACTTCCCAGGTCACCCACCCCTGGGATTGAACCCAGGTCTTTCTTGCTGTGAGGCAACAGCACTATCCACTGCACCACCATGCCACCTAAACACAAATCCATTCGGATTTACATGACTTTGTTATTCAATTGCTGTATTTAGTAATATTTTTTATATTTGCTTGAAAAAAATGAACATAAAAAGATGGTAAAACAAAAACAGCATTTTTCTTTTTTACTTTTTTTAATTTCAACCTTTAGAACACTAGGTTTATGTAGTTTGATGTACTCAAATTTGATTATGTATTGATTAAAAGATTATTTGCACCTACAGTTTCATTTTTGCTTACAAGCACTAGTGGCATGGTGGTTGGGGAACCAACCTTGTGACTGGAAGGTTGCCAGTTCAAATCCCTGAAATGGTAGGACCTGACTGAAGTGCCCTTGAGCAAGGCACTAAACTAGGGCTGCCCACTGCTATGGGCATGTGTGCTCACTGCCCCCTGGTGTGTGAATTCACTTGTGTGTATCACTGTGTGTGGATGGGTAATTCCCGTGTGTGCATAAGACAGTGGGTCAAATGAATATAATTACTTAAATAAACTTGACATCTCAAATCCTGTTGGAAATGGATCATCCAGCAAGAAATGTAATAATTATTAAATTAACAATGATATTTTGAATAATAGGTTTTTCAAAATACTTTCAAAGGGTTTTTTTTGATAGTAGATCAAATGAAATAAAATATCAACCTGAATGTCCTTTATTATTTTTGTTATCTATGTATGTGTCCATATTATCCCTTCTCATGACTTTTATTGTGATAATTGAACACTATTTGAGCAAAAAAGAGAGCAAACGGCGCATCCCTTCTTGTTTTCCTTGGTAACACAATACCTGGGTCAGAAATGTCATCAACCCTTCCCACTCTGGCTGATCAGTCAGAGTCTATGCACATTGAGTATTTAGATGTGGAAGAGCAGTAAACATGCACTGGAAGGCTCTTTTTTCAATTTAAAATGGGATTTAATTCAGTCTGAAACACATGAATTTTAGCTATTTTCTGAGCTGGATTAGTCACTGATATCAGCTGATATCACACGATGATGAGACTACAGTGGTTGGAAAGTCTTGTAGTTTGTTATGATATATGCGTCATGTCTGTGGGTTGTGTGAGCCTGAGTTATGAAGCCAGGAAAGCAGCATGTAACTGCTCGCAAAGTGTTGACCTCCAGTTGTAGCAATGTGCGTTATTGAGGCTTTTATTAGTGTTCCCAAATGAGTAAAAGTTTATGTATTAATTTTCATTACTATAGTTGAATGATTTTTGGCATACTTATCTCCTCCAACCCTCACACACATACAAACACCGCCACAATTCTACAATTTAGGCCATCTTGACACATCCCACCCGTGTCTCCTGTGTTCTCTTTTTTGAAAATCAAAATTAGCAATAGCCATAAGTCTACATAAGTGAATATGCCACAATAGAAAATTATTTACAATGGGGTAAAGGATTATATATTTTTATATAGCTAGGTAAGCAGTTAGTTGTGTTACTAAGTGATATCCAAGAGTCTTGTTAATAGTTAGTCACAGTGTACCCATGTCAAACCAAACTATACCATTGATTTAAGCGAATTGTTTTCACATGTGCTTTTGAAAATGGTAGGCGAATTTAAGATGAATTTAATCCTGTGTGAGATTATAATATGTCATAATGGTTTCATCATGGTTTGTCATTTTTGTTGCAGTAGATTCAGTAATAACATGCTAATGGGTTTCAGTACTGACAGCTTATCCAGTTCAGCAGTGACAGCTCATTCATTTCAGTAGTGACAGTTAATTGATGTTGAGTGCTAAACAAAGTTAGATGGAATGTACTGCCGAACTGTAGCAGCTGAAAGCGGATTCAATTCCAAGTTAGAATTTACTGTGCAGATTATAATCAGTGTTTGGAGTGTGTACCAAATATCAAACCTGGCGATTTAACACACCTGTGGTATCACATGATCACAGTTTACCTAATTCATTTAAACCTTAGTGTCATTTACACTCTTACATATATCCTAGGCTGATAAATTGCAAAGTAGATACTAAAAAGGAGAGACTGAACTAAACATATGTGTCACATCTGGCTCTGAAATTGAATCAAATCAATTCGAACCAAGTCTGCTTACATGTACATGTCACTAGAGCGCATACATCTGGAATGTGCTGCTGAAGTCTCTCCAGAAGAACCAAAGTTGTGTTAAAAGACACGTTAATAATAAGTTATAAATCAACCAAAGCCATAATCAAATAATGAAACGTGTCAAACTTCAGTTCCAATTCAGTTTCAATGATATGTTGCTAACAAGTAGAATGGTGAGCAATGGCAAACAATCTTGCAGACCACAGAAGACCACAGTAGTTGATGACTGAAAAAGACTTTGAGTCATGGAGAAAACACATTAAACAGACCAAGAACACTGTTCCAGATGTGGACAGTAATGAAGAATAAGATTTTTGAAGTATCTGTACTTTACTGTAGAAAGTATTTCTGTCTCTTAATATTTTTGACTGCAATTCGTTACATTTTACAAGACAAATGTATAAAAATTGTACATTTTCACAACATTTCCAAACCACGCCCTGGTATGGTTTGAACAGCAGTACGGTTACAGCACTTATAAATTTGTAAAATTGTGATTTAACATACGTACATTATCTATGCTTTAACATAAACAAACAATTAACATCATATCACAGAAGTAACACAAGCCACATTAAACATTATCAGTATGACATGATGCAGACCATTAACTAACTAGCAATGTGGACCTTTCTAAAAAGAAGAAAGAATGGTGACCCTGTTCCTCAGAAAAAAAAAAACTTTTCTTGTGGGCCATTATGCTTTCTAGTTATAAGCTGGTGGGCTGTGTGGTGGAGTAGGTTGAGAACCCCTGCTCTAACTCTCTCCCCCTCTCTGTGCTTCAGGTTCGTTTGTCTTATGGCACCATATGTGAGAGCGAGTTCTGTGATCTAAATCTTTTCTTCTGTATCATGATGTTTAACAAAACAGATATTTGTCTTCTTATGCCTTTATGTTTATGTAGCCCAGATTAATATAAAAGTGTCAGAGGTGTGTATCAAAGACTGCACTCACAAATACACCATGGAAATTAATCAAACATTGGTTCATACAGCAGTTCTGTTAGATATGAATAAAATGCATCTAGAAAGTATTCACAGCACTTCACTTTTTACACATTTTTGTTATGTTACAGCCTTATTTCAAATGGATTAAATTCCCTCAACATTCTACACACAATACCTTATGATGACAAAGTGAGAAATGTTTGTTTGAAATTTTGAAAATGTATTAAAGATAAAACACAAAAATATAACATACATATGTATTCACAGCATTTACTCAATACTTTGTTGAAGCACCTTTGGTGGCAATTACAGCCTGAAGTCTTTTAGAGTACAAAGGTTCCCACACCTGTTTTTGGGAAGTTTCTCCCATTCCTTTTTGCATAACCTCTCAAGCTCCATCAGATTGGATGGGGAGTGTCAGTGCAAAGGCATTTTTAGATATCTCCAGAGATGTTCAGTTGGGTTCAAGTCTGGGCTCACACTCTGATGGGCTTTCATATGCCTTTTATTGAGGAGTGGCATCTATATGGCCATACGAGCCTGATTGGTGGAGTGCTGCAGAAATTGTTGTCCTACTGGAAGGTACTCCTCTCACCACAGAGCAATGCTGGAGCTCTGTCAGAGTGACCATTGTGTTCTTGGTCACCGCCCTAACAATTCCTTAGACTTCATGGCAAGGTTTGTGCTCTGACATGCACTTTCTACTATGGGACCTTATATAAACAGGTGTGCCTGTTTTTAAGGGAAAAAATGAATTGAATTTATTTTGGAATAAGGCTGTAATATAACAAAATGTGAAAAAAGTGAAGCACTGTGAATACTTTCCAGATGTCTAAATCTGACAGCTAGATAAAACTACAATGGATAATCTAAAGTTTTCCCACTGTTATACTTATATAATATGCTGTGTTGTTCCCAAATACATCTTTACACTACTGGCTTACAGTAAAATTGATTAATATTAGAGAACAATTTCATCAGTTCAGTTGAGTTAAATCAGTCATGTGAGGTGGGAATGCTGGGGGATTTAGTGGTTTGAGAAACAGGTTTCCAAATCTGAATGAACTTTATTGACAGAGGTGAATATTTCAACAGTTTTCTGGATAAACTGTATCTCTTGAACCAGTAAATAACTGGACTATCAACTCCAATCAACTCCAATATAAAGAAGTAGAGGGTTTGTTGATGGGTGGTGTCAATTTTTGTTTTTATTTTTTAATGGCTTTGATTTTATATAATTAAGGAGCCAAATAAATTCAAAATCAGTATGTACTGTATATTTTAAATTTGTTAAAAGTCTAAGTGAAAAATATTGAATTAATCACATAGGCAAGCATAGCTGCCTATGGAATGGGTGACTTGTCTTGATGATGTTGTTGATGTGATTGATGGAAGGATGATAAAGTGTATTCTGAGGAGTCATCTAAGTGCCTCCACACATACTGGATGATGCTTCACCTTACTGCGAGACCACTGACCTGAAATACACTCCTAACTCAACTATGGAGCTATTCACCTGACCCGCATGCTGCTGAATGTGGACTTCACTTACTGAAGACAAGACCAAGGGCAAAAAGCCAGGCAGAAACTGAAGAAACTGAAAATAGCAGCATTAGAAGGCTGAAAGAGCAACAGCAAAGAAGAAGACCAGCAGCATGGTGGTCTGAGACACAGTCCTCAGGTACTAAATGATGGGAAACAAAGTATATCCAGAAAAAAGCAGTTTTAATTTATATGATTCAAATGTGGTAAGTGGTTGCAAATAATTAAGATGTGATAAATGAACACAGTTCTTGCTAAAACTGGTCAAATTAAAGAAGGCAATCATGTTGATGTAACATAATTAAGTTATGTGCAACTAATTATCACATTTTAATCATGAAACATTTTCTCAGTGAACCAAACATGGCAATTTTATGTAATGTTAAAGTAACCTGTCCAATTATTGAACTTGACAAAAATGGGTATGATTCTCTATAATTTAAAGAGAATTAGGCTAAGTGTACCCATTTACCAACCAAGCCAAAATCTACATTAAGACATTTTAGAGGACAAGGCATTAATTTTAGCATAAGGGATGTTAAAATGAAATATTAATCTCCCATACTCTCTACTATGTGTTTAAAGCTTGGCCACTTCACATAACCTCAAGAGCAATGCATTCAATTGCAAATGGTTTTTTTTTTGTACAAAAAACATTACATAACAGTAGATGAATTATTTCATTCTCAATGAAGTGTCATTTAAACTAACTGCATCATGTAGTAATAACTAGAAAGACTGGCTATGTGAGTGTTTGAGTTTGTGTGGAAATTGCTTTTATTATTTTAAAATGAAATATCAGATGATTTGTCCTGATTGATCCATGCATATTTCATTTATCTGCAAACTTATTTCATCTTGCAGTAAATATCAATATATTTAAAAGGGAATGTGATGCATTCACCCCACTGCCCCACTGTGTAGTTGGTTAATTACACTCATTGTAAAAAACAAACAGACAAAAAAAAAAACCAACAGTTGCAAGGAATCAAGCAACAGGAATGATTCTTGGTGGGTAGGTTTGACATTGTGAGACGTGAATGATTCAAGCTTTTTGCTTTGCATGTGATGCTGTACCTGACTGACTATATAAGGTCATCCCATTGTACCTTTCATTCTGACTTGTGCTGTTGTGTTGGTAGCAAAGTTCAAAAAGCAATTCGCAACTCACTTGTTGGAAGAGTCTGATAGGGGTCATATTGTACAGCACCAGGAAGCAGCATTGTCTTATCTACATATTGTGCACCAAATTGGTTGTGCAGATATTACCATAGAAAGCTGGTGGTGTCAGTGCATCAGTAAAATGAAGGATCTGGCAGACCTACACAAACCACGAAGTGGGAGAACCGATGGATTGTTCAACATGCACAGTGACTCAACAGACATGATTGCGGACATTCAGCAAGCAGTGATGCCCGCCATGAGTCATCTTTTTAGTGCCAGGACATAGGACTGTATGCATACACAATGCTTCGCTTTTTGATACAACTTGTATTTAAATGTTGTTGTTTTTTATCTGAATTGAATGTGATGCATCTGCACAAAATACTCCAAGTGTGTGAAGTGAAATGAAAAATAAAATGAGCATTGGCATGTGCATATGTATTCACCCCTTTGCTATAAAGGATGTAAATAGTTCTGGTGCAACCAATTACCTTCAGAAGTCATGCTTCATGAAATGTACTCCACCTGTGTGCAATCTATGTGTCATAGTGTCAGTGATCTGTCAGTATATACATGCCTTTTCTGAAAGGCCCCAGATGCTGCAACACCATTAAGCAAAAGGCACCACTAACCAAACAACATCATAAAGATCAAGGAGATCTCCAAGTCCATTATAAAATCCATTATCATCAAATGGAAAGAATATGGCACCACAACAAACCTGCCAAGAGAGGGCCATCCACCAAAACTCTCAGACTGGGTAAGGAGACCATTAATCAAAGAGAAAGCACAGAGACCAAAGGTAACCCTGAAAAAAAACTTTTACTTACAGACAAAAATAGGAAGACTTGTTTTGACTTTGCCAAAAGGCATGTGGGAGACTCCCTAAATGTATGGGGGAAGGTGCTAAAAAGCTATAGCGGCCACCAAGGAAAATGCTATGTCTGCTGCAAAAACAAACACATCTCATCACCCCAAGAACACCAGTCCCAAAATGAAACATGGTGATGGCAACATCAGTAAGTAATTATACTCATCATGCTGTAGGGATGTTTTGAAGCATCCAAGAGGGGAAGATGGATTGTGGTAAATACAGGGATATTCTTGAGTAAAACCTGTTTTAGTCTCTCAGTGATTTGAGCCTTGGATGGAGGTTCACTTTCCAACAGGACTGCTTAATATACAGTCAAGTGGTTTAAGGGGAAACATGCAAATATATTGAAATGGCCTAGTCAAAGCCCAGACCTTAATCCAATTGAGAATCTGTGGTCAGACATGAAGATTGCTGTTCACCAGCGGAAACCATCTAAATTGAAGGACCTAGAGAGGTTTTGCCTTGAGGACTGGACAGAAATCCCAGTGGCAAGATGTGGCCAAAGTGACTTGCAGCTGTAATTGCCACAAAAGGGGTTTCTAGAAGGTACAGACTAGGGGGTGAATAGTTATGCACACTGATATTTTCTGTTATCTTGTCCTATTTGTCGTTTGCTTCACAATAAAAAACAATATATATATCAAATTCCCAAAGTTGTAGGAATGTTCTGTAAATACAAAAAGATGCAAACCCTCAAATAATCCACTTTAATACCAGGTTGTGAGGTAGTAAAACACAAAAAATGCCATATAATACTCACAAGGCACTGTAGACATTATGATGACTGCTTTTAACCCTAACCTTAACCCTAACCCTAACCCTAACCCTAGGAACCCCTAATTTTATTGAAAGTATAAACAACTGTTGTTTGAAGTTTAAGTGTTTCAAGTAAAAATGAAATATTTACATAGGCATTCAACATAAGTGAGCTTTCAAGGAGCACATTAGTCCAAGAGAAGCAGCAAATAACATTTATTTCTTGTACTAAAGATATTCAACAGAATAAAGTTTTACCAATGTTAAATTCAATATATAAGTATTAAAGCAGTTAATCATTGCACAATGTTCTAAAAATTGTGAACTACAACCTGCTCAGAGCTATGAGGGTTTGTCTGATCAAAGAATGATTTGTAGAAAATTCCTGTTAACTGTGCAGCCAATAAATCTCGTAGTACTTTTTTTGTATGACAATAAAGTGGTGGCATTTCATGACTTTGATTCATGTGTGATATAAAATGGTTTACCATATCCTTTTAAATAAATAATCAACACAAAAGGTGCCCATCTCACAGCATGAAGCCAACATTCCACCTTATGTTAATACAGCAGTTACTTTCTGGAACTCCTGCAGCATTTAAGGTGGAAAGGCTAATTCCAAGAGCTAAGCCAAACAAGAACTTCAGTCTCACAGACACAGTCGTGTTTGTGGCTCAGAGTTTTCATAAACACACAGCTTAACAAAAATTTTCAGTAGCCGTAGTAGAAGTTCAGAATGGTTAAACGGGCAAGTGTGTGTCCAGTATGACCAGCAAATGTAACTAAGTTGATTAGCTAACACAGATAGCATGTTTAATGGGTATGGGAGCTTCATTAATACATCTACCCTACTTGTAATTTCTACCATAATACTGTTTTGAAGCTAGTAAGCTCATATAAATGTTTAGGGTTTACAGTGTTTATTATTATTTTGGAACAACATTTAGAGTATAGGTAGATTTTACAAAGTTCAGAGGGTCATATTGCTGCACAGCTTGTTTAAGGTGTATCCACATATTTTCCATGATGTTTGATAATGTAGGTCAGGGGACTGTGATGGTCATTTGAAAAGCATCAGTTTATGTCTCTTTAGATATTCTAATGTGGATATTCAGGTATATTTTGGATTGTTATCAATGTGTAATAGCTATCCTCTTTTCAGTTTCAACCCTTTCAACTGATTGTTTGTCATTAAGGAAGCTATTAATTTCTCCCCCTGCAATATTGCCAGTGTCACTGGCAGCAACACAGCACATGATAAATCTACCGCCATGCTTCACAGTTGGCAAGAGGTTTTATTTCTTAATTGCAACTACTTATTATTTCAAACATACTTTTCATAGATTATGTTTATAAAAGCAATGCTTAACAGTGAAACAATTCTCCAACCTCTTGACCCAGCTTAATGTTCAAACATGTTCTTTGAAATCATGTGGGGGTTGGATTTACCAGCATACTGGCATGTCACTTTGACCTGATCCTGACCTCCACAATTCCTGTTCGTGTTCATGAGCACAAGATAGGACTGATTCAGATATTGATTTTGATACTTTCAAAGCTTAAACTATAAGAATAATAAAAGACTTTGCTTGTAATCTGTTGAATTCTGTTGAGGTGTGCCAAGGAAAGAAGAAAGAACCTCACATGTGGCACTGTGTGGGGCCCAGAAGAGGAAACGTACACGACCCCCAAACCCCCACACTCATCCCTCCCCCAGTCTCTCCAATGACTCAAGCCTGACTCACACCAACTCTCTGATCTTTCACACTCCCTCACTCCAGCTTTCTGAAGTCTAACTGGCTTCATTTGCTGCCATGCGGCAAAGAGGCTTGATATCCTGAAAAGTGAACATCCGTCCAAACCCCAGCCTTTTATCAATATCTCAGCAGAACAGTGTCTCTGTCACTTGCTATTAGACAAGGACGCAGGTTTTTGCTCTCAGTTATTCAGCTTTTAGTACCAAGTCAGGGACACATTCAACATTAACCCCAGAGCAAACCACTGGCTTAATGTAGTATCCTGGATGTTACTGTGCCTTCTCAACCTCCAAAGGAAAAAAAAGTGACACAGTCCATGTTCATATTAATAAGTAATTGGGGTGTAAATGTCAGATCTCTCCAGCATCCTGTCTGATCACAGCTCTTTAAGAAATGATTCTATACCTAATGAAATCTGATTCAGTTAAATTATTCTGGAACATATGTGAATCATAGACAATAAAACAATAGATTAGTGGTTCGGTTACTGATAATGAAATCTAACATTTCAAAAATCAGTATATTGTCGCTTTTCAATGAAAACCATGTCCAAAATCTCCAAAATGTTGATTTTACAGTAGAAAACTGTTCTTGACTTTAAATGGATGTTAATGTAAAATAAGAGCTTATTCCACATAATGTGGAGCATTTCTAAATACAGAATTATTTACATAATATACAGAGCTACTAGAGAGATAATTGTCACACTTTAATTATAATGGCCAAGTCATATTTATTATTTTAATTTTCCAGTCAAATGTACAAAAATCAGTTCCACACAAAAAATTATGTTACATCAGTTTTCCAAATCTGGTCAAGACACCTCCTGCCCTGCATGTTTATTGGATTCTCTGCACCCAGGGAACCTAATTCAAGTAATCTTTCAGGGCTGCAGGGAATCCTCTAAACTACACTGGGTAGGGGGGCACCAGGAATCTCTGTCAAGCTTTCAGAATGTAACACTATGCCATAACATACTGTTCTTCTATCAGCCAAGAACAGAAAGCTGAGGCTGCAGTGGGTACAAAAACTGAACTGTTAAACACTGGAAACATTTCGCCTGGCCTGATCAATCTTTATTTCCACTGAGGGTCACAGATAGTATAAATCTTTATGCCAACAGCTAAGGTATTAGTGCAGGAATTATGAGATACAATCATTTCAATGTGAAACTTCTCAACATGTAGGGGAGGAATTTCTGAGAGCAAAAGCAGGCTCTACCTATATTAGTATAGAATCACTAAATAAGTGCTTGGTGAGTATATTGTTTATGTATGCAATATATTTTTATACACTGATAATTCATGACCACTTGCCATGAGTATCTGGCACACAATATGACGTCTCACTCACTACAATAACTCATAATTCCTTGCCATGAACATGCTGACTAGTGTCCAGCTTCACTTACAACATAAGACCACAAAACATATACAGGTATGGGCATTGCCAAGCCACCCCCTGAGGTAATGCCACTTCATAATCAATTTATATACTGCTATTACATGACAAGCTTGCCAGTGTAGAATCATAGATGAATAACTAGATTAATTGATGGAAGGAATAATAAATTGATAGATGGCTATTCAGATGATATACTGTTTCAGATGCCATAGTTGGAATTATAACACTACATGGATCTGATATATGTACTAAATGGTACTAAAGGTACGTGTAGATTACTATAAGCCAATCACTAAAATGTTTGTGTGTTGCAGCTTAGCAGCTTCAGTCAGCTGTTCCCATGTGTTCCAGGAACATTTTGTGCCACAAAGCTTTAGCAAGGGAAAACAGAGCACAGCTATCGTGCTCTTCTCTGTGCTGTGCTGGGGAATGTGTGTTGTTCACGCTAACCAGAGACACACATGCTCACTGGCCCTTTAAGAGCCAGGCTTCAGTACAGCTCAAACTGAAGCAGCCCTTAGTGTGTGTGTGTGTGTGTGTGT
>CM067514.1:15139410-15486910 GCA_034509495.1 Acestrorhynchus altus | reverse complement strand
TCTTCTTCTTCTTCTTCTTCTTCTTCTTATTCTTCTTATTATTATTATTATTATTATTATTTATAAATTTTTTACATTATACATTATTAAATTTTATAGACTGTTTTTGGATCTGTAAGTAATGTGGTTTTATAAGATAAGCCAAAACTAGCTTACTATGAAATTTTATTGTTTATTTCTTTCAAGACCATTTAATGATATTTGCCGTTATAGCAATTTTATATTTTGGTATACTAGTGCAGCTCAAAAAAATAATTCAGAAAGGTACACCTTTATATGTTTTATGTTCAGTACATATTAAGTGAAATATTTTCGTTTTACTTTTGATCAGTATGGAAATACGGAGTTTTTTAAATTATTAGAATATCTCACAAGATACATAAACATTTCGAGGTTCCAAGTCCTGCTGGAAAACAATCAGCATCTCCATGATCTTGCCAGCAGATGAGCATGAAGAGCTCTAAATCTCCTGGGAGATGCTGGATCCATTCTGGACTAAACCATCAGACTGGGGAAACTTCACACTGGACCTCAGACACTATTTAATTCTGTGTCTAGTCACTCTTGCTCCAGACTCTAGGAGCTTGAGTTGAGACTCTAGCACTTTTGATTTCCAAATGAAATGCAAATTTTTTCTGAAAAGATGACTTTGAAGCAACTCTCCAGTCATTTTTCTCCTTAGGCCAGATACGATAAGTCTGATTCAGGAGTAGTTTGAAATTAGAAGCCCTTTTCCTGGAGATGTCTGTGCTTGGTGACTTGCAGTGCACTGACACCACTGTCAAAGATCTCTGCAAAAGTATATTATTTTCTCCTTACAGTCAACTTCCTATTAATATGCTTTGATCAGCACTAAACAACCAGTGACATTCTGTCTTCTGGACAATTTATTGTAATGATTGCTGTTTTCTGGATAACTGTCAGATCAGCAGTCTTACCCATGATTGTGGTTGCATGTGCTGGACTGGTATTAGTATAAAAAACAAAAATAATACAAACAAAGTCCTGGTTACAAGTCCTGGGCTGAAAACATACTTGTTCAGTGTAGCATTTGGTAATCAATGTCTTAGCAGATTATAGGCACAGATCGGGGGTTCATGGACACTGGGATTTATATATGGTAAACTAGGATATTGGTGCTGCCATCCTGACTCCACATGATCCTCCAGGCTTGTGACAGTGAACAATTGAATTCAATGTTTTATGATGCTCCCATGTTTATAGTTACCTTCGTTTTCTCCTCTTAGTTAGGCTGTTATAGTCAGATCTGCTGGAGTCACTTGCCACACTGTTTACATTCTCTAGTCTCTATAAATCTAAACATCAATACTAATTACATCTCTTTACCTTTTCCAAGTTCATGATGATCTTGATGAAAAGATAACCTTGACTCCTCTTGTCCTCTGACACCTACCACCACTGCACATTGGTTTCCCACCTTCGGCTATGGACCTGAACTAGTTTCTCACCCCCGCCCTGGACTAGTCCGCAACTATGCAGAAATTTACATAGACCCAAATTAGCTGCTACTGTTACTATCATGTCCACCAGTGAACTAACATTACATCAGTACACCGCATATAAGTATTAGAACAGATGTGTGGGGGTCCAGTGTCCCCTAAATAACTATGTATACTTACTTTGACCAGAGGAGGATGGGTCCCCCATTGTGAGCCTGGTTCCTCCCAAGGTTTCTTCCTTCAGCTCTGAGGGACTTTTCCTTGCCACTGTCACCCTTTGGCTTGCTCACTAGGGTCTATTTCTTATACTTTGTTCCTGTGTTGTTAACCTTTTTAAAAAAATGTATTTCTGTAAAGCTGCTCTGTGACATCTGTTGTATACAAATATAGAAATATACAATCCTATACAAATATTTTTATTTTGAAATATAATACTACATGTCACATGAATGTGATATACTGATTATCTGCAGTAGTATAATTACTGTTATGTGTATAGTATTTTTATTGTACATTAGCCTTCCAGATGGAGGCTGGTTAGATTAGACTTTATGTTACTTTGGCAATGTGTTTTACAGCAAAACACATTCTGTTTTATAAAGTGTTAATGTGTATTTCTTTATCCAGTTTAACTACTGCTATTTTTAGTTTAAATAAACATGCCAAAATAAATGTAATTTCATTTTATACATTATTGCATGTACTGAAACCCATATTTCTGACAGACCTTGTAGGCTAAAGCATACTTTATTTTATAAAGTAAGGAAAAATAATGCATAATGTTTCTCAGTGCTGCATATTGAGATAACTCTCATGATTATTAGTCTGATTGGTCATTCATGCAAACATGGATTGTGGTTAATCCAGCTTTTATAAGTGTATTTTTCTGGTACACCAACTATATAACAAACAGATATAAACACAATTATTTTGGAATGATAAAAATATTTGTTGTTTTATCTAGGTAACTATGTGATGTGTATGATGTCGAAATTATATACAAACCTTTTCTGAAAGGCCCAAGGGCTGCAACACCATTAAGCATGAGAGCACCACTAACCAAACACCATCAAGACCAAGGAGATTTCCCAACAAATCATGGACAAAGTTGTTGAGAACTCAGTATTGGGCTATAAGAAAAATTCAAATCTCTGATGATCCGCTGGAGGCACCATCCGTCATGAAATGGAAGAATATGGTTCCACAAAAAGCAAAAGAAGACTGGCCCATCAAAGTCTCAGACAAAGCAAAAGAGGACATTAATCAGAGGCAGCACAGAGAGGGTACAAAGGTAACCCTGAAGGGCTGCAGAGTTCCAAGCCCGGAATATCTGTCCATATGATTACAATAAGCCGTACACTCCATAGAGCTGAAAGAGTGGAAGAGTGGCTAGAAAAAAAAAGCCTTTACTTACAGACAAAATAAGAAGGCTGGTTTTCAGTTTGCCGAAAGACATGTGGGAAGGGTCCACAAATGCCATGGTATGTATGTAGGATGGTGGTTTGTCCAAAATTGAATTTTTCTGCAACTAAGGAAAATGTGGACATGGGGCAGCATTGTGCAAAATACAGGGATATTCTTGAGCAAAACCTGTTTCGGTCTATCAGTGATTTGAGCCTGGGACAGAGGTCAAATCCATTTAAATTCCAGGTTGTGAGGTAGCAAAACACAAGGCACTGTATGGTACACATTATAAAACACTGGACGTTATGAGAATATGTCAGTTGTTATTAGTATAATTTCCTATATGTAGGTATATAGTGCTTAATGTTTTAATGATTCTGAGCTGATGGAAACTGATTCTTGATAAGCAGCATTAGAAGAGCATCACCATTATCATATAAGCATTATCCTCTGGCCTTTCAGAGGTGTTGTGATAAGGTATATTTTTGAACTAGAGGCTGTAGTAGTGATGCATTTCCTGCTGTATTGATCCAAACTGTGCAGAGTGCAGCATGTGGA
The DNA here is from genome assembly GCA_034509495.1 of Acestrorhynchus altus. Classification (NCBI taxonomy): domain Eukaryota; kingdom Metazoa; phylum Chordata; class Actinopteri; order Characiformes; family Acestrorhynchidae; genus Acestrorhynchus; species Acestrorhynchus altus. The sequence continues at coordinate 15,483,488 of CM067514.1, read as the reverse complement.
TGTTGAGTCAGAGAGGGCTCCTAGTCTCCTAGACATATACTTCCTTTTACTAAGCACTGATATTCACAGTGTTAATCTCTCTCTCTCTCTCTCTCTCTCTCTCTCTCTCTCTCTCTCTCTCTCTCTCTCTCTCTCTCTCTGCAGTTGTTCTGAGGACAGCCATTAATCACAAATGGAAATAATGGATGTTCTGCACACTGGCAAAACCATCTATTATCATGCTCTCTCTCTCTCTCTCTCTCTCTCTCTCTCTCTCTCTCTCTCTCTCTCTCTCTCTCTCCTTCTCTTTTTTCCTCTTTCCCTCTTTCTCTTTCCCACAAGTGCACACAAAACACATAGTATCAGAATATATGCGCTGCTCAGGACAAAATGCAGATATTCTTGCCGAGCGGTAATGATGCATTTCTGATACTTCAGTGCTGTTTTCATGTTTGCAGAAGCTGGAGGGGAGATACTGGTCAGTCCTATGGCACACCCTGCCATAGGCTCTTATGACTCACAATGCCAGCAGATTCAAATCAGCCCAAGCAGACAATCCTTAACCCTGTACTCTCTGCCCACCAGAGTGATGCTCTTTAAATCTGCAATAAACACTTTTAAAAACCAATCAGAGGAATTGATGCCCAGGTCCTTTCATTCTAGGGTCTGACCAATAGAAATGTTTTGCCCTCAATACTAATTTTAAGGGACTAATAATTCCATTAACTGATAATCAGCCAGGGTAAATTTATATGATCAAGCATGATTTTAATAAACTCCACAAATGTTTGTTAAACAGCCTAATTTGATTATCATTATTTACAACAATGTAGAGTGTGAAATTGTATAAACTGTAAGACGTTCCTACTCATCTCATCTGAACAGGCTGCATAGCAGGTGGTGGTCAAGGCCTTATACTCAGAAGGATAAGCTCTTAAAACATGACAATTTGACCAATTGTTGGTCAAAATGGCAACACATTCCTGAATGTACACTCTTAAAAAAGGAATTCTTCAAGGATTCTTTCATGAAGGTAGGGGTTCTATCTGGAATCAAATTGAATGTTCAAACATTTTTTTCTGTTTGAATGGTTTTTGAAATACCAGGAAAACTGACTGAACATGGTTCGTTGTAGAAATATTTAATACACTGCCAAAAAGGATACCTCTGAGGAGACCGATTTATCATATAGTTGTATGAGAAAGTTTGTGCTCCCTTGGCCTAATGACATATTTGCTATTATTTTAATTTAAACGTATTAAACAAAGCTTCTGCAACTATGTAACTCAACTGGCTATTTCTTCAAATACTAATGCATAGTTTTTCACAATATAACAATAATAATAAAAAATAAAAATCATTAATGTCACCTATGTAAAATGTATACCCCTTACAGTGTCACTACTTAGTAACGCTCTGTTTAGTAGCTTTATATAACAAAAATAAAATATATATCAGAAGGAAGATAAATGTTACCAGGAACAAAAAATATTTAAAAAATTAATTGAAATATTTATTGAGCTACACATACAGACATACTGTATCTCAGTATGGCTTTGGGCATAATGTAACCAGAGGTCCCAGAATGCCAGAGGACTCAAAATGGAGTTGTAGAGGTTCCAAATGGTGTCTTACAATAATCCATCCCATGTAGCCTGAATATTTTCACTCAGTTCCTGCAGACTTTGCAGTAAATTATGAGTGTTTTTCGCAGATCCAATAGCATGCCACACATTTTCAATTAGAGATAGGTCTGGTGACACGTCTGGCCATGACATATTATCTGTGTCTTCAAAACAAGCTCTTGAGATTGCAGCATTATGTGGATGAGCACTGTTGGGTTGAAATACTGCACCAAAGTGAGCATTCAGAAAAGATAAAGCCACTGGTTGCAGGACCTTATTAACATAATGTCAAAGTGCCGGTAATGAAGACAGAAGGTGATCTGTCTCTGTACCCAATTGCACCCCACACCATGACACCAGGCTTTCTGGATGTGTTGATCTTGGTGCTGATCATGGTGTCCTTACACACAGATGCGATGGTTGTCTCCACCAAGACAAAAGCAGGACTCATCGCTGAAGATGACCCACTCTGAGATGATCCATTCTGAGTGACTCCATGACAGTCTAGTGTGACACCACTGCAGTTGTGAAATGCAGCTGGTTGAAAAAAATATGCCATTCATTTTTTCTGCATAAGTACCTTTGCTGATTGTGGCTAAAGAGTTCTGTTTTCATATTGTTTGTTTATAGCACTTGTTTCCAAAGCCTATCATGTTATGTAATAATCTTCAAATATTGAATTTTGTAGTTTTGTTCTTTTGAGTCTTCCATGATGATTGCATTTGTACTTAACATACAGCAATTGTCTAAATGTTACATATTTTATTTGTGGGAGACCACATCACACTGTAATAATGTACATAAAAAACAAAACCTTATGTGTATTTTAAGAATGGCTCTGCTTTTTTTCAGATAGATGATATAAATTATGAAAATTTCAGCTTTTGCTGAAAATAATAACATTAAAACAGATTAATAGTATCGGTTAAATACAGGCCCTACTTTTTAGGAGCTGGTGTTATATTTGTGAAATTGTGTAGATATAGGCTCAACACAATGATCCTGTGTCCTGATCATCCTGTGTAGGATCCTAGGGGTTCACACACTTCAGACAGAGACCTGTTTAATCAGTTAATTGCTGCTGGGTAAATGAGCTGGGTGTCGGTGCAAAATCTTCAAATCTAACCACAACAAAGTGGGGGAGGGTGAAGAGGGGAGACACCACAACAGTAGGCCTGACCTGGAGCAATGCAGTGGTAGTACTATGTTTCTGAATCTCTCTCTCTCTCTCTCTCGTTCTCTCGTTCTCTTCTCCTTTTTTGCTCTTTCTTCAGAGACGGCCCCTGTTTTAATTGAATGCGCTTGCAGCGCTCAAGACAAAAAAAAAAAGGACGCACGCTCCATGCACCAAAGCTGTGTCCAATTACTCCAGTGGGGGGATGGGGAGGGCACAGAAGCGAGAAAGGAGCAGAGATTACGACCCTGAGAGATTAAAACAGAGAGACTGGGAGTCGCCTAGTGAGCGACCCAGCAGGATTGCTTACAGTAGGCCATCTCCAACATCCACAACATCTCTCAATGTCTTAACACAGGACTTAAACCACAGTCCATATGGCACTCATTTTGGTGCTGCTGTTGTTGTTTTTTTCCTCTTCTCTTCATCTGTCCTTCTTTATGCTTCCATTCATAACCCTCAGTACTCCCCCTCCTCTTTCTGGCATCTCCTCGTAACAGTGTGTCACAATAACAATGGCATATTTCCCTTACGCACCCATTACTTGCACAATGACACCGGATGGATGCAGATAAATAACTAGCATCATCTGACAAAGAGCGACGCTTAAATCAGAGAGCATCCCGGCAAAATTATTACAACAGCAGCACGTCAATAACAAGGCCGCAAACTTCCAGCGGAATCTGGAGCACAGCGACTGATAATCAGCCCAGTGTGCCGGGTTACGTCCATGTAAATAAATCAAAAATAATTGCACGGTTGATCCCCAACATTTCTAAGACAGCGAGGCAATTAAGATGAACAGTACTTGGCAATAAGATGCAACGTTCATGTCAGCATGAGATTTATTACTCGAAAGGAAACTTCAGTGATGACAATTTGTGGTGGCATTTTACATACAGTAAGTGTTATTATTATAAAAATGGCCCAACAAACATTTCCAAAAACAAAACAATTAACTGTTTCATAAAATCCATTTTAAAATTGAGTAATGACCAATTCGGTCAAGTGCCAATATTAGAACACAACAGTTCTCAGGAACTATAGGAACTACATTATATTTACATCATGTGTATATACATTAAATGCAGGATACACCCTTATATACATATATACTAATGTATTACATACAGTACAGTGTTCTCCATAATATTTAGGAGAAAGATGTTTTCTTTGCCTCTCCACACATTTGGTGCTTGGGTTAACCTAAGATCCACATTTTGCTGGCAGTTACATTCTGTTCTCTAGGTTTCAAAACTTAGGATCAGAGTTACATACAGACATGGGACACATATCATAACACACTACAAGACTTTTCCACTCTAACCCCGATTAGTTCAATGTGTGATGGTCAATAGTTAAATGATTAGCAAGTAATCCATCTATGAATACAGGAATATAACAATCTGGCATGTCTGACTGTCTCCAATAAATACTGTTCTAATATTTTGGGTGAATAAACATATCAATCTATGAATACCTCTGGCAAAATTAACCTAGGTTCTAAAGGTTAAAGTTGTTCAGGAATGTGAAAGTGCATTTATCTTGGCATGGCTGAAAAATGAGAGTTCGGTACATGGATGTGACAAACCACGTACCTCAAAAAAAAACCTCCTTCAAAAGAAATTTCTGTTTTACCAAAACAGGAACTGTAAAATGGACCACAATTCCAAAAGCCCAAAACTGTTTCATAACAGTCTTAGTTCACCCTCAAAATGTACATAAGCCCAGCCCAACAGTGAAAATAAGTGTAAGGTTGATTCATCTGAATGAAACACAGAGGGACAGAGGCCTCGCATGAAAGCACGTACCACTTGAAAACTAAAGCAACATGGCCAGTCTGCATAGTGTGGTAAACGCTTGTTGATCATTCACTGTCGAAATTCATGCTGTTGCCTTTCAGCATGTACATGCCATCATCTTCTCCATCTGTCAGCCAGCTTCAACAAACTCTTCTTTATTTATCATCAGCAGCCAGCTTCATGGTGCTTCACTATGTGTTCCAGATGTGTGTTTACATTTAGGCCTTTTTTTAATAATATGAAGAAATAATCTGTGTTGATGGTCATCAAAACTGTGAATTCTCATAATTAAAGCATTTCTCTCCACTCGGTTTGGAGAAAAAAAAGAAGAAGCAAAGAACAGCTTCCAGCTTCGTGCTTGAACAACTAGAGGTATGAACATTAGAGGTATGGAAATCAAGCAATGTGAAAAGCCTTAGGTATGAACCTAAGGTAGGTATGAACCAGCATTGTCATTTCATCCCACCACATCCTGTACATTTGAATAGAGAGAGTTACCACATACGAACAGCATATGTCAAGTTGCGTTGCATCAAGAGCAGCTTGATGTAAATGAATGTGCTGCATTTGAAAACTTAAATAATGTTTTCATATTATGTCAAATTCAATTACATTTTTTATCATATGTACCATTTAAAAAGCAGCACAGTTGTTATAGGTGGACAAAATAAGCTTAATTTAACGAAGGACTGGTTTGATAAAATAGATATTGAATAGGAACTGGAAACACTGGCTTTTCTTAAGGAGAGCTATAGAAATGGTTAGGTTATCTGGGCTTGCAGCCCAAATTAATAGCCTTACATATTATTTTTAGAAGACGTTTGCACACTGTTGCACTTTTCTAAAATCTTAGAAGTGCCAGTATAATTGTGAGACTGCAGCCTATACGTGTACTGTATACACTATATATAGACTGTATATACAGTATACATTCTACAGTGTATACAGTACATACATTGTATATAGAGTAAGCTGTTTCATGCTGGTCTCACGTGTTTATGATTTATTCATGGAAATACTCTGGACATCCTGGGAGTGTGTCCTGCGTCCTGCACAGTGTGCTCAGAAGATGTGATGCAGTAGAATACGTTATCATTTGGCAGTGTTGTTTTATTTTCGCTTAGCACTGTTTGTCATAAAATGTAGGAGACTTTCCATTGCCATCTTTCCTGTTGAGCAACATGAAACCAGCTGCATTAGTGCCGTCCTGCGACTCCATTATACCAGCAAAAGGGAGTGTTTGACTGCTGCATTAAGACCTCAACTGCTCTCAACTGAAATTTGTTGTTTCTTTTCCAGTCCAACCTGTTCAGATACTGTTCAAATAAAAGAGCCAAATGGACATATGGGTACGGATACAATGCCAAGCCACAATGATTTTAAAAGAAGTTCAGTTAATGTTGACTGATATCTGCTCGAGCATGTTTGTTATAATAATGATAGATGCATCCAGAAAGTATTCAGAGCGCTTCACACTTTCCACATTTTGTTGTTACAGCTGTATTCCAAAATGGCTGACTTTCATTTTCCCCCTCAAAATTCTACACACAATATCACACAATGACAAAGTGAGAAAAGTTGGTTTGAAATCTTTGCAAACGAGTTAAAAATAAAACACAAAAATATAATGTACATAAGTAGTCACTGCCATTGCTCAATACTTTTGTTGAAGCAATTACAGCCTCAAGTCTTTTTGAGTATGATGCTCTTCTTTTATATGTTGTCCATTTCCTTACTGCATTCATCCAGCAGTTAAGATTGTCCCAAATCCATTCTTTTCATTATATGTGTCATAGATGTATTATATGTGTGGAAGTTTGAATGGCCAAAAAAAAAAAAGCCACACGGAATCTGAAAGCTCCAATTTAGGCCATTTTTATATGTGATATTGAAATCCAATATATATCCAGTACTGTTTTGCAAATCAGTATTAACAGCAGGATCAGAATTAATGTGAATTTTCAATTAATCCAAATCAACATTAGTAAGAAAAATGCATGCTCAGAAGAAGAGAAAATGGACAACAGCAGCTCTTGTTCGCATACACTTAAGTTAAGATGTCAATTGTCTAAACAAATAACAGATGTCACGGTGAACAGCCTAAAAATCAGAGTTGCGCCACATTAGCTGCTGTGTAAATATAGCTTTAATTTTCCAGGTTCTACTAAGATTCCAACTCAGCTACTGATTTGTGTGTTGCAGAATGACCTTGAGCTTTTCCTGTACATGTAGTCTTGAATATGTACACACACAAATTGGCATGAATCTGTGGAGCAGTGGAACTGTGTTCTTTGGAATAATTATGCTCAATCTAATTCTATTGGAATGAGTTCTAGATAACTAGCTAATGCATTAATGCTGGGACAGTTACTGCAACAAAGGCAGGGTGAACTATTTTTCATGTGCCTGATTTAGGAAGAAGCAAAGAATGAGCAGATGCCCAAACACTTTTGTCCATATAGTGAGTCTTAAGTTTAGAACATGATTCTTTTGTTTAGAATGACTTGCTTTGATGGTTACCAATAAAATCCAAACCCAGTTTGAAAGCTGAGTAGCAGTGATGCAAATCAAGATGTTATGCAGATGATCAAGTCCAATTTAAGACTGAATGTTTATTTAATGTCTTAACATTTATTTATTTATTTATTTATTTATTTTTATGGTAATGAGACTGATGACAGTCTAAATCCAGTGCTTGGATTTGGATTTATTCCCTGGTCATATCGATTCGAAAACACCTAAGCAAGTCTCTGCAAAATTACTCAACACCTCAAGAAGGTTTGTGCCAATAATACAATTTAGGTGTACATTACTTGTTAGCTACTTTATCCTTATAGCTCCAGAGCAACTCCTCCTGCAGGAATAAGGCTGAGTGACTGATAACACTGCAGGTAAAGAGGAATATGGTGAATTTGAAAATACATTTTGTATCAAACTTAATTTGTAATATCAGTACAATCAGCTCCAGTCCTATATTGTATGCACAGCATGCAGCAACCGATACAACAGCAGCACACTGGTGATGCTGGAATCACTGGTATCCATAGTGATATGAGACAGGGTGGGGGTGGAATGCTTAGGGGGGGGGGGGGGGGGGGGGGGTGTTGTCATCTCCTCTGTAGGCTTCGTAATTAATTCTGCTTGTGGGGGCTGAATTTAGGAAGAGGAGGAGCTAGGATAATTAGGGATTAGAGGTTATGTTGTTCCATTTTTGATGGGATTATTTACACACTAGTTTTTAATTACTGTGACCTAGATGTCATTGAAAGCAACCTTTAACCACATGTGAGTGGGTTTTTGGCCACAGCATACAGCTCAATGACCTGGCCTGGCTAATTACCTGCTCATCGTTGTTCACATCGTTTGGGGTGTGATGTTCACTGAATTGGGTTTGTTTCTCAGTTGGTTGTGTTCGTTTTCACACCTGATTATTATCCCTTTGAAAATAATCCTCTTCATTCCTTCTCACTTCTTTGTCAGAATCCTTTACTTTCCACACTGTGGTTCTGAACGGTGATGTCAGTTTAAGTGTTAGGGATATCAGCATGGCATAAATTTTGACCCATCCTAAAACACCTAAAGCACTACCAAATCTGGATTAGTTTACTTGAAGAGCTTGTACAATATGCAGTTTAAATGTACAAAATGGATTGAAGATACCTTGAGAAGATATTACTGATACAAAGTTGATTGTAAAGGTACTATAAAATGTAAACTGCCCCCAGCCCCTTTTGAAAGTGCCAATTACCCAACCCCATTAGGACTCTCCCCCTATGATACTCCCAAAACTGGGAGAGTAAAGACAAATGCATGGTTCCTCCAAAACATTTGAATTCAGTGACCACCTCTTTTTCAACTTAACATTGCATCATTGCTGGGCAGCAAATGCCCTTAAAGGAAAGCACTGGGTCCCCAGCTTCAATACAACGGCTGTTCAGCTGGTCAACTTCGCAGTGGGTGTGATGTGGAGACAGAATTCCATATACTGGACAATATTGCTCTCTCAGACTCGAGTTGCCGATGGCAAACAGCATGACCCAGGATTCAAACCTGCAATCCTCGGATAATAGTTATAGCACATTAGAAAGCTAAGCCACTCAGAGCCCCCTTGATCTACTTTTTAATTCAATATTTTGTTCACAGGGAGTTTCTAGACCGTTGGTTGTACTATAATAAGGTTTAAATCAGCTCTGCTAAGGCCATGTTCTGATTCTCCTTTCATTCCTTCTATTTGTATTATATCTTATCTGATTGACTGAATGACAACTTCCACTGACTGAGGAAATACAACAGAGTGAGTTACAATCTTATCAAGATAGCATTAGGAATTGTTGCTGATTGAGCTTCACACTCTGACCAAATGCAGGAATATTAATTCACAGTCAAATAAATTAGCGATCTGCAGCACTCTCTCAGAACCTAAATTCATGTTGATGTCATGTTAAATGTCCAATCATTGCTACTTTTCATGTATGATTTCTGAAATTACTTACTATTGGCCAATAATTTTAAAACAAAATCAACATGATCTGTAAAATGGGTGAGATTCAGACATATTGGTACACAAAATATCTGAATGTTTGTAATCACTACATCTAATGAATGTATTCAGCTACTGTAAGTTGCACCCATTGCTGATACAGATGTGCAAATGCACATGCACAGATTGTCTAGTCCCTGTAGAGCATTATTGCTAATAGAATAGGACCCTCTGGAGTAGAAAAGTATGAACCCATTGGCACCATTCCTATAATGCCAGATGCGGGTGCCAGAAATTGATGACAGTCCAGTGCTTGCTAGCACCATTCGCCTGGTATCTCACACTGTACACTAAAGATACATAGAATATGTCAGATACCAAACATGTCTGGTCTGATCAAATGCCTCTGGGCTTTGTAATAAATTGTGTGAATCAGATTTTTGCCTAACTATGACTTTATTATAATATAGAGGTAGGTAAATGTAATATTAGGAGTCTTGCTCAATGGCTCTTAGTGGTATAATGGTGTCTGTGCCCACTTACATGGAGAGCCAGTGGAACCCCAGGCAGAGTCGAGAGGAGTGAAGTTACACGGCATACTACAGCAACCACTTTGGTAATTATCTATTGGGTTGAATCAAGTGTGTCCAGTGAGGTAGGAAGCAGTGGACTTGTATAAAGCCATTATAACTACCAAACTAAAGCTGAATTTCTCATTTGGACCTCCAGTAAAAAAAAACAACACAAAAAAAAACAAAAAAAAAACATTTTTATTAAATCATCATTGACTAACAGTTAGAAGATGCTGCTGTGTAAAGTGTGGCAGCATGTGAAAACCCATGCTGACATTTAGCTAAATGCAATCGTGCCAAACAGCCCAGTTGCTGAAACAGCAGCATGCTATTGCACTGAGCTCTAACTGCCACACCACCCTGCCTCCAATTGCCTCTTTTTGTCAATATTGGCATATAGAATGTTGCTTTTCTTCTCCACCCATCCTCCTCCTCCTCCTTCTCTTTCTCCACTGTATCCCATGTGTCAGTGAGGAGCTAATCCACATAGTCTATTTGCCCTCTTGTTTTGTTTGGTTTCTAATTTCACCTCTGTTGGAAAATTACACATAATTGCAGCCTATAAATGCTGCACCCCCTTTTCTCTAGCAGCTCTCCCATCCCCCTTAGTGCCTGTTCCTCTTCCGCTGAAACAAATAAGTGTCACAGTTTAGGAAATAATATATCCTGAAATTAAAGATATCCAAGCACATTCAAAAACCAGTCAACAGACAATGTGAGAACATACATATTCCATACGTAGTACCACATAGTCAAATTTGTCCAAATTGTTGTAATTATTTACAACAATTAAAATATACTGTACATTAATAGCTTTAATTCTGTGGGTTTAACAGGAATATTGCATTAATCGTTTAGGAATTACAGCCATTTTTATATTGTCTCTCCACTTTCCCAGATTCAAAAGTACTTGGACAGTGATAAGCATGAAACTGATAAGCAATTCTGTGGCCAGATGTGGTCTGTTTCCTCATTAATTCATTACAAATTAAAAGGATAAAAGGTCTGGGGTTGATTCCAAGTGCTGAATTTGTATTTGGTAGCTGTCCATGGCAACTTGCAATATAAAGGAAGTGTTGATGTAAGTGAAGGAGTCATCATTCGACTGAAAAGAAAACAAAACTATCAGAGAGATAGCAGAAACTACACCAAACAACAAAACTAAACTAAAGTTTTCCCTTCTGTTCTTTACAACATGTCCCGAATACTTTCTAGGAGGTAGGTGGAGGGTTTTTAAGCTATCAATCAAAAGAGGCCTTCATAAATGTAAATACTGAGGGTTTACTTTAAGATACAAGCCACTGGTAACACTCAAAATCAAAATAGTCAGACTACTGGAAAATATTCAAAAATGTCTGCCCAGTTATGGAATTAGATTCTATGGACAGAAGAAACCAAAATTAAATTGGATTTGGAGAGGGTTCAAGATTTGAAGCATTCCACATCATCTGTCAAACATGGTAGAGGCACTGTTATGGTATATGATATATATAATATAATTAAATATAATTAATGCAATATATAAACATAAAAAACAGTTAATGCAATATATTGTTTAAACACAAGGAGCATTTTTTGTAGCATTATATCATTTAGCATTATATGTATGAATTATTGATGGTCTTTTTTCACATCTCATTATAGAATTGTGAAAAATGAATTGTGTTTCATTAAAAGAGGTAAACCATCACATGTATTATATTCAGAATATTATTTTGAGGAGCCCAGTATCTTACATTATTAGAATATTTCAAGTTTGAATAAATCACCATTCAAACAGTATGAATACTGTCTAGTTCAGCACCTCCAACCACAATCATGGGGAAAGCTACTGACCTGAGAGTTGTCCAGGAGATGATCACTGACACCCTCCACAATTCAAGCTCCTAGAGTCTGAAGAAAGAGTGGACAAACATTGAATCCCGGGTATCTTTTATTATAGTCTTGTTTTATATCCTAATAATTTGAGAAAAATGCATCTCTGATTTTCATGCACTATAAGCCATATCAATCAATAGAAAAAACAAAAAAAATCTTGAGATATTTCACTTTACATGTCCTGAACTGATCCGCACTTCACAGGCAGATCCATGCCTCAATTCCATAACTCAGGATTAGAGTAACATACAGACACGATGCACATAACATTTTTATGTTGTGTTTTTATGTGGGGTTTTTTTTAGTACTTATAGGCCAAAGAAGCACAGCAAATTGTAGGCTCAAGAAAACTTATGATGAAAACACAGTCAAATTCATACAAATATCCAAATTATGTTAATATTTGCATCTCAAATGAAGACAAATATGAAAATAACAACATCTAGCATGTGTGACTGTCTCCATTTAATACTTTTCTATTTTTTTGGCAAATAAAATTACATGAATCTACAAAAACATCCTGCAAAATTAGTCAATGTTTCGAAAGGTTAACTAAAGTGGAGCTTCATGTGAGCCAGATATTTGAGGGAAAATGCAGTAAACATTCCATTATTCATTTTATTTCCATTGTACTTATTCACATTAATCGGGTCATCATCTGTACCACCATGACATGTTACTGCTGCAGTCAGCGCAGACAAAGGTCAAGTCACCTGTAACAAAGGAATAGCTCACACTCCACCCTTAAAGACACACTCTATATTTCCATGAGGCTGAAGAGTTCAGCACTCATATATGTTTGATTGAGTAACAGTGTCAAACGTGTGGTTTTCTGAATAAGACAAAACGAATTAAAAACAGAAGCTAGACAGTGCAGGATCTTGGACGAGAGCCACTTTAAAGCTAAGTGAAGTGGGAGCAGTGAGAGAGAAAGAGAGAGGGAGAGCAGTAAAGAGGTCATGAAAGTGGTTATGAAAGCAGCTCTGACCTAATCTGGTGTGTTTATGGCTTTTCGCAGTCACAGAGATGCATGATGGAATTAGAGTGGGCGGTGGCATCACATCGTAGTCAAGAAAGCAGACAGACAAAACACTGTGTGCACATTTCTTTTACATATATTAGCACACAATTTAAGGATTAAACTTAGCCCATAACCTTTACAGTGTACACCAACTACCATTAGTCGCTTTTCTTTATTATTTCAATGATATGACTATTTCAGATATTTCAAGAATATAGGTGAATAAGAATGCTGAGTGTGAATTTTAGATTGTTACTTTTTTCTGGCAAAAATATCGACTTTACCAGTACCTCTTAACTTATACTGAAATCTTTCTCGATAAACAAAATGACTTATATCCTGAAATCTCCTTGTATCTTTAATCCCCTGAGATCCATATATGATGTTTATGTGGGTTTATATGCCAAAAATAGTTACACGGATATGTCAAAAGTCATGGGATAACAGTATGTAAAGTCAAAAAAATGTGGTGTGGTGAAAAAGTGTACAAGCAACAAGAAAGACCACATCCTCGAGATGTCAACAAATATCAATACAATAACTTGGATAAATCTTTCAAGGAGTGGACTGGGGTGTTCCCTCAGGGGGTGGCTTGGGTACTCCCACAAGGTGAGCCAATGCAAGCCAGTGTGAAAGATTAGAGTTTGAGCGAGGCGCGATAGTGAGTATGTGATGGATGGGAAATTCCATTTCAAGTTGTGTGGGCATTTAGCATTCCTTGATCTTCAGGGTCATGTATGTACTTGAAAAACATCATAGGATATATTACCACCCACAGTGGACAGAGCAGTAGCTGCCCAAAGGTGCTTAAGGATCATGACTAGTGACTAAAATTGTCTGTGTGAACTGACAAGCAACTCTGGCAGAAATTACATTCCCATTCACTGCAGGAGGCCCCACAAGTATCTCCTGCAGATCAGTTTGATGCTCTTTAGCATCTCTAGGATAAGGGAACAGAAGACCCCACATTGTGCTTCTGTTAATGCCACAACAGTGGACAAAGCACCACATCTCAGTTTGTTAGATTGCTTACTGGATCTAGAGGACTGACAACTTATGTTGTGATCTGACAAGCCACTGCACCAGCTGTTTTGATTGTGTGGCACAGTCCCCATTAAGCTATGGACCCTTACTGTCAACAAAGCACTGCACAGGATAGTGGTGGGTCCAAACTGATGTGGGGTGTATTCTGATGGCGTGGATTGGGTCTACATAAGCATATCATTGACCAGTGCCTACTACATTTCACTGTTTGAGGAGCATTTGCCTTTCCTAGACATCATGTACCCCGAAACAATGGGATATTTCAGCAGGATAATGCACCATACTGCTATCCCACGACTTTTGTCATTTTATTTAAAATTATGAAACAAATTATGAAGTTTCTTGTTTTAATTCCATAAATATTGCTTTATTTATTCCATAAATATTTGACTTTTGTGACATTAGAAAACAGTTTTCCTTAGTTTCAGTATATAGAGTGTATAGAATGGGAAGAGAATGACTTATTACAAATGTTATTTAAAGTGATAATTTGGTGAACAAAACTTTAAACATATAAATAGACACACTGTGCTTCCACACAGGGGAATTTGCCTTTCGGATTAAACCCATTCACGCAGTGAAACACAGTGAACCATTAGTGAATTTACACACTAGGGGGGCAGTGAGCATATGTGCCCAGAGCAGTGGGCAGCCCTATCCACAGGACCTGTTGAGCAGCTGAGGGGGTTCATTTATTTCCAGTGAGCCATTTCAGGGAATCGAACTGGCAACCTTAATTGTACTGAGTTTGTTTTTTTCTACAACATTTACAGCTTCTTTTACAATTTTATTGGGACAAAATAGAAATAGAGTTTTGTAGTAACAGTTTCTGTGGGTACTTGTTATCAAGCATGATGGTCTTGGAATCAGATGCCTTTGGATAGTTAGCCTACAACCCACTTTTAACAGTGTGGCAATTAGCAGACTATCAGCAGCAGAGCGTAAGAGTGCTCAACACACTTGTGCCATCAACAGGAAATCTCCCTGAGCAACAGCAAAGCACTCTGCACAGCCATTTCAATGTTCATTTTAAGTGAGATAGCTAACTACTATATCTAGTCATCTCACTTTGCTCATGCCTCATGTCTGCAGCCACATTTAGACCACATCTGCAGGTGTTTCACCACTGACATTGTCAAACCCAACAAAATGATGAGCTAATATTGTATAACTAAAACAAGAGTCTTATGGACAGCAGGATTGGACAAAAATACCTCTATGAGGAGAGGAAATAATACCAAACCACAGCACTATATTACTTTTAGTGCTACTGAAACCTTAAACCACTGGTCTCCAGACTCAAGTCATTTCCATCAAGCACAATGCATCATAAACAGCATAAAACGTGCCACATGTTATGCACACGTGAGTGTGCAAGCAGAAGATGCTGTCAGCTGCTCCATATTCATACGGTTGCTGCTATTATTTGCTTCAGCATCTACTGTAATATGCATTTACTGTCTTCTGTACTGCACTGCAATAAATCCAGAAAGTGAGTCAGAGTACTGTCTGCCAGTAGACATAGGCCTACTGCATTAGTCATTAAAAAGTATCTCCTTATAAACGTCCCACCACATTATGGTATAGTTATATTGTTCATCTGTTTATGTTTTTTTCAGCTAAAGGCAAGGTTTGATAGATATACTATTGCCACTGTACACTCCACATGGTATTTATAACTAGTACACTTCAGTACCAAAAATTCTGTGCTGTTTAAGTCACATGTGTCCAGTGCATTTTCATTATTGTTTATTTGCAAAGTCTAAAAATTCAACTAGTCTTCTTGTTCCTGAAATTTTCTTTGGCCAGAAATTTATATGTGACCAATATTGACAGTATTGGTTGTTTCAGTAGTTCTTTTGTGGGTTTTATTTATTGGACCTTTCTGGATGAGGCAGGACTCTGGATGTGTTGCTGAAGATTATACAGTTTAGCTCTGTACCAGTCCAGGTTTCTCATTCACAGCACCACTGCAAATGAAGGTGATGGTAGCAGGGACTCATAATGGCCACCATGACACCAAAGGTACACTACACAAAAGTAGCAGCGGGGCAACAGGGGAGGAATTTTTACAACCTGTTGTGCCAAGTCTGTAATAATTTACATATCTGCTTGAGACAGCAAGTCTATCTGGGTGTGTTCATTTTTTTCAGTGAGTTTTAATATTTGCAATTCATTTGGCAGCCCCTGTAAACCTACATTCTGAAGTTTAGAATTTTGGCATTTTGGAGAGATATAAAATATAATTTTGATAGTTTTTTTATGTTTAGTAATAAATATACCAACTAAAAATATTGGTCACTCGCTAACTTTACTTAATGACTTAAAAGGTCCATATTTGCATTGTTTAGCACTGTTGACTTTGTTTCTCTGGGTCAAGCCAGCAAACACAATCCGCATGTTCCCTTTCATGGCCCTCAACACCCCTCAAATCACACATGTACACACACACACACACACACACACACACACACACACACACACACACACAGGCACACACACAGGCACACACATAGGCACACGTACACACATACACCTCCCCCCTCAGAGTAGAAGAGTCATGTGGACAAACCGCAGGCAGGGAGAGATTCACACAGAGCCAGCACTTCACTCTCTCTGATTAGTGCAGAAGAAACACCACTGCCGTCTCACATTCATGTAGATGCAGACACACCAACCTTGTAATAGGTTATATATATATATATATATGTATGTATGTATGTATGTATGTATGTATATATAACCTATTACAAGGTTGGTGTGTCTGCATTATATATATATAATTATGTGTGTGTTATATACAGTGCAAGCATCTTAGGTAAATCCTATGTAAATAAATATAGTCTTATGAATGGGAAACTGTTTCTTTATGTATTTTATTTTCTATTTTTTTCTGATATACCAATGTATAGTGTATTGTATATTCTATGTAAAAATATATAGTGTTATATGGTAAATATAAATTTGTATTGCCATACAGTGTTGTATGTAAGGATCTGTATATAATCATACTATATCACAGCTTAATTGACTCATTGGACCTGGTCAAACAGGTCAAAAATATCATTAGGACCACTCAGATGATGATCATCTCTGAGTCTAATAACTTATGACCATACTCAACCACCATTGGCAGCTGGATTTGTTGATGGGTATAAGGCAGGGAAATACTATAAAAAGATTTTGAAATGACAGTTAAGGGGAAGTGTGGAAGTCAAGGTAAGCATTTTTAAAAGCTGCCAGTTGGACAGAAACACTGAAAAGGGAGTTCTGACAGCAGAAAACCTAATGTCTTAAACACTAACCTTAATCTCAGTAATCAAAAAGAAGTGGAACTGTTTGTTGCTTTACTCTGGGTGTCAGGTCAGGACGCTATGCCCTAAAATGTACAAAACACACACTCACACACACACACACACACACACACACACACACACGCACACACGCACAATGTTCTTTGTTCTGCTGAAAGTACACGCTCTCTCTCAAACACACACACACACACAGACACACACACTCACTCACTCTCACATACTTACACAGTGACGTATGCCTGTAACACACCCTGCTGCCTTACATACTACTGTTACTCTCCAACACGTACACCTTCACACACTCTTCAACCCACTGTATACCCTTTATCTTCAGAAATACCCACACACACACACACACACACACACACACACACACACACACACATACACACACACAGACACACACACACACAACCAAGCACATTCACCTTATATGCACACAAGTATGCACTCCAATATTTTCAAAGAAACATATGCTCACCACTTTCATAACCACTTTGTAACCTTGATTATTGTACATATATTATGTTTATTTTACTGTTATACAGTATATGGCTGTTATGAGAGGCCTATATCAGGCCACTGTATTTCATACATGCCCACCATCTCAACTACATACACATAAGTATATACATACTATAAATCCTCACTTTAATATGCATTCTTCATACATTACTCATCAGTTTAATAAATATAACTTGTATTTGTACTGCAAAGAAGCACAATTAACTCCAGAGTACAAGCTTTACCTATGTAACAGACACACAGTTCCAAGTCACAGCCTATATCAAGTATGTCCTTCCCACTCAACAATACTGTGACCTGATGTTTTTTCAGATCACCCAGCACAGGTGAGACTCAACCTTGATGTAGCATACTGGATAACAAAATTGCTTTCCACCAGGCAGATTAGGATTCAGTTCCTTGGCTGGGCAAGCACACCACTATACTGTTGTTTGAATAGGATTTCTAATACTACATTTTCTTACCTGTGTAACATGATTCAAATATGAGTTATTGTGGAGAACAGTATCAACTAAATGTGACGAATGGAAATGGAAACCAGCATGTAAACCGGAGCAATGGACAGGGCAGTGTGGCTTTTATACAGGGCTTCTCAAATGTAGAGGAATGCCCATATAAAATGAAATTGGTTTGTTACATGATCAAGTTTAAAACCTAATAAGCCATGTAACCAGCACGGCTGCCAACTTGAATGCTGCCATCTTGGGTTCAACTCTTAATATGTGAAGGAAGGTGTGTGGCACATAAAACTGGTAGAGAATTCCAACAGACATAACTCAATTCACTATCATGATCAAACAGTGATTTTTCTTCTGTACAGTCAGTGTGAAAGATGGCATTATCCCATGCAGAATGAGTTGAGGTTGTCCTTGGTGCAGCAGCACAACCTGGCCAAGGACAACTCAGACCACTGGGTAGAATTTGCAGAATTGGTGACAAACTTCAGCTGAGCCCCTATCAGGTTCTGTTCAGTGATGAAGCAAATTTATTTGTGAATCGTGAGGCTAACAAACAGAATCACAGACCTTGGTTGAACACAAACCCTTTCTGGACTCTGACATGCCTCACCTGAAGTCATGGTATGGTGAGGTTGTAGTTTGAGAAACTGATAGGGCACCTGAATTATGGGACATTTCTTCTTTGATGGAATATTAAGACTAGACTGTTGCGCAAGGTCTTTAGATGAAGACATGTTTTCTGCATTGTTGTCAGAAGATGGCAAAATGTCTTGATTTCTTCCAACTAGATGGCGTCCAACCTCATTATGGATACATCAGAGACAATGCTCACAAAAGTGGATTGGTCATGAGGTCCAACTGAGTCACCATGAAATTCCCTTGATTAAACCCCTTTGGATTTCTGTCAACGGGTTCAGGACAAGGCACTTGCTTACTCTGCAAAAATATAGAATATTGTTCAGCCAGATGCTTTGATGAAAGATCATCAGGAATGAGAGAAAAGGATAAGCTTAACACTCAAATAGGGTTGACAGCATATAAAACACATTTTGTAGACCTTATAATAAATTTTCTCTATTTTCATGTAAGTTCACTGTGCTAACATAAGAACAAAAATGCCACCGGAAGCTGGAGAAATTCTCTACCACAGGGGTTCCCAAACTTTTGCAATTTGTGACCCATTCAACCCACCACAAAATGTTCTGCCTCACAGACAAAAATTGAATTGATCATGGAAAATCTAACAAATATGGATGTATCACAGTTACAATTTAAAACATTTAAAATTTGCATAACATTCAAGCAAGGCATGATGGAGTGTGTTTGTCAGACGTACCTCTGCACACTACAAAGAATTTTGGATCTATAATATCATGTGGATGTGTCACAGTAGCATTTTTATAGAAGATTGTAACTCTGACCAACTCTGACTCTGGCTTAAATTATCTGCTTAAATTATCTTTGTAAAAATCTATACATATTGGAAGAAAAACAAACAAACAAACAAAAAAATGTGAAAACCATTGCAGGGCCCACAGGTTGAAAAGTGCTCTATTTGAAAAACTGAAATTGAATCTAAGACGTTGGCATTCAAGATGGAGGCCATGTTGGTGACATGGCCTAACAAGTTTTCACCCTTGCCCCCCGGGTTGTGTGTGAAGTTGGATCACCGCCTGCCAAACAAGTTTTCATTTTATAGGGTGTTTCCTTACTTTTGATACACTCTGTCATTGCCATTACAGGCTAGAATACAGCTGCTACACTATGTATCTTTTGTGGAGCTGCACAAAATCTCTTTCCAGAACCACATAAGTCTGTGTGACTCAAAACACAATTACTCCACTGCCTCAGCTTATTTCACTTTTGTGTATTCATATTTACTGTTGTGGCATAAAAATGATTCTGACCTAATGCTGCTTTAAATGATGTAAAAAAAGAAGCATTAAAAATAGAAGCATTAAGTAGCCCACGACAAATTTTTGAATCATGTTAAATAAATGATTCTCAATATTCTAAGAAACAAATGTATTACTTGATTTCTTATAAATGTGTGAGGAACTGAAGTGTGTTGCAGTTTAAGGGATTAACCAAGGGCTTTGAAATCCTACATTTTTTCCATGAATTTTCTGGCAGGGTCTGTCCATGCCACCCTTCAGGGCTTATTAAGTGCCGCCAGCCCCAACCAAAAGCCAAGCATGAGTTCCCACATCCAGTGCAGGTCTCAGAGGGTTACGGCGTCTACTCTATCCATGGCCCTTCTCAGCCACTTGGCTCCCTGGCCTCTTAATGCCTTTGGTCCTTTTGTCTCATTTCAGTGCACACTGATTCATCCATTGTGTCAAGTGCGTCTGCAGCCCGGGACATTCTCCAGAGAAGGTGTGTGCCAAGGCTCACTGCTCTCCGCCTTTCCTCCAGCACTCTTGTCCTCCTCAACTTGCTCCACACGTAGATATTCATGTCTGTTTGCATATGTGTTGCATGCATAAGCATATGCAAATCGGAGGGAGAGCATGTGGTGCTAGCCTGGCGTTTCTTTGAGGGAACACTATCTGCAGGATATCTTGCCCATTGTCACCATGCGCTTTAATATACTCAATGTAACTTGTGCTGACCTTGACTCTTTCATTTCTAAAGTAGAAAACTGTGGCACAAATGTGAACTTCTTTTCAGCTTTCGTTTCCTCGTTTTCTATCAATAAAAGCTTCCTGCTGGCTTCCTCAAATGGTCAACTTTTAGTGTGTGGCCATTCATAATTCTCATTACTTCATATCTAGGAGAACGCTGGTCTTTTTACAGAGACTATAGGAATCCAAAGGATTGTATACCTTCAAGATGCTTTATAGGTTTATATCTGCTCTGGATACTACATGTTCAAGCATGCTAAACTGCAAAAAGTTCAAAATGATCAAATCTACAATTTTCAAGCAACCATATGAGCATAATTCCAAGGCAACTGTGTTGATATGGTGAGTTGAGAGTACTGAGATCTATCTTGACACATTTAACGAAACATTCCACACACATGCAAGCTGGGTCAATTAAACTCACTCCAAAAGTAATGGTACGTACATAAATACTACCACCACCATGTCTTAGCTAATGAGGGTCAACACTGGCTTCCAAATGAATGGAGAAGCTCTCTTTCCACCTATTTCCACCATCCCTCCCAGCTCATCAGCACAGAAGCCAGTATTAGGCCATGTCTATGTGATCTTTTTAAAGGAGACCAAGGGCTGAACTGATTATCGTCTCAGCAGCCAGGTCCCCAAATAATGAGATTTAGCTCAATTAGGCTGCTCTGGAGGTGCGAGAGTGAAGTGGAGAGGTTGGAGAGACACTGGACTAATACACACTCATACATGGAGGCTGATCTGAGGCCAGTGGATTATGCTGTTTATCCCACATGTAAACCAGACGCCTGCGCTGCTCACACCTCCTCTGGAGATAAGATCAGGTCTGGAAGGGTGTGTGTGTGTGTGTGTGTGTGTGTGTGTGTGTGTGTGAGTGTGTGTATGTGTATGTGTATGTGTATGGATGGGAGGTGCAGGGGGATCTTGATGAACAACAGGACTCAGTCTTTTTCCAGTGCTCAGCCATCGAAGGCATAAGTGTGTCTGGCTGCTCACGGGAGCATGATGTTACATGAGAGCAGGGGTGGAATTTAACTGGGGGAATGAACCTGGCTTTTGTGCTGCTGTTAGTACTGGACCTACAGGTGTGAGCCAGAGAGTTTCTTCTTGGAGCTCTCAGTGCATGTTTGAATTCTAAAATGATTAAACTGTTAAAGCAACAGTTCGGCCATGATTCAAATTTAGGCAATTTCCCCCTTTTCTCATATGTAGGAGATCAGATAAGCTTGATTTGGACCTGTATGACTAATATGGCTAGTGAGCACTTTAACGTTTTTCCATTTTAGACACCCAGTACATTTTGACTGATCAGCTACATTAGATGGAAAATGGTCTTAAAGTTGACTTTTGACCAAATAATAGCTCTAGGGTTATTATTCGGTTATTAATAATCATAAGGATCTTATATAAATTATTCAACAATTACCATGAAGCTAATATGTAAGCTATGTAGTCATGAGAGTGGGGAATGTAAATTGTGGCCCTTTGACAGGCCCTTAGAGTTTAAGGGGTTAACCTATGACCATTGTGCTTAGGCCAGAGGGTGTTGGACTATTCTCCAGTCAATGGATTATGGTTGCAGGGTTCACGGTTTTGCAGCCAAATTGGGCTAGTATGAAAATGTATTATCCATCCATCTTTTGCACATCTTCCTGGTCAGGGTTGTAGTGGATACTGGAATAATTTGTGTAGTACAGGAACACCCCCTGGTTAAGGCTTAGATTATAGATTCTAGTGTTGGATAACTGGCAACCTAAAGACATATAGGCTTACAAATCTATGTAAGTCAACATAGGTAATTAATAATAATAATAATAATAATAATAATAATAATAATAATAATAATAATAATAATAATAATAATAATAGATTACCTGAATTGTTTGTTTATTTGTGTTTATCAAATCCACCCTCCCCCCAATTTGGTAGAGCTAATTAACCCACCCACCTACTAGGACTTCTCCCAGCACTAGGAGACTGAGGAATAATACCTGCCTTTTGCAACACATGTGAAGTCAGCTACCAATCCACACGAATTGCATCAAAGGTGAAATCAAACCAGATTCTAATTTAACAAAAAAAATGCATGTGTGAAAAATGTATTGAAATAAAATTAACTTTGTACCAATTCTTTACATTGGTTTTCTCAGTCTTTCATCTGGCTGTAACTAATGCTTAACCTTTGTACTGACAAGTACAATGAGCATTGCCCTTGATCCAAATCGATTCTGTCGTTTGTCATATTAACAGGAAATATGGCCATTGATAATGTTTTTCTGTAGCATGTTCTCAGCTGTAAATATCCTCTCAGTCTCAGTTCACTAGTAAGTTTCACCAAGAGCTGCTTGATTTTTGTCCTGAGACCCTTCTGTCGATACGCAACCCAAAACAATGACAAAAAGTACTCCCTTCTTGGTCATTCCATCTTTCAAATTGTGCTGGAGAAGTTTCGGAATCATTCCTTGTAGTCATATGGCTAGTGTTGTCTGAGGCTGATACTTCAGTGGTGTACCAATGAAAGCAGTCATTCTACAAACATTTCAATCTAATCAATCTCTAGTTTATCACCCATCAATAACACCAGCCAATGTGTTCTGACACATGGGTTTGGAACCCATCTAAGCATGGCCAGGTTGATCCTTTTTTTTCACA
Source organism: Acestrorhynchus altus (assembly GCA_034509495.1). Lineage (NCBI taxonomy): Eukaryota > Metazoa > Chordata > Actinopteri > Characiformes > Acestrorhynchidae > Acestrorhynchus > Acestrorhynchus altus. The sequence continues at coordinate 15,460,334 of CM067514.1, read as the reverse complement.
CAGGTTTTATGGTCTTTTCGCAGGCCTGTTGAGATATAGTTTCATTCTCCCCCAGGCAGGCCGAGCCTTCAGGCCCCACTGCTGACAGCAGCTTTTATTTGATGTGGACGTTCCGTGTTGGGTTTCAGCACTGGCTCAACATATGATCCCCATTACGGGCTGGAGCAGGAACGCATGGCGCAGGCTGCCTGGTGACGCTGGGCAGAGGTGGGCTGGGTGGAAGTGTTAATACAAACCATACAGGGACTAAAAGGAACAGTCAGGTCCAACAAGATACATGCACTGAATGCATGAACTCAAATGAGATACTACTTAGCTCTGGATTGGGCAATACTGAGGTGGTGGTGGCTTGTAGTAGGTATTACATTGATACTGGCTTAAATTCAGGATGTCTTTACACTTGAATAAACCAGGAGTTGTTTAGAGTGAATTAAGACTTATGGTTGCTATGTTTTTTTTTTGCTAATTAGTTTTCTAAAACTTTTTATAGATGTTTATGTTCATGGGTGGACTATGGGCTAGGTGAGCTGCAGCTCATCTTAATCTCACATGAATCCACATCCCATGTGCAGTGTTCAACCCAGATGAGAAGCATGTTTAATAGCTCCTGGTCCCATCACAGACCCTAGTGGGCATCCATATGTGGGGCCAAAATGGAACAAAACATGAACCCCTGCACAACACTTTCTGCTTTCCAGTGAACAGCTCATACAGGCTTCACATGGGCATCTGCGGTGCAACAAACGCAGTAAAATCTACATGTACACACTCAACAAACGTAATTGGCATGTAGGCCACAGGTTCTCAAAATTTTGCATCTCACAACTGAGATGTTTATAACTAGACATCATAACGGCCCACAACCTGCGACTGCATTGTCTCAAACTGATACCGTTTAATTTGCCTTGTGACAAATCTGTGATATTATTAGTACATTTCTATTCATGATTATATGATGTTTATACTTTGAACACAACTGATCTTTCAATTTTCACTACTATACTATGCAAAATCATTTTTTCACAGTCTTTCATTATTTAATGTGTTGTTACCAGCCCAGTATCGACTACCATCTCCCACTGAGGATGGGCTGAGGGACCACTAGAGACTACTTAACGGCCTACTGGTGGTCCCCGGCCCACAGGTTGAGAAACCCTGGCACAGCCTATACCAGTGACATGAATTGTCATTGTCATCTTTCTGTTATTAAAAAATAAACAGACTCTATTATTCTTAGATCACATATGACTGAACTGTGTGTGTAATTGACTTGAATTGTGTATCCGAGTAAACCATGAATGAAAGAGGCAATAAATGTGCACCACTTCAAAGTTCTTATCGAGCGTGTGCGTCCCAGGTACCCTTATTGAGCCTCAATCACAGAGCAGCTGATAATATGTGGATTTTTCTGCCGATGGTTCGCTGTTGACAAACCTTTCGTTGTCATGTCAGTCACTGCCTGTCACACTCTCAGGCCTCAGTGTTCATTGTTCACTTCGGCTCATGATCTGAGGTGACAGTCGGGCTCATATGATAGTCAGATCTGAAAAGGCAGTAATTTGATGGGGAAGAATTTTCACAATTTAGAGCCTCTTTATGTTTCTTTTCCCGGACCATTCTCTCCGTAAAATTGGGACTGCACACTATTTTATAATACTCCCTTATCAGCTCTGGGCTTTAGTTATTTACTTTAAAATGGACTAATTTCTTATTCTAGCAGAGGGGGGAGAGGACGCTGACTTGAACAGCTGCTTCATGACCCAAAAAACTGTCAGTCTTTCCCTGGAATAAATTGTGGAATGTTCCACTTCGGGAGGCGGGGGGGTTCTGCTGTGAGCGAGAACGCGCGCGAGGGGAACACGGGGCAAAACAGCCGGCTTTGGGCTTGTGTGGCAGTACAGTTGTGGGCTGTTGTGCTCGGTGCACACGCGGCTCAGGAGGATAGCAGACCTGAGAGAAAAGAGCTCGACGTCCAGGCCGCGCTGGTCGAGCGGACCCCCCGCTCTGCGGCGCGGATTCGAGGAGGCTCATAGTAGAATCAATTCACAGAGAGGGGAGCTTGAAACCGCCTCGCTCAGCCTGTGTGTGTGAGTTTGGAGAGCGGCGTGTTGGGCACCTCGGAGCTTAAACTTTCTGTGTCAGATCTATGATATGTTGTCCATCTCTCCCGTCGCGGGCAGCGAGTCTTCTGTCCTAACTTCTGTTCCTACTCTGAACGCCACATTAAGCCGCGTGTCCGCCTCCTCCACGCGGAGTGTGTGTGTGTGTGTGTGTGTGTGTGTGTTTATAACACAGCCCTGCGCGAGCGACTCGGCGAGCTGACTCCACCTCAGGCGCACTCCGTGGGGCTCCTGCGTGTGAAATAAACTCTTCACTCTGGGTGTTTTGACTTGTTCTCCTCGTGTTCGTGGTTTGGTGTCTTGTCCTCACCTCCTCTGTAGGAACTCCGTCCCACTGCTTCCTCCTACACGTTGTTCACCTGCTGAAGTCTGACCCACAGCTCCACCTCAGCAAGGGTTCAGACAGTGACCCCCTCAAAGCCCTGCAGCCCCTCTTCATTTACTCCTTCTGAAGGCACATTTCAGTGCCCCTGTTAGGGCTGCACGACATACACAGGTTTATACTGATGTTTCTGTTGTAAATCGAGATATAAAGAAATCAAGATAGGCTGAGACGATACATCGAGATTTAAACATCAAGATGTAAAGAAATTAAGATAGGCTGAGGCGATACATCGAGATATAATGAAATAAAGATAGGCTGAGACGATATATCGAGATAAAGAAATCAAGATAGGCTGAGACGATACATCAAGATTTAAACATCAAGATGTAAAGAAATTAAGATAGGCTGAGGCGATACATTGAGATTTAAACATCAAGATATAAAGAAATTAAGATAGGCTGAGACGATACATCAAGATTTAAACATATCGAGATATAAAGAAATTAAGATAGGCTGAGGCGATACATCGAGATTTAAACATTGCGATATAAAGAAATAAAGATAGGCTGAGACGATATATTGAGATATAAAGAAATCAAGATAGGCTGAGACGATACATCAAGATTTAAACATATCGAGATATAAAGAAATTAAGATAGGCTGAGACAATACATCGAGATTGATTAAAATATCGAGATATAAAGAAATTAAGATAGGCTGAGACAATATATTGATATTTATACAAATGTCAAGATATAAAGAAAGCAAGAGGCTGAGGCGATATAATCAATATTTAAACATCGACATAAAGAAAGCAAGATAGGCTGAGACAAAATATTGATATACAAATATCAAGATATAATGAAAGCAAGATATAGGCTGAGATGATATATTGAGATTTATATAAATATCGAAATATAAAGAAAGCAAGATATAGGCTGAGATGATACATCGATATCAAGGTATAAACAGCAAGATATAGGCTGAGGTGATATATCGATGTTTATACAAATATTGAGATATAAATTGGAGCTAGATATGGGCTGAGGTAATATTGTTTATATCTCATTTTAATGTTTTAAAACAACATTGTTTTTCAATTTTGCAGAAACCTTTTTTCTGCCCCCTTACTCTGCTGCACCCTCTGCTTTCAGCTCCTCTATTCTGCTCCACTCTGCCCCCATTCCTGCTCTCATGTACACACCATGGAGGGGCAAAAGTCTTAAATATAGTAAAACATAGACAGATGGGATGTCCTAATTTTTTCACATTAGATTTTTCACATCATATATCATATCCTATATTGTATATCACCATTCATCTAAAATGTACCAGGATAAGATTTTTGTCCATATTGTCCAGCCCTTGTTCCTGTTAAGCATCTTTTGGAGATTTTAAAATATATTTGTTCATTTTCCATTTATGTAACTAGGGTAGTCAGATTAAAATTAAAAATCTCTTTTACAATTAAGTGTTTCAAATTGAAGTCACTGTTCACCTTTTTTTGTATTATACAGTTAATAAGTGCAATCCTACAAACCCATACTTGTACAAGCCCACAATCCTGTAATACACATGTCACAATTGGAAAGCTCAACTCCACATGTAACTACACAGTCCTTTACGCAACCAGACAAGGGTTGTTCCATTAGCTTTGACTGACATGCATGTGACCTGCAGGCCGACCATGTTTGTTCACTGCAGTTACTGTCCGAACACAAGGGGTCAGATCTCACATCAGCTGCCTGCTGGTCTTTACATGTGTTGCACAGGTGTGTCAGGTGAGTCCCCTGCACCCTCACCTGTGGGTATGGACTGTTTGGGAGGTCTACCAGCACGGGGCCTACTTGTGTTCTTCTTGTCTTGTGCATATTTTGATATTTTGTCATTCCAAAAATGATTTAACCACATTCAGAAAGCACCTGTTTATGCATTCATGAGCTGATTATGGAAAATACCCAATGTCACATTCATACCTCTCTCTCTCTCTCTCTCTCTCTCTCTCTCTCTCTCTCTCTCTTTATTCTGCTCACTTCCACAGGGCGCAGTTATTTTCAGTGGGCTGTGTGCGGTGGCGGTGGGCTTGGCTGTTTAATGCACTGCAGGTTCAGTTTACCAGCAGGTAGAGGCTGATAAGGGAGCAGTGCGGGCTTGGAGCAGCAGAAAAGCCTACAGCCTGCCTTCAACCTCAACCCACTGTTTAAGGTACCACTCAAATGCAGCCCCACTGCTCCCCCTATGGTTACCTTCTTAGAATGGGCATCTGTCTGCACACTGCTAGGCATCTGTGAAAGTGATGGACTAGGATTTCATTCTTCTTAGGGCTACACTGGCTCACACTGAGTTATCTCAGACATGCAGATGCTTCCATGATAGTTTTATAGCTTTTAGACTCAGAGGTGTGGTACATGTGTTTACAGAGGGAAAATAGACATCATTAGGGGTGTAATAATACATGTATTGAAGCAAAGCACCTGCCAAAATCAAACAAAGTACACATTTAATACTGATTATGTACGGAAAGTATTATAAAATTAGTAAGCTTACATTGAGGGAAGACCTTTCTGGCAGTAGCTGTTCGGCACACATAAGGGTATATGTTACATCATGACTACTGCTATGTAGTGACATAATAGATAGACTGTCTGTTCTTTGCTATGTTGAAAAATGCAGACATCAGGTTTATGAATTATGGGAACTATTAAATCCCCAGTCATCATACACTCATCGTCAAATAATAGTTGCACAGAGAAGAAATAAACCAACTGCAATGCACAACTGTAATGTTATCATGTCAGAATGGCAATGGGTCATTCTTAGTGATGAGTCCAGCTTTTGTCTTGATGGAGACAACCAATGAATCTGTGTTTGGAGACACTGTGGTCGGCACCAAGATCAGCGGGTTGTTACATGTGAGTCATCCAGAAGGCTTAGGTGTGGGGGGCAATTTCATATGATGCCAGATCACCTTTGGTCTTCATTACAGACACTTTGACATTAATGTTGTATTAATGAGGTCCTGCAACCACTGGCCCTACCTTTTCTGAACACACACTCTGGTGCACTATTCCAACAGAAAAACGCTTGTCTGCTTACTGTTGCCGTCTCAAGAACTTGCCTTGAAGACACAGATAACATGCCATGGTCAGTCACATCACCAGACCTGTCCCTGAATGAAAATGGGACAGGTGCTGTTTGGATGCTGTCTGCAGAAGCTGAGTGAGAGTATTCAAGCTGCATGGGATGGATCACAGGATACCATTAGGAACCTCAACAACCCAATTCCAAAACATCTGGAATGTTGAGTGATACCTGACGCCATACCCTGAGACACTACTTCTGTATGTGTAGGTCAATAAATACTGACCATATCAGTGTACATTTTTAATCCTTTATTGTTCCTGGTTACTGATTTCTCAATAGCATTGCAATCTGACACTTCCTTCTGAGTGCAACAGTTTGTTTTATTATTTTTTGACAGTGTGTGTATAAGCCTTTGTTATAAAGGGCTATTCAACAAACAATATAAAGGGTGGTTCATTAAATAACTATTTCTCTAAATGAGCTGTGTAAGTGTAAATCACTATGTCCATGATTGTAAAATTCTATTTTTATATTCTATATATTCTGTATTCTATTATTTTTCCCTGGACCAAGCAAAGAACCATTGAGGAGCTGTTAATTTTTAATGTTAATTTTTCCCTCCAGAGACATTTATAGGTCCTGGGACCTTTATTTTGAACGGTTTAATTAATAAGATGGGTAAAATCAGAATGATGATGCAGGTTCCTTGATAATATCAACTGTTGGGTTTCAAGCCTTATATAATTCTGCTTTTAAATGAGGGCTTTCAGTAAATGTTGCATTCTCTTGTGAAGTAATCACATTTAAACACCTAAAATCCTTGCAAACAGTGACAGAGAGTACAGATGAAATAGAAATGTATGTATTTTAAGATACATGTGTTAATTGCATGACTCAAGACAATGATTGGTATATACTGTGACAGAATGAGACTTCTCCATCTTTCTAATAATAAGCAGTCTGCATTTCCCTGCATATGCTTTCCTCTGTAGTCCTGTTGTTCGGTTTGCTGAGGTACAAGCTTTATTCAAATTCCACGTGGGCTGTGCCGACAGATGCCTTTAGAGTTTATTGTGCATATGTGGCTCGTATTAGCTCATATAGTGTTAGCTACCTGAGGACCTGGCCTTATATGTCGCACTTGAGCTGAGCAGAGTCTCTGTGGTCCTTTGTCCTTTTGAAGGATGTGTAAGAACGAATCTATAGTGCCCTCCAGAATTATTGGCACCTTTGGAGCATAAAAAGCCTATAAGTAAAATGTCTTTGTTGTTCAGCAGCTTGATCTTATGGTAAAATATGAAAAATTATTTCAGGAAAACAATGTGTAATAAATCATTTTTCAAGAAAGCCAGAGTACACCAGCTTTTAACCTTTTTATGTTGTCTTAAGTCATGTTAAGCACTTTTACAGTTTAATGACTTTTGCCTGCCTCTAAAACATTTGTCCTCACGGAAAACATGATATGAACTAATATGTGATTGTTTCACCAGCTTCACCTTCCACTGAAAACTCTTCCTGATCTACACTGACTTTAAGAATGGGTTATTTAATGGTTCCACTAAGTATAAATACAAACTTCTATTCATCCATCAGCAACCAGAGATTTTTGATCTTCATAAATCAAGAAAATGCTGTAAAACTATATCATTGACTCAAAATACATCATTACAGACATTTGAGACAAATGGAACTAATGAACCTACTTGGAAGATGGTGTATTTTACCCCTACAACAATTTGGAAGGCTCTGCAGGAAAATGACTCTTTATGTGTGATCAAATCATAAAGGTTAAGTAGCTCAGGCCATCATAGTCAGAGCATACTGTACTCAGAGCATTTTTAAAGCAAGCACCAGGAGACAGGATTGGCATTAAAAGAAGTAAGGGCATTGGAATTGAATGTATAGAGAACAAATGATCAAATTGCAGCATGTTTAAATATAGTAAAACATAGACAGATGGGATGTCCTCATTTTTTCACATTGTATATCATATCCTATATTGTATATCACCATTCATCTAAAATGTACCAGGATATGATTTTGTCCATATCGTCCAGCCCTTTACTTCTTTTTACAATTAAGGGCATGGGAATTGAAGGCAAAATATGAGGGTGGGTCTGTGATGTTACAGTCTGTACATGTTACATCTGTGATGATCATGTTGCAAAGGGGTTGGGAAGCTTATTAGAATACGTGACTTTATGAACATCAAATTCCAAATAGCTTTTTTAATCATATTTTGGCTGCCTGTGACTGCGTTATCTAAGAATAATCAGCAGGACAATGATCTGCAATCTCCAAACCTCAAAGGAGCTGAAGGACAGTCCACAAGCAAGCATCCTATCCTTGCTTAATTCATCCATTTATTTCTTCCCTCTAGACAGGTTGCCAAGCATACAACATATTTATTGGTTTTGTTATTCACAATGAATCCCACACTATTGTTGTAATGGGGTTTAAAATATTGCAGCAGACACATATATGTATCATTTAATTTTGGTGAGCTTACCTTATTTTACATTTAAATATCCATTATTAAAGAAAAAGCTTGTCAATAAATGCTGTGTAAAGTGTTTCCTCTAGTGGTGGCTCAAATCATGAATTACACTTTCCAGCTGCAGAGGGATTACAGCATAATGTTGCTTTAAACATAAACATGAAGGGTTTCTTCAGCTCCTGCCCAGCATAGCTTACAGATTGCCTGCAAAAACACATTCTAAAATAAATAAATAAATAAATAAAAAAGTGAGTTGAAGCAGGTCTGGTTGAGCAGGCAAATCATAAAACTATGCACAGAAAAAAGTTGGTTCCTTCAAGAACATGTACTGTGAGTTGTGCAAGGGTAAATAATCCTTTTTGCAGTTTAGAGATCATTGTCGCTTTGTAAAAAATTAGAAACTTTTCATATCCAAGCAAAGAACCAGTGAGGAGCCATTCATTTAAGATTGTAGTTTTTACAAATAGTACTGAACATTTTTCTAGGTTAAGTGAACGCCTTTAAGAAGGCCTTTATTATTGGCTTTTCAGGCAAATAAATGTTCTATGGTTTCTATACTAAACCGTTTGCCCTGCCATCTGAGGTTTGAATGGTGTAATAAATAGGAACAGCAGTATTAGAATGATGGTGATGTGGATTCTTGATAAACTGTTGGCTGTCTTTCAGTAGCATCTGTCAAGCAGTCTTGTTCTAGATGTGATTCTGAGTGAGGCCAAGTGAGGTGCTGGTAAGCAAAATTAATGTTAAACCATATGGGTATAGGCTTGGCATGAATTCCAACTCAACTCAACATGTCAATACAGTAGGACTGACGTGTCGGAGGGAAACACTGGCAAGTTATACTTCAAGGATGTGCACTGAGTGGGCACATCAAGAGTCAGAATATTCTGGGTCCAGAAGGATTCCATGTATGATCATTTCAGAAGTCTTAACATACACTCCTTGAACTTGCAGTACCTGATTCAATGTTGGAGTATTTGTTAGTTCATTAGTGTCCAATTAAAATCCAGATATATTTGCAGCACTCTGCTGGGCAGCTCTCTCAAAAATGAGACATTTTGTGACAAAGAATGACGTCAAGTTCCTGTGGATGGTGACGAACTAGACCGGTGGGATAAGGACTAGTGTAGAGAAGGCTGTTGAAATCCAAAATAACTACAGTAATGATGTATAATAATTATAATGTATAAAAATATATTCTTTCAGATTCTGCCCTGCTTTATTCTTTATGCAGTGAATCTTGAGGTTAAACTGAGGATGTAAGTCAGTGATGCATCAGAGCCTCCTCTCCCTGCATATAAACATCTCCCAGCCAACTCCATCTCCAAGCTAACGTCTACCATCTAGTGGCCGTGTGCTAAAATATGCCTACAATTACAGTATAAGAAAGGATTTGAATGATCTAAGAGGGATTAAAAATTAACACCTCTTCAAGCACTCATTTTTATATGAAGTTCTGATGTTTATACATCTCTGAAAGATTGAGATCCCCCATCAACATGACGTAATATTTTGAAGTAGGAATCTCAAATTAGCCCTGATTTCTTGTTCTGAAGTTTGGCTGTCCGGTCAGGTCAGGCGATCATCACTGTGGGTTTGTGTGAGGACAGTTACAGGTGACTCACAGCATGTCAGTTTTCTAATCAAAATGATAACCACTGAAGATCCCTCTACTGACTGTCAGTAGTAGTGCTGCTGTGGATTGTAACTATGAATGATAGAAAGCAAACAGAAAAAAAAAAAAAATCTATCAACCTCTATGTCATCGAGTGAAGTCTGCCCTCTACTGTCAGCATCAGTTTTTTCGTGCATGAAGACAACCTGAATTGAGAAATTTCAAACCACACAAACATGAGGCAAACACTACAACCACCCTGATAATTACAACATGAAAAGACTTTATTTCATTGTGTGTTATGGAACAAGTAATTGAAAACTGTTCAAAAGAGAAAGACCATTTTATACAGCAGTGACCTTACTTAGAAGTACCACACAAGATGTGGACTTCGGGGTATAGAATTCCTTCCTTTTGTATCATCTGTAATTATAATAATTACACTGCCTATTCAACATTAAGCTAGAAACACAAAGATTAAAAGCGTACAGTAGTTTGCTGCCATAAGGCGACAGGTCATTTAAGTCTCATAGCGTACTAGCATGCACTGCGACTAGGACTGAATAGGTAAAATAGCTTTACAAGGCAATTTGCACTAGGAATAACCTTAGGCTGGTCAGTTCTACAGTTGGTTACAAACAGTCAATCTGTCAAAGCCTAGCATTAAGCAGAAGTAGAACCACCCCATAACCTACTGTTGGCATATATAAGAACACAATATAAGCTATAGGATAATAAAGAAAGTCACATTCTTACTGTACAACAGTACAACAAAGTGCCTCTCTGATTCGCCCCACCTTCCCCATGAGAAACCTGCACTTGCTGTAGATTCTAAATGGTAGCTGTTTACGCTGGGGATAAATTTCATACACGTTGTGGAAGAGTCTTATCAATGGAGCAGTTAAATGACGGATGACTTGCTTAAGACCTTATGCATTAGTGTTATCGAAAGCTCTGCATAAACCAAGAAATAAATATTTTATATATATATATATATATATATATATATATATATATATATATATATATATATATATATATATATATATATATGATAAATAAATAAATAACAGCATGTATGTACACAGCCTCATGCTCCTGTTATTTTCAGAGTGGGGCACGCTTCCAGTTGTGTTCAAACAGGTGAAAATAAGTGCTAAAATCTTCCATCTGAAACAGAACTTGTTCCCAAGCTGAGATGGAAAACAATCACAAACAGGCTAATCTAAGCTGTCAGCGTGCGTCTTTTTTCCTCGCTGTAATTAAGAGTGTCTTCGAGGCTTGGGCGACATGCTAGTTCAAAGAATATATTAGCGTTCTGTCTGCATGTTGTGCAAATGTTTTAATCAGCTGTTCCGACGGCGAGGCTCCGTTTATGGGCCGGGGTTTGATTCCTCACACTTGTCAGATCAGTGAGTATCTGACGTTAACAAAGCTGGAGAGTTTCCAGCAGAATCACCTTCAAAGCCCCAGGCTTATCTATCTGTGTGCTTCATCTCTGTGTGACACTAATTAATCTGTGCGAGCACTTAGGAAGTGTTCACCTTTCATTTACGCTGCATTGTGTGTTCTTCCTTATCTAAACTCTCTCAGTGCAGCATTCAATGCTTGGCAAGTAATCTTGTTTTTCCTAAGTAGCATTGTCTAGTGAACAAAACCTACAACACTTATGTAGCTACAAGGAAAACTACTGGACTGTTTCATGACAGCTGTGTAATTTATTCCTTGGCTCAAATATCAGTGTGATTATGGGCCGAGCCAGTATTTTGTGTGGACAAGCACCTATAGTACAATTGCAGTGTCTGGCAGGTTTGGTGAAGACCTCAGACACCAGACAGGATGTATTAGAAATGATATATTACATGGTGCCATGCATGGTTATTTAGAAAGAAAAATTGTGTGACTTTATCCCTGTAAATGAGAGTGAGATTAACAGATTTCTACTCTAAAGTGAGGTTTTGTTTAGGTCAACTTTAACCGGGAGAGGCCCCGCCTCTTTCTCCTCTTCAGACTTGCCGATTGCAACTGCAATCACTGGAGTCAAATGGTACGGGTTGACTTTTGGCATGTCATCCAAAAATTCCTTATCACCATTGATGCTTAACTGCAAAAGAAAACAGGCAAGTGAGTACACTGGGTTACATACCTGATGCAGCAGGATGCTGCTGTGACCTTCACAAATGTTAAGTAAACCCTCTGGGATTGTTGTCACACAAACATATAGTACATTTCACTAATTCATTGTCAATCACTGAAACAAACCAGGTTTTCATTATTTGTTTACATCTGTTGGAAAATGCGAGTTACTGATGATACTAACTAACAAGGTTGTGGGCTCAATACTCTCATCCACTATGCAGTCATCTGAACCCGCAAGAAGTGGGGGTGGAAGGAGTGAAGGAACCAAGCTTTATCCTTCCTCAACATTCACCCTAACCCTCAATTACTCCCTCGGCACTGAGGCAGCTGCCTCCTGTTCCAGGTGTGTGCTCACTGCCCCAATTTACTAGCGCAAGCGTGTGAGCACTTTGGATGGGTTGGATTGCATTTGCCTGAAACAGCTATAAAAATGGCTAAAATGGCCAAAGCCCCTTCATACACATTCACGGCAACCCAGAAACTTGTCTGGATCAAATGTACTGGACATTACCCAGACTTTATCCGTCCAGCCCCCTAGTACCAAGTCCAAGTAATGTCCGCATCAACCTATGTGTGAACAGAGAATTCATTGTGGCTCATGCCAGCAATGAGGAGACTGTCACTGGTTGAAATAAAGGGGGTTCATAGAGCTGAGCCAGTCAGACCTTTACTTTCAGCGTTGAGTATATTGATCTCTCGTGGTTCAGAAGAGATTAAAGGCTGGTTTTGTGTGCCTGAAAATAACTACCTGTTGGCACTCTAAAGATCACCGACACCGACACAGAACAGATACAAAATACTTATAAGGAATTTTGTTGTGCTTTGCCTTCTGCATGCTAGTAGGGCTGCACAACAAATGGTTTCAACGTAGTCATCTCAATATGAGCATCTCAATATTCACATTGCAAAATGTGCGAGGTCACGTAAGGCGAATTTAATGAAATGTTGCAGTTTTTGCTGCTAAAGTAAAATTACTTTTCCATGACAGATTGACCTGAAGCAAATTCTATCTACCCAACAGCAGTTTCTTTACTCCAGTCTGAAACACAGAGGGTTTTACTGTCACATCGGATCACAGACGTCTCGTACCATTTTGTGAAAATTCCTGTATTTTTTTAATATCGCAATATATAATCACAGAACGCAGTCTGTAGTGCGCACACATTCAGACATGGTAACTCTCTCGCTGTACACCACATGTGTGAAAGGTCAACTCCAGGTAATGTCTGGATGAGATAACTGAATAGCCTAGAAAAACTACAACAATGCCTCTGAGGATTAAATCGAGATAATCTGCAGTGCATGGGGGGACCCAGTCAGTGGAAGAGGCATGTTATGAGTACATAGTGAATGGCTGACAAATGAGCGTGTACCTGAGTCTTGACGTGCTGCTCGGGTGCCGTCACCAGGCTAGCACAGCTCAGCCACAGCATCACCATGATGGACAGGAACAGACAGGCTGCCAAGATCCAGCGTGGCAGACCCGAACGCCTACAAGACAGAGACAAAGAGTAGTTTCTTCATCAATTTATCACTATTCAGTTTTAATACTTTGCACCCTTTAAACTGCAAAAGGGCCTGAATGTGGCCATTTCGATTCCTCACTGTTTTAATAACCTAACTTTGTTACAGCAGTTTCTGAATCAATTAGAATATATACTGATTAATAAGCCTGCAGTTTAAGGGGATATCTTTTGTGGAAAAAAAACACACTGACATAATTTACAAGTTTGAGAAATGGATTGTTAAACCTGTTAAAAAGTTAGACTAACTATCTATTCACCTTGACATGCAGCCCAGGAAGTCATGCTCAGCAGCAGGGTCCTCGACATGCTGGTTGCTGTGTTTTCCCTTTCCTGCAGCCTTTGCTGCATTCCTCTCCCCATGCGACCGCCCTCCTAGAAGGATGCAGAGACAGCACTTTCAGCAGGGGGTCATTGATTTTGCGACCTTTGAGCTTTGAAGACACTACAGCATTGCGCAGGGCATGTTACAGACTAACCCTTAGATGCTGCACTTATTACCCGCAGCAAGAGAAACGTGCTGTAAATTTGGATGTAGAATTTCTCCCACATTTGTGTTATTAAGTAGAACCAAAACAATTTTAGCATTATTTGACACCTCCTACACTCAATATTACATTAAAACAATCGTAAGGAAGTCAGCATTGCTTAAAGTTGTCAGTACAGAATAAACACAGTATTTTGATGTGTAAATGACAATGCATCATAGAGAACAGCCATTATTATAATAATAGCTCATGCACGTTTGAACACCAAACAGCTTGCATTAATCAACACCCCACTCCTGCATGGTCAGATAGTATGTCACACTACCTTCCCCCATATCTAGTCTCATTAGGAGACGAATGTAAAGCAAGTTTTTTCAAACTATTGTGAGAATATTGAATGGTTAACCCTGTATCGTGAATTAAACCATGTACTGCCTGCACTGTTACACTAGTAATTATGCAAATAAATTAAGTGTATACTGCTCCAGACTTCTCAGAGTTAAAATCAAGGCAGAGACTCAAGTCAACTGTGTTTATAGGCCAGAGCTAAGCTTACACAGAAGAGAGCTGTAAACAGCTCAAAGAGCTAAAGGCGCTCCATCTTACCAGTGTGTGGCCGCTGTGTGTGTGGGTTGACTTGGGGCCAGGGTTTGTCTGCAACACTGGAGCGTGGAGCCTGCAACTCAGGCAGGGAGTACTCAATCTCAGGCTGGCTCTGAAACAACCAACAAACACAGCATGAGAGAGCAAGTGTGTTGACAGATTTGTTTAGACAAGAGAGGCTTCTGGGAAAAAAAAAAAAAGACTAAAAAATGATTTGCATATTTTTTTTACCAGTTAGAAACAAACAAAAAACAAACTAATTACACATGCTAATGTTCCCTTGATGCCTCCCCTTAATGAAAATCTCCAGTGGTTATGGTTATGGTTTATATATATATAGATATATATAGATATATGCTGTATGCTTGCAGATTGATCCATTATTATTAATAATAATAATCATTGGAATTGTTTTCACTTGTGTTAAATGAATATGACAGTTATGTCTAAATTCCATGATGAATGAAACAACAGAAATGCTCCAAAATCACCGCAAAATCTTCTTATGCTGGCTTTTGTATAAAGTTTGTGTGTGACATCAATGATGTTTGTCATTTTTTACTGCCTTAACCACTTGTAAACCAATGACAGGTGATGCAATAAAATGAGAATACACTGAACAGAGTTAACGAGCAGACATTTGTTTTGTATGAATTGAGGTCTTATTTTAATTTTAAAAAGAAGCTTCCCCCCCACAGAGGAACACAAAGGTCCACATTACCAGACAGGGATTAAGTCTAGTCTTGGGCTACACCCACTAAATACCACTGGACTACCTAATGATTATTTGACTCTCCTTTACATTTCTGAAGCAATAAACAATAAAGACTGTTCTGTCTCAGTATTGTTATCATTTTACATGAGGCAGATGTTTGACTAAACATTATTTCAGTGCATTGTGTGCAGAGTTGATGAAATACTGTTTGATGTATTAAGTATAGGCACTGAGGTGGATCCAAACACGGATTTTGCTTAGTCAGCAAGAACTGCCTGGAGGAGAACATGTACAGACCAAGACGGGACCTTTTGAGTACAGAGTAACAAGCATTTCTTTATAAAGAATTTCTGAATTTCTCTTGGGATCTCATCAGAGGAGGAGTGATGCTTCCTCTGCCTGCCCTCTCTGAACTACTGCTTTGTTGTCACCTTGTGAAGCTTTTGAAGGTCCTCCTTATGAGGGAGGCTCCAATTAGCTATATGAATAAGCACACAGGGACTGACACGGTGAAGTAATGCTACTTTGAAAAGTGTGCCACTTGGTTGCATTGAATAAAATTTTAGATAAAATGGTCAGACTTCAGATATGATTCCATATGATTTCAGTCTCACTGAATCAGATGGACAAACAATTTAGAATATTCGTTCAAGACTGAAAAGATAAATTGACTTAACAGAAAGTTGGTGGCCCCACAGAAATCTGAGATGAAGGTCCCTAAAGATATTATATTGATGGGGAATACTCAGTTTACGTCTGCCAGGATTTACAATGCTTTATGTGCAAACGTTAAAAGGTCATTATACTGCCCTACAAAAGACCCATGAAAACATATGTAGCAAGAAATGCTACATGGAAGGGGCAATTTGGCAGAGATCTCAGACTGCCCAGGTCCCATTGGTCCAGCCTAACCTCAATCCGCTCAGTCACTGTTATTGAAAGCCGTTCTGTCAAAAGCATTGAATCCAGATGCCGTAGAGGGGAGATGATCAAAGAGGGAAAAAACGAACATCTTAGGAAGTTAATGTTCACTGGCCGCAGACCGATGGAATTTTGCAATTAGTGAAAGCCGCCTAATGTGCATCTGTCACGCATTACCGCAAAACATGCCAAACGTGATCAGCAGTATTCAAGAGACTCCACCAAGACAAGAGGCCAGGACTGCTGACTTAATTGTAAACAATCTAATTTTCCTTATTTGGACTTTTCTTTTCTCCAGACCCATCTTACCTCCTCTTCCGCTCTTGTCGAAAAAACCTTGCACTATGTCCACGTTGAACTTGGGTGGAATTTAAACAAGATGCCAGACCTCATTTGAAACAAGATTTGGTCTCTCCAATCAGTGGCTAGTCTACAGTGGATTTATGTTTATCCTCTGGCTCTGAGGAACAGGCCGATTCCCCCTGACTACCTCTGAGGGACTCATCAAAGGCCTGGGCAGAATGGATAAACATGATTAAGCCCAGCCTGCTGCTTAACCGATGGAGTATGTTGCCCTGTGAGTGACATTCACTGGGTCACAGATTTCCCAAATGCCCCTTCGAATGCTAGATTGGAATGTGCCTCTCAAAAAATCTGTGTAAAGACAGAAAAAGCTCAAGTGGCATTCCCGGTGCAGTGATGAAGGCAGTTCCATGCTATTCTCTACTTGTGCTTGTTTTGCTTTTGATCTGTATGGCTTATAGCTCAGGAAAATCAGAACATATATAAAGCATTTTGGCACTGTGGGCAGATGCAGCTGGAAATCGGCATCTCAGGCATTAAACGCTCTAAAGTCTCCTGGTAGATGCAGTGTTGACTCTGGACTTAATAAAACACAGTGGACCAACAACTTGAACTTGAAACTAAATATTCTAATAATATGATATACTAGATTTCTAATATTCTCAGCTCCAAGTGAAACAGAACATTAAAACATTAAAACAGGCTTGAAATAAGTCACTTATCACAATAACTGTCATGATTATAAATAAAATTACATTAAACCATTGCAACTTTGCTGATCCCAGAGATACTTGTACATTGATTATTGCAAATGCAAACTCCACCTTGCATTTATTCTATTCATTTAAAATGTATAATGGTTGTTCCACAAAACTTGAGAGTCTGTAAATATGTGTCTGATTTTATGACATGGTTGTACCACTTTGTAAACAAAAAATCATCAACATCAACAATCTCTAAAAGAAGTAGTCCTCAGAAAGAAATGTTTGCTTTTCTCCATTTAGACAACTGAGGCAAAAGACCCATCATTAGTCCCCTCATCCACCATAAATGGTGTATTGCTATTTTGAGAAAGTGCTAGTTCTGTAGCCTCACTTTAGACACTGGATATCACCGGACTGCCTCCTCGGTCTTGATTTTTTCCCTACTTTTGCCAAACTCGATATTTCAAGTGACTGGGTGTCTGCCAGCTGCCCACTAAACATAGGCTGGTTCGGCTGAGTGATGGTCTGTGGAAGTCTCTTTCTCACTTCCTCAATATCATAACCACACATTCATCATTCCTCTGCATAAAGAAAGACAGACAGCCAGCCTTGTGATGGCTTAATTCTACATTCCCGCACCACATCTCTAAACCTGTTCTACTAAAGACCCGTTTTGTTTTGGCTTGCTGGGCTCTTTTCAGATATCTCTTTGGAGTTATTTCTATCTTATAACTCAACAACAGCGAAAGGTTTAACTGGAAACTTGAGCTTGAGCATGAACTCTGGTGAAACATGGGTTATATCTGTTAAGAACGCTAGTGGGGAGTTCCCAATACCACACATATCACTGTCATGGCGCAGTGAATGAAACCTGTTCAAAAAGAGACTACATTTGTTGTAGGGGTGGACAGTTTAAGTTTATATGGGATAATAAGAATCTCAAATTAGCTCCTAAACTCTAGACCACAGAACACCAACGTTCTAATGACTGCAGTTGTCTTCACAGTGGTGTAACTCAGTCTGTTTCTTGCTCAATCTGTACGCACAAACTAAACCACTGCCTAGTTTATATGCAAACTTTTATTCAACATCAAAACTGTGTTTCTGAGAATCAAAACCTAATATTGCAATACTTTGATATTTTAATATTTTATTACACCCCTATTGGTTTCTTTTCAAAATCTGTAGGCGGAGGAGAACAGGCTGAAACTAGTTCAAATCATAATTTGTGCTTTTATTTTTTCTCTATACCAGTAGCATTACTTAACCAATAACAATGTCCCTTGAGGCAAAACCTCTACAATTTAGGCATGTACAATGCAATCTCGTGGGATTAAGCTTCTGCTGCTTGAGATATTACATTACTTGTTAGCTACAAGTAAACATCAATTATTAGTTTCAGTAGCCTCATAGCTCCAAAAGCCTGATTGGCTGATAGGAGCTGACTACGCTTAGAAAGGGAAAAAGTTAATCATCTTAATTTATGGTCCAAATTGATCCTTCAGCAGCTAAAGACTTACCTGGAAAACGACCACTTTCCCATCATCAGCCTGCAGGTAGAAGGTCCAGGTGGAGGAGATGAAGCTTTGAGCAGAGCTGACGATATCATTACACCAGCTGGAAACAGCATCCATGACTGAGACCGGTTTGGGGCGATTAGTCAGGGCCTTGAGCTGCAGAAAGAAATCCCAGCCTGTGCGTTAGTTGTATGATTTGTGGGCTAATTGAACATAAATGTCAGAAGACCACAAGCCCTAAGGAGGTGAACATCACTATTCTCACCTTCCTCCGTTTGATCTCTGGCTCAGCTGGTTGGCTGGCACAGCCTGTACTGCAAGCCTCCTGCTCCAGTAACTTAGTGTATGCCTCCTGGCATGCTGCATACACAAAGACAAACAGACACACACACACACACACACAGTACCTGTCATGTATGTCCATTCCCATCCCTCAGTTCTCCCTACAGCCTGGCAGTCATCAATATCAACAAACATCTGAGCATCTGCCTCTTCCACTATAGCACAGGATTGATTTTCAATAAAGCAACCTCCCACAAGCTGGACAGCTCCAATAGAGACTGCTCTGTCTCAGACAGCGCTGTGTACTATCAGGGAACATCTGCTGAATAAAAAAAAACCCTCTAGACAATCTCCTAGACTTAAGCTCTAAAGGACTTCTTCAGATGCTTTTTGCAGACAGTGAAATGCTACTCTGAGGTCTTTTGTGTAGTCTTCTCAAATGCAAGCAACTGTGTAAGTTCTGGATGTACTCAAGGCCTTACCTCCCTGACATTCCTCCTTGCTGTTGTTGAAGCCAGTGTTTCCATTCACAAACTGGCAAATGGAGTAAAGACGGCAGCCGCGATAACATGCATTCATGATGGAATCCTGCAAACACACAGGGTGGTTTGTAAGAGAAGGAACCAAATACATATCATGCAAAACAGATTTGGGGTGTTTAGCAGATGCTGTTATTCAGAACAACTTACAGAAGTGCTCTTCTGTCTACTTATCTGAGTATCTCTAAGCTAGTGTGAATAGAATACAGTCTTAAGATGCCCTTGAGTGTGATAAAGTCAGATAAGAGCTTAATTAGATACTTAGATATACAACACAGAGACTATTAATATTTTTTTGAATGATTAATGTTTGCTATAGCGCACAAATGTATTTTTTAAGCTTCACAGAAACAGATGACCAATAGAATGACACACTCTGGTGCAGAGGTCTTCAAATCAGGACCTTGAACCCAGTTTTCTGTCTGGGACAATTACATTACCTGTTCCCTTAACCTCCAGCAAGAAAAGAATCCAGGACTGGAAAGGTCCAGATTTGAAGACCTGGGCTCTAGACCAATAGCACATGAGTCTAATTTGACCATGCCTAGAGGTTAGAGAATGAGTCACCAACCCTCCTGGAGACCTACCCTCCTGGAGACCTACCTTCATGCTGACTTTAAACTCAACCCTAATCCATCCCTCCTCATCTCACAATTTACTGCCATTCAAAGATATTGATAAAACAATGGCGTCTTAGATTTGTGTTGGGAGTTGAAACCTGCAGGAAGGTAGCTCTCCAGGAGCAGAGTCGCTGACCCAGGTGGGGTTATAGGCCAGAGGGGTATGACGTACTGGGCTGAGG
Organism: Acestrorhynchus altus; assembly: GCA_034509495.1. Lineage (NCBI taxonomy): Eukaryota > Metazoa > Chordata > Actinopteri > Characiformes > Acestrorhynchidae > Acestrorhynchus > Acestrorhynchus altus. The sequence goes on along the minus strand of CM067514.1, from coordinate 15,440,157 downwards.
AGCACCATGAAGTAGCAAACTCTCTAATGCTCCTGTGGCTAAGAAGTGAGCACAATCAAATTCTCACAGTGATGTTCCAACATCTAGCATAAAGACGTTTTCCCAAAGGGAGCAGAAAATCCTCAAGCCATTATTGGTCTGGCACTTATATACACTGTTAACTCTTGGTTAAAGTACCTGCAGTAGTCAACAGAAATGTTTTTTTTTTCCTTCATTAAATCTTTATAGTTTGAACACAAGTGATCATGATTTCCACTTAAATTACATTCCTAGAGAACACTGACTGAAGACATGTAACAGGCAAGATGGTGTTAGTGTACAACCCAAGCATGGTGTTTTATTCATGATTAAAAATAGACATCAAAGCTCTATGTTTTGTCCAATGAGTGAGTTAGCTCAGTGAGCTAAACATCTAATTTGACTCAGATTCAGCATTGTGAGCTTCAGCTAAACATCACCCAAGAGAACAACTTTATTGACTTTCTCATTTTCCATACAAATGAGTCCAGTGCAGACTACTAGTGCAGCGATTTTGCTGATTCGTATTTTTATTCTAACAATAAATTGCGTATCTCTCTTCTTTTGGATGTTCTGACATGATCTGATCATTTTCTTTTACACTGTGTTAAAATTCTAATATGAATGGGCCAATCGAAATGCTCAAATGTCCAGGAATTATTAGATACCAGTATGTAAACAGACTTGTTGAGAAAACTATTTTTAAATCAGTCAAAATATGCTTATATTACTAATTATGTTTCATTATTTTGGTTTCGTCTCAACTAAATCATTCAGCTCGGGAATCATTTAGTTACCTCAATGTTTACTTACAATATGAGCTCATTTTAGTTCTTTAATAACATTTTTAAACATTTATGGCTCACAAATTGTGTGGTTTTATGTGAAGAATCAACTGTTTATCAGACAAGGCCTGCCAAACCATTAAATCCTCCACAGTATTTTTAAGGCATTTTCAGACATTTGGAACAAAACCACACGTTTTACACAATAATTTGATATTTTTGTGTTAAAATACTATTAAAACAGCACATTTCATCACTTTAGTCCCAAGTAAACAGTGAAAGGTCAACTAACAGCTCCTGCTCAGCATTAGCAGGGGTTAAACTATAACAGTGGCCTGATATATGGAACAGTATGTTTACAATATATATTAAAATAATATTTAAAAACAATCCTCTCATAATTCAGGTTATAAAACATATCATCTTTTAAGTGTCTGACAGCAGCAAAGCTGCCACCTGCATTTAGAAATAATGTGGGTTTATGTTGATGATGCTCTCTGGCCTAATTCCCAGTTTACCGACTGACGAGGGGGATTTTTATAAGAACAATCATCCACAATAACAGACTGTTCTAACAAACAGCGCCCCCACACGGTGGAGATGAAAACGTCAACACTAATGCCATTATCTTAGAGCCGCAGTGTTACAGGGCCTTTTACAAAGACACGCTGCTTTCAGAGGTGTGTGTGTGTGTGTGTCGTTTCAGTACCATTCTCCACATAGGCTTAAATCTGGCCTTGTTTACACTCTGGATTTGGATGAGCATTAATAAACAAAGCCCTTAGTTCAGTCTAAAGCTGCTGACCAGAGCTGCTCACACCTCAACAGCTTTGGTGTCAGTGAATGAAAAGGCGACCTACTGACTCAAACACTGCATTTAATCTCCTATGTGCCGGAGAGGGGAGCTCAGCAGCGCCCCCTAACACTGCACCTGCCCAAGGTGATGCTTGACGAGCCCCTGGGAAAACGTAGGCAGAATGCTGCTCCCATCAAAACGCAGAGGCCCCCTCGGCGGTGATTCGGGCCTCTGGGGGGATACACGAGCAGACGTCACGTTTTCATGATCTGCAGTTATGAGGTCTGAAGGGCCCACAGCTCACAGGCAACAGAAAACAGCCCCATCATCCCGGCCCTCACTGCAGCCTGCAGCGCGGGGTCGGGGCGTCCGTGCACACACAGCAGTACGGGGGGTGCAGAAGCACCAAGCTTCGGGCATCATAAATAACTACAGTGGGAATTTGCCCCGTCGTGCCCTAAAGCTCGATGCACGAGATCTCGGGCGTGCACGCCCGCGTCCCGTTTCTCGCCCCGGAGCCGCGGCGCGGCGCCCCGCTTAGGAAAGAGCGCACTTACTCTGGCCGGGCTTTTGTTCCGGATGTTGAGCTGGCACTGCTTTTTGCAGTAGCTGATGTCGCCCAGCTGGTTGTCGAACAGGTCGGCGGACGCGGCCGCCAGCGCCACGCAGAGCAGCGAGAGGAGAGCGGGAGCGCTGCGCGCCATGCCGCCCACTCCGACCATCTTCTGTCCGAATGCGATGAGCTGAGAGGCGCGTGCACTGCGGGCTCGTCCGTCCGGCTCGATTCCCCCGCCTTCGCTCCGATCTACATCTGCCTCGCCAGCCTTCTTTTCTTTCCACACCGGTTTTGGGTCAAGCCCCACGTTCGAGAGCTCGGATTGGTTTTTAGGAACCCGGATTCTCGGCGCTGATTGGCTACTTTAGTGCGGCTCACGGAGCAGGACTGCGGACTGTGCGCTTGGGCTCTCAACCAATCGCGGCTGGTGGGGGGCGGGGCCTGGCGGAATACGGGTGGGGCTAAAAGCAGGCTGGACTGAAGGAGCTTGTAGCGGCGCTGTGACGTCGACGTTGATGATACTGAGCGCGAGGGCACGCGCCCTGCTCTCCACGAGCCGATAAGCAGTGTGTGTTAAAGTGCATTAAAGAGCCAGGATGTCAGGAAAAGGGTTCCTCCAGAGCTCCCCCAAAGCGAGCGAGTGTGCTGTAGATTTGACATCACACAAACATACCTTTGCAGTGCAGAGTGGAGAAGAAAGTGCCAGTCCTCCCATTGAGAGGGCCAGCGAGAGAGCGAAGGGGTCAGTCAGTGTAAGGGTGGACTGGTCTGTAGAAAAATCCAGGGCTCATTTAAGTTCCCAGTCCAGCCTTGTACACAAAATTCTGCTGATGTTCATCACAACATATTTATTTACATAAAGGGTGACTGTTCACTTTATCTAATCTAGCCATAATATATAATAATTTAATGATGTCTGTAATACTACACTCTTCATGAAAAAAAGATGCACCCAGAAATAATTGACCGACTGCAACGGCTGCAATGTTATTGTGCCAGACTGTCCTGGAGTGACTCAGAATGGCAGCGGGTCATCTGAAGTAACAAGTCCTGCTTTTGTATTGATGGCAAGGACCAACAAATCTCTGTGTGAAGGCACCGAGGTCAACCAAGATCAAAAGTTTGTTGTCACGTGTCCAGATGGCCTGGTTTCATGGGGGGGGGGTGCAATTTCTTACAATACCATATCACATTTGGTCTTCATTACAGGCACATTGACAACCCATTCCTGTAATATTAATAAGCTCCTGCAACCAGTGGCCCTACCTTTTCCAACACTTGTCCACATACTATGTGCTGAGTGAACTGAGTGAGAATATACAAGCTGCATAGCATGGATTATCGCACGGCACCATTAGGAACCTCTATATACAACTCCATGTTGTTATACTTCCTCCTGAATAGCATCACAATCTGACACCTTGTTGGTGCAACTATTTTTGTAATTATATATTTGACAATTGATGTATGTGTATGTGTGCCATTTTTGTGTGTGTTTAAACACTCACTCCACTCAGTTGATCTCTGCTCTTTCTGGAGCATTATACAGACTTTGCAGTTTTAAGTTACTTGTTTTGCTCTTGTGAGACAATGAAGTGTATGTCATGCAGTGCATCATGTGTAATTCTGTTTATCTAGCATCATTATGGATTGGCCAAGAGCTTGTGGAGAGGGAAGAAAAAAGTACTGGTCTAATTCTGAATTCCATCTCGCTGCCAGAATCCGATTCCCCTTCTTGGGCCTAATCTGTTGTGCCCATACTGCCGCATGACATACAAGAGAACACTTTTTGCACAATTTGTTATGTTACAGTCTTATTCCAAAATGCATTCATTTCATTTTCCCCTCAAAATTCTGCAAACAATGCTCCACAATGACCAAGTGAGAAAAGGTTGTTTGAAATCTTTGCAAATAAACATAAAAATATAACATACTTAAGTAGTCACAGCCTTTGCTCAGTACTTTGTTGACACACCTTTGGCAGAAATTACAGCTTCATTTCTTTTTTAGAATTCAGCTACAAGCTTGGCACATCTGTTTTTGAGAAGTTTCTCCCATTCTTCTTTGCAGAACCATTTGCGTTGGTGCACAGCCATTCTTAGGTATCTCCAGAGATGTTTAATTAAGTTTAAGTCTGGGTTCTGGCTGGGCCACTCAAGAACATTCACAGAGTTGTCCTGAATTCACTCCGTTGTTATCTTGGCTGTGTGCTTAAGGTTTTTGTCCTTTTAGAAGATAAACCTTTGTTGATAATCCTGGTTGGCCAGCTCTAGAAAGAGTCCTGGTGGTTCCAAGCTTCTTCCATTTATAGATGATGGAGGCCACTGTTCTCATTGGGCCCTTCAATGCAACAATCCTGTCTCTGAGGTCTACAAACAATTCCTTAGACTAAATGTCTTGGTTTGTGCTCTGACATGCACAGTCTACTATGGGACCGTACATAAACAGGTGTGTGCCTTTCCAAATCATGCCCAATCAACTGAATTTACCACTGTGGTACTCCAATCAAGCTGTAGAAACATCTGTAGAATGATCGGTGGAAGCAAGATGCACCTGAGCAAAGGCCGTGAATACTTATGTACATTATATTTTTGTGTTTTTGTTTATCAATACATTTGCAAAAACATCAAACAAACTTCTCACTTTGTCATCATAGGGTATTGTGTGTAGAATTTTGAGGGGAAAAATGAATTTAATCAACTTTGGAATAAGGCTATAACAAAATGTTCACAAAGTGAAGCGCCAACAAATACTTTGCAAATGCATTGCTCCACTTAGCTCCACCCATTCATGCTGATGTGATAGGAATATTTAAACAGGGGTGCTTTATGAATGATGCACAGAGAGCACAATTGGCTTCACTCTCTTTGAGTGGGTAGGATGGCCCTCCTTTTGCCAACACTTGGAAGGCTCGATGTTAGCTGATGTAACAGAACAAAATGGTCCTGACTGCAAAACTAGAAGTGCAGAGGGTGGATCTGGATCTGATCCAACTTCTCCCCCATTGTGTTTTGATTGGATTAAATAAGCATGTTTGTTGTGCATTGTTAAAGGGAACATCATGTGTGTAAGAGAGGCAGAAGAGAGAGATGAGGAGAAGGAGGTTAGAGTTACAGATAGTTCACGAAAGCACATTCAGTGGTCGAAATGCCTTGTTTATCTTTCTATTTTAGCTGATTTTAAGTATTGTGTACAGGTGGTATTATTTTATAGTAAAGGATTTCAGACTAATAGGAGCACAATGGCTTTCCACAAATGAAAGCATGAAGTGGGAGTTGAGGATGTGGTCTGATTCCACTCTCTGGACTTCATATTCTGCAGTGAAGAGACTATGAACAGAACTGGCAGTAAAGATGTTTCCCAAGAACATGATCAATGGACTTGGGTTCTTGAAAGAAATGTTCTTGACAAATGACCTTGCAAGAATGAGCTCACAAGAACACAAGGAAAGGTCCTCTCAGTAGAGGACTACTGAGATGTGCCATGTATCAACTACAGACAACAGCAGGCATAACTTAATGAATGATTGTTTTTGTATCTGATTTGACAAAGTTACTTCTCATTTCTCATCTCCTTTTTTAAAGCAGACCAAGGTACCATGTTCAAATAAAAGAAGAGCACTTTAAAATGTAAAAGTGTGGGTGTAACGAGTGTCTTCTGCCATCTCGTCAGCACTTAAGTACTCACCCTTACTAATAGGTTGGAACTAGAAATGGAAAAAATATGATTGTTTTTGGTACATAAAACCACAAATGTGCACAAAAACGTTCAGCCTGAGTGTTTATTTATAGACTATACTGCAGATTATAGCAGTTATTTATGGGAAGTGAGAATTTTATGGAACGTACAGTATATTTTTACAGTCATTAACAGGTGTGAATCAATAGTTGTACATTTGGCAATGTGCCAGAAAGATACACTATATGGGCAGAAGTATCAGGACACCTGCTCAGTCATTGATTCTTCTGAAATTAAACATATTGATTTTGTAGGAGTAACTGTCTCTATTGTCCAGGAAAGGTTTTGAGCATTTGTGTGAGGATTTGAATGTAATGAGGAACAAGAGCATTAGTGAGGTCATGCTGTTGGATGATAACCACCCAACCCCACCTCATCCCCAAGTCCCCAACTTATCCCAAAGTATTGGATGGGGCACCATCATTACAGTGAACCATTTCATTGCTCTACAGCTCAATGCTGGGGGCTTTATACCCCACTAGCCCACAACTAGAAGCTCTAAAATATGCAAGGTAGGGGTGCCTCCAGGACCAGGGTTGAGAAACACTGCTATTAGTGTGTAAGGAATTCAAGGATACTCCTGACGGACCCCATGGAATGGAGTGCAGCTGTAGTTTATCTAATCGGTCCTTTATTAAAGTAAATCAGGTGAGCTTCTGGTGGAACTAAACAAACCCATACAGTGTCTGAAGTTCACAGAGAAATCAGGAACCAAACCTGTGTTCTCATAACTGTGTTCTTCTAAAGTACATGTCAATACCTTTGCTGTTAAACAACACATTCTGACAACTGGATTCGTGTTTAGCTGTATGTATTCTAATATTTTGTAGTATTTTACAGGTAAAAACATTGTTAAAGTAAATAGTTTGAAACAATTGTAATTTTTGCCAACCTTTGAACACTGCACAGCTTTTGTAACAAGTCAATGCGTGAAATGAAATCATATGCGTTCTTCCTCTAAACAAGCGGATGTCTATATCTGCGTTATTTACGATGCTGAGAGAGCTCAGTTTTCTGTCATTAAAACCTGACTATGTGCTTGACAGGTTTATGACATCTCTTTAAACCATTACTGGCAGTCTGATGCTGGTTTGAGTAATTTCACACGAGGTCTGTTTTATTATTCTTCAATAGCCTATAAAGAAAATATATAGTAGCATTAAAGCCTCACTCTGTAACCGTTGTCACTTGGTGTATTTGCATCTTCTTTGAGGTTTACTAGTATGAGTTTATTATGAAGCATTTTCTATTGTTCAGTAATAATTGGTAGAAGTATACGCATCATGAAAGGAAGGAATCCATCGATTGCAAAGTATGACTGCCAGACTGTCCCACTTTTGACCCAGACTTCAGTGATGAGTAACACTTTTGTATCAATGGAAATGACCAACAAATCCATGTGTGGAGGCACCATGGTCAGTGCCAAGATCTTCCATCCAGAAGGCCTGGTGTCATGGTGTGGGGAGCAATTTTATACAATGCAAGACTACCTTTGATCTGCATTACAGGTACTTTGACAGCTCATGTTACATCACTGAGATCCTGCAACCAGTGGTACACTATTCAGAACAGATACTATGTCATTGCCAGTTACATTGCCAGAAATATCCCCAGCTGACAATGTGTGGGATGTTATTGGACACTCTATGAACACTCCACCCCACCACAAAATCTGCAGGAACTGATTGAGGATATTCTAACATTGGATGGATAATCACAGGACACTACTTCTGTATGTGTAGTTCAATAAATATTGCTCATATCAGTCTACATTTTGAATCATTTATTGTTCTTCATAACTATTATCTTTCTTCTGTAGTATTGCAGTCCCTTTGGATATATTTATGTGTGCTATTTTCGGATGATGAGTGTGTCTCAGAGAAAAAAGTCATTTTCCTAAAAATGTTTGTTTTGATTCTTCATTTTGATTTCAAACATTTTGGGTTATTAAAGGCTTTACTGATCATCACATTTTCTCACTCTTTAGTTTTTAGGCAACATTTCAATGTTTCAGTGCTCATACATCTGAAACGGCATCTTTACTGGACCCTTTTAGAACCCTTTAAAAGATTCTAGAAAGAACAAAACTTTCCATAACTTTTCAAAGCCCTTGAATCATGTTATGAACAATTTGAACCTTGAAATGAGATGTTGTGCTAGCATGCGGTAAAGAAGTTATGTTCAACTGTAAGGAACAGCAGTCATGTTCCTGCGTCAAACACCGTTTAACTTAAATTTAATATTATTTTAGTTTAGTATAATCAAAATGTTTTTGTTGAAATAAACATTGAGCAGTGTGTGTGTAATCCACATTGGGTGAGATCCAGACATTAAACACATTAGTCATTTTACATTTGCATATTCATAACACAAATTAAGCCCAGTTGAAAAGGATTCATGCTAAAAAAAAAACAAAAAAACAAAACAAACAAAAAACATAATAATAATCTAAAATATTTTCTCTGTATTTATAAACTTTGAAACTTGTGAAAATCAGTTTGACCCACAACATAAAAGAGGGGTTAAATAGAAGCTGTGAAATGTATACTAGTTTTCCATGCTACTTTTGAGAAACCAAACAACAAGAATATTGCAAAATGAATTGAACATTTTATACAATGCAGCCACTTAAAGAGCTCTGAGAAGCAGATAAAGCTTATTCAGCTGTGTTTTAGTGATTTTGCACAAAAGCCCCAATATTATATTTTTTAATATAGTCTCCATATTATATATTCTAATATAGAGACTGTATAATAATATATACCATTGAGACTATATTAGAATATATAATATAGAGATATATTAGAATATACAAAATGGAGATTGTATTAGAATATAAAATATAGAGACTGTATGAGAATATATAATATAGAATATATTAGAATATATAATATGGGGACTGTATTAGAATATATAATATACAGGTTACATTAGAATATATAATGGAGACTATATTAGAATATATAATATGTAAAGTATATTAGAATATATAATATAGAGTATATTAGAATATATAATATAGAGTATATTAGAATATATAATATACAGACTATATTAGAATATATAATATACAGACAATATTTGAATATATCATATGGAGACTATATTAGAATATATAATATGGGGATTGTATGAAAAGTCCAGTAGGACAAGCAGGTGTCCACAAAGTTCTGGACGTCCAGCTACATTTACAGATGTAAATCAGAGCTGGTCAGTGCAGTGGCCTCTTCAGTGCTGTAATGAAAATGGAGGAAGAGGAATGAGTCTACTGGGGTGGACAGAGCAAACGAAGGAGTATCCTAATGATGAGTGAGTGGGAGGTGTGGGAGGAGCTTGAGGGAGAACTTTCTGCAGACTTGGAGGTCGGTCAGTCAGCGCGCGCAGCTGTACTCCAGCAGTGAGGTGTGTGAGCTGCTCCGTTACGCGGCTGAACCGGAGCCGAGCTGCGGAAATGCGCTCCTTCCAGCGCGCTGAGGACGGCGTCCTGGAGAGGGCTGTCACAGTCTGCGCGATGTCGCTGCTGGTGCTCGTCCCGCGCGCTTTCACCTCGACCACGCGTGAGTAGATCACCTCTGTTATCGCCGTGCGCTCAGGACGCGCGGAGCAGCAGAAGAGGAAGTCCGCTCCTGTGCACAACACGTAGAACCGTGAGGGAGCGCCAGAACCGCCTCCCATCGCTCTAACGTGATGGAACTCTCAGACCGTCTCGAGAACGTTCGGCAACGTTTTTCAAAGGTTCCAGGCAGGTTAGTCCGCAACGTTACAGAGATAACGTTTGACGCGAATGGTTTGGACCGCAGCGTTATGGGAACGTTTGCCGCAGAACGTTGAGGTAACGTTCCCCGAAAAGTGAACGAATTTAAAAGCGACTTTTCGCCGTTTAGTCAACGTTGAATCAACGTCACGGTCGTGGTTCAGTCAACATCGCGTCAACGTTTGAATTTGCAAAGTGAGTCAGTGATGATATTACAGCACGTTGTTTTAACATGCTTTCAACGTTTATTTGTAATTGTAACGCAACGTTGATGTAGATGTCTCATTCATCTCATGTGAATCTTTCTATAAGCATTTCATAGTAAACATCATTTCAACGATGCCAGCTAGGCACAGAAATGATGCAGATACTTGATGTTTAATGGACGAACTAAATAAATTCATAAATTATAGCATTTATTTAAATGAAGCATAGAATATTTACTGCATTTACACCAACAGTACTTTCTCACTTTTATTAAATTATGAATTTACTTTGATAAAGTTATCTTTTAAAAATGGCTGGCAAACATTGTGAGAATGAATAAATAAATATGCATTACCAGAACGTTAAAAAAGAAACATGTTCTAGGATCAATCTTGACAAATATTTAACATTCTACAAATCAAAACCTATGATGTTCTACAAACTACAAACTGTGACAGTTATTACCATTGATTGAACATCTAACAAAAACCATTCCAGTGATTTTATTTTAAAGTGGATTTTCTGTTGTTTTGTTTGACAAATCAGTCATTCCAACCTCCCAAAATACAAGCTTTAGTGACCAAAACGTTGTAGCAATATAGTTTAATTGATTTGAAAACATATGGACCAAATAAAAATGTCCAAAACAAACACAAGTGGCTTATACACCAGATGTTAATTCAACACTGGAAACTTTGTTGTCAGAACGAATTTGGGTGACATAGATTTCCATTACTTGTTAACTTTAGTTTAGTTGCTTTACAACTTCAGTGAAAAACTAAAGGAGAAAACATCAACCACCAAGAATGTCGGGGTCGATTGATTATGCCTGGGGTTAGGAGAGAACTGGGTAAATATAAATTTCTAGCATTTGTTTAAAAATATGTATAGAATATAGATAGATTAGCAAACAGTATTCAAATTGTTTTGTAAAACTTCAATTTAATTTCTCTGCATTTTATTCCCATGTTTATGGCCAATGTTAGGATTAAATTTTAATGTCTTTTGTGAGTCATTATTACACAGAAACAGTGCAACTATTTAATCAAGCTGAGAGGTATAGGCCTTTCAGCACATGTTTGAAAAACCTGTCCACCTCCCACCAAGAGCAAACAGAGTCCACATTGTCCCTAAAGGAAATAAGTAGCATTGCGGTGAAGCAGTCCAGTTTGCCTTTAGAGCTTTTGTCATAAACGCGAATAAATATGAGCACCACTGACAAAGAGGAGGAAAACTTGGAGGATGGAAAACCACTTAAGCTCTTGACAAACGACCTCACTTGACCTCTCCAAGTGATCTTCCAACTGTTGAAGCATTGCAGTCATAAATCCAGATTCAAACTCCTGTTTCTGCTGGTCATAAATACAGACTCTTATTTTTCTGACCCCCAGACTTGGCTGTGATCTCCCCTCAGGACCCAGCGCTCCCCATCGGCTCCAGCCTAACTGTGGTGTGCACTGTTAGCTCTGAGTTGGGGCTGGAGGCCAGCTCTCTGTACTGGACACTCAATGGGAGACGCTTGGCCAAGAGCACCTACACTGTGCTTAGTCCAACAGAGCTGAGTGTAACGCTGCACAGACTCAATGGTTCCCAGCAGCAGTCAGGGGACAACTTGGTGTGTCATGGTGGCAGTGGGGAAGTTCTGGCAGGCTCTTGTCTTTATGTTGGAAGTAAGTTTGAGCAATGCAGTTGCAGAATTTTTAGAACCTTAGACAAAACTGTTTTTTTTACTCATTAAATCACAAATGCAAGGCTAATTATTGAGGTAGTAATTTAAACACTAGTAATCTTGTGACTATTGGTCATTTGGGCCGGGGAGTGATGACTACTGGAATTTTGGAGTGCCTGAGAGATATTAGATATAAAACATTAAAAAGTACAATATTTATTGTTAATTATTATTAATAATTATTTATTATATTCTCTGATCTTTTTTAAGCAGCATGTAAACACTTATAAAAATCACTAAAGCATAAGCTGATTTGTTAAATGTTTAGCATTGAGTTAAAACACTCACTGCAGCATCATAGTCTCAATACAACAATACAATATAAAATAATACAATAATTCATGATACAGTACAATATGATACTGCATACTGCATTTGCTTGTGATTAGGACTGAGGTAACATGCTCACCAAGCTAGTTTGTAGCTTCATTACTACAAAACAATAGTTCAGTGCAGTGCAATAGATAGTACATTGTAATATATTATATATTTTACATCCCTAATTACTATTATTTAACCAATATTGTAAGTTTGTTAGTTGGAGTGAGGAAATTTTATGCAACAACACAATATACAAAGTTTGAGGCCTCTGGTCAAAATTACTGCTACTGTGAACTGTAAAGCAAGTTGAAGATGAAATGATCTCCAAAAGGCATAATGTTAAATGTTCAACAACACCAGTGCATTATTTTAGAGTGGAAAATAGTATGGAAATCTGAAGAGATTTGAGTGCTCAGATAACTTTGACCAAGGTCTCAGACCTAAACGAGATTGTTAGGGTTATGGTTATAATCTATAAATGCCACAAAAAACAACAGCCATGCATTTTTCTAAGAAGCTGCCTAGCACAAAATGGTTAACACCCACAACGCAGGAGATGCTCTAAGAAGATGGCAAAGAGATCCTGGGTTCAAAATGTAATTAAGAAATGGCCATTAACAGAAACAGTGGAGGTCAAGATCAGGTCTGGAAGACCAAGAAAAATTACAGAGACAGCTGCTCATAGGATTGCTAGAAAGGCATATCAGGACCCCCCGCTTGGCAGCAAAAGACCTTCAGGAAGATTTAGCAGACTCTAGTGTTGTGTGCTACATTGTTCAACTGTTCAGCAACACCTGCATAAATATGGCCTTCATGGAAGAATCATCAGAAGAAAACCTCTCACAAAATTCCAACTGCTTGTATCAATTCAGTACATTTTTTATATTATTTATTTATTCATATTTTTAACTTTTATTGATTGGGAAGGACTGGACAATACTGAATTAAATATGGCATTTTCTGCCGGATTGTTGTTGGAAATCTGCTGGATTTCGGATTGTTGAAATATCTTTTATAGATTATTTCGTTGTTTGTGTGCAGTGCCCCCTGAAAAACCAGTTAACCTGTCTTGCTGGTCACGGAACACAAAAGACCTGAGCTGTGGATGGAGCCCTGGTGGACAGGGGGAGACATTCATCAGCACTAAGTACATCCTCAAATACAAACTGAGGTGAGACTGTACATTTAAAGGCACAATTAACCTTTCAAAAAACACAGCTGCTCCTCACTCACTATAAAGCTCAAACTGTGTGCTTAAGTTAATGAGTGGGTCATTAACTTGCCGAGCAGGTGGTTTGGAGTTGTATGACTTGTGATCTTTCAACATGTACAATTATCTGAAAGGTTGAATTGTTATATTTAGGTGTGCAGCTTAACAAGTCTTAATTTGTGTGCAGATGGTATGGCAAAGAGAAGGATTGTGAGGAGTACATTACGAGCCAGCCGCACACTTGTTACATCCCTCGGGATTTGGCCATTTTCACACCTTATGAGATTTGGGTGGAAGCATCCAATCAGCTTGGCTCTGCTACGTCTGATGTCATCACCTTGGATATCTTAGATGTGGGTAAGTAAGGTGCCTTGTCTGTGTCTATTGCTGTTTACAGGAGTGCACCATTTAATTGGCTAATAAAATCTAAACAAGTGGTATAGTTTGGAATTTGGTCTATGAGTATCGGGGTAGCACTTCCCAAGAGTGAGCTCATCCTAAACCTCCTTAAACAACACTTAAGCATATCACATATGGTACACACACATGTTTGTGAGAGTAGGTTTTTTATTAGGTTTGGAAAAAGAAAAAAAAAAGTCAGTCATGGAGCAGAAATTCCAAATGTGGTTGCTTTACAAAAGGCACAATGAAAGAAAGCGTCCGAATCAGGATCGGAGCTGGATGAAAGGTCCTGTAATATACAAAGTCATTTTTGATTTATAGATTTGTATGGGATAGAGAAATGCTGTAATTAATCCGACAACCTGGATCAAAACTTCACCGTTTTGATGTTCACAACAGTATTTGGAGACAGGCGCCACACTCAATTAGAGCTGTTTGATTCCAGAAATTTTGGAGTCAATTCCATGTGATGGAAAATCGTGAAGTCTGTCTCACGTCAGTTCATGAGAATTACTAGCAACTCATTGTCCATCATGGACTTAAGGTCATTAATCAGTTCAGATGGAGTGCTGATACACTCCTAGCTAATGGGGGCTTGCTAATCTTTTTACTTTGAGTGGGTAGGTTTAATCCGGTTAATCTCTGGCAATGTAAACTCAGTTGTAAACAATTGTAATTTGAATTAGATTGTTGGCCGTTGTTACATGCCTAGTAAACTTTTTTGTTTTCTGATTTGTATGAAGTTAAAGACAACACAATATCTCAGAATATCACATTTGAATACCATTGTGAAATTCAGGGTGGAGAACATTGAGTCTATTCTCTATTACCTTGAAGTTGATTTCCAAATGCAGTCAATTTCCAGGAAGCATAACTGGTCTCACTTTGTCAGGGTGGGCACTTAATTTGTTCCTGGCTGCAGTGTGGTGCTTGCCAGTATGGGAATCTATAAGCTGACTTAAGAGAATTGGCAGTTAATGTTACATTTACATTTATGGCATTTAGCAGAAGCCCTTATCCAGAGCGACTTACAAAAGTGCTTTGCTGTTCACTCAGAAAACATCCTTAGCTAGTAGACGAGGCTAGAATCTAGTGATTCCTCACACTTAGATCCTGTTGAAAAAAAATGGCTCTTCAGTCTGCGTTTGAAGACAGTGAGAGACTCAGCTTTTCGGACTTCCAAGGGGAAGTTTGTTCCACCTCTTTTCTGTCCATCCAGAACAGAAAAGAGTCTGGATGCATGTTTTCCTTGCATTTTGAGGGATGGTGGGTCAAGCTGAGCTGTACTTGAAGCTCGAAGGGCTCTTGGTACAGCTCAATGTTCCCCTCCAAAAGTGTTTCAGTTTGTCAAACTCCTAGACTATGTTCAGACATCAGGTAATTCAGATTTGTTTCTCAAATCAGACCTGCAGAGATGCACTTTTGTCATTCTGGATTTGATATTGTAATTTTTTGCTGCCATGAGCACCCAGAGCATCCAGACTGCAACATATCTGAGTCTGATTGTAAATGGATTTTAAACCACCTCCAAGTTTCACATGGTTTTGTGCAGACTACCAAAAATGAACCTGGATGCAATTTAAATAGGTCATAGGATTCTGAACATAGCCCTAGATATTTAGTGGGAATTTGAAATGAGAAATGTTTTTTGTGACTCAGGGCAAAAGTGGTGAGGAGATGCTGAGGGAAGTTAAGAGGATGCCTGCTGCATGAAATGTCCATAACCTCTCCTTTTTTCATTCCCTATATTACGGAAACAATAACTCTTGGAATTTACTTGACTTTCCCCTGGAGACATCAACAGCACAGGAGTGTTGACCTATTTCATGTTTGTTTTGAGGCACTTTTTTACTGTGGTGACCAGACACAAAAGCAGTTCCTGCACTCATCACTGGCAATCAATCAATTTAATTAAAATGATATGCACAGGCAAAGGCAAGTTGTGACTCTATAAAATATGTCCATTTTGTGGGAGAATGTTAAACATTAAGCATGATGTGTGATGCTCTGTGGAGATATACTCCTTGCTTTGTTAATGTCTTTCCCATACAGAAAAAAATGGAATAAGTATTCATATATTAATAATTAGCAATGTAACAATGCATTGCAAGAGAGTTAAAAATCAATGCACATATGCCATGACTGAGATCGGTTGAGATGTAAAATGAATTGATATCCTTTTGAAACAATAGAGGGCGCTGGCGCGTTCTACCTCACTTGTTGATGCCAGTGCATCATATTAGTTGAATGCAATAAAAATACTGTATGACGGCACGTCGAGATGTTGAACATGAGGATGCCACAGTTTATGCCCTTATTGCAGATGTTGAATCCTTCCTCAGAAATAAAAGGGGATTTTTTCTTTTGATAAAAGAAAGATGAGCAAAATACAGCATTTTGTAATATTGTTTTAGATAAATAATAAAAGGAAAGTTTTTTTTTTGGGAGAAATTTGTATCGTGAGGACAGCACTGTGAATCGCACTGCATCAAGAGTAGAGTGTATCGTAACATTCCTATTAATAACTCAGTAATATTTCCTGCACTTTAAAGGGGCCATTTCTTTTGGATGGGCACCAATCCCACCAACCACTGAAATAAAATGATTTTTATTACTTCTCTAAAAAGGCTTCTTTAGAGTTTAATGTGATCCATAACACCACACCTGTTTTTAGGTGGTTACATATGGTTTGCAAATGGAGACTCTGTGAAGTAAGGGTTTGAATCTGCTTTGAGTGGGATTATGTTCAGTTTTTTAGGCTGCTATTCTGAGTTTATCTTATTTAGCTAACATAAATAGACTGTACAGATGTCCTAGATTAGATCATTATATTTACCTTTTGCATAACTGAATAGTGAGAGTTCAAAATATGGATGTGACCTTTAAACACTAAAAATCTACCAGATTCTGCTAGTTCATGGAAACAGGCCATGGGTACTGGTAAATGGGCATCTATGTTATTCTATAATCAGAGCTTTGGGGGTCACCCAGTGAGAACAGTGAGGTGTTTATGTAGTAATAGAAAATTAAATACATCCATTTCAATTCATTTATTTATTTCAATTGATATTCTGCTGTCATGGGCTCAGGTAACCAGACAAGCATGAGTTCAGTTCAGGACAGCATAGGTTGGCTGAGTATATCTAAAATGTATCTAGAATTTGTCACACAGTAGCAGATTCATTCATTGTCTGCTCTGATTTAAAGAACTAAAAGCAGGAATAAAGCATACAGACACCTTTCTTTAGCCTCTTCGTGTTCTCTATTACCGCAACTGGTTACTGGGAAAACAGTAGAATATCCATGGCTGTCTGATTGGATTACACATGCACACACATGCACATACACACGGAACTCCTGACTTAAACTGTGTGTATCATCTGTCTCATAAAAAATACTTTGTCACTGATAAAGTCTGACCTATTGAATGGTTTGTAGCTTTTTTCCTCAGTAACACACAAAAATGTGATCTCCACACTGCATGGGTTTTCCCCACTAGTGCTTTGCAATAGCCATTCTTTACAATACCCCTCCCTTAAGCAACTCTATCCAGTAAGACTCGGTAAACATTACAAAACCATTACAGTACCAAAGCATGTGGTATGCTTTGATAGACTGGGCTATGCAATACCACATGGCTGATGGCTATAAGAGCCAGTTAGCTAGAGCAGAGAACATTTTGCACAAGCCCACCATAAAAGGAATATCAGTTTGTGCCATTCTAATGCAAACATTTTGAAATATTGTATGTAATTTTTATTCAAGGTGGTTTGTAGTATTTTGCAGTATTTACATTTTTTCAATACATTTGTCAGTAATTACTCATTACTGGTGCATTTCTCCTCTATCAGTGACCACTGACCCCCCTCCTGATGTGTACGTGACTCGGGTGGGGGAGCTAGACGATCAGTTAAGCGTTCGCTGGGCCAGTCCTCCTGCACTCAAAGACTTCCTCTTCCAAGCCAAGTATCAGATCCGCTACCGCCTGGAGGACAGCTCTGAATGGAAGGTACACAGTACTTCCTTATTACAGGGCATTTCAAAAAGAATGCAAAAATAAGGCTGAATAGCAGTCCTTTAATCAGAAGTAATGAAATTGTAAAGCATCTTGAATAGCAGTCTTTAGCGTCAAGTTAATGGTGATTTATGGAAAGGCCTTGAACTGCAAATTAATTCAGCACAAGTGCCCCTAGGGGATTGTTGTGTGTGTAGTTGGTGGTGAAACAAGTTGGTACATGCTCTTTCTGTAGAAGACATTAAAATCAGTATTCAAAACAGTGCTGCAGGATGTAGCGGTAATATCATCACTGGTGCTCCACATTTGTGTTTCATTAGGTGGTAGATGATGTGGGAAACCAGACGTCCTGCAGGTTAGCAGGACTCAAGCCTGGCACAGTGTACTTTGTGCAAGTGCGCTGCAACCCTGTTGGGATTTACGGCTCAAAGAAAGCAGGGATATGGAGTGACTGGAGCCACCCAACAGCTGCTTCTACACCAAACAGTGGTGAGCTTCCACCAATGTATTGTAGCACCACTATCATGAGGAAATCGTTTTTGGTTTACATTGTGCCAACATTCCATCATCAACTGACCAACTGCAAAGGGCTTGTACGCATTTTGGGGGGTGTTTTTCTTCTTTTTTTAAGGCCGTTTATAGCTATTTGTCATCATTTTTTATTACCATTGTCTAACTTTTTTTTTTTTTTTTTTTCAATTCTTTATTTTGAGAGACAATCACATCTTCACATATACTCATCTTCCATATCATTTTTTAAAAATAAAAATAAACAAATGACAATCAACTGCGTACATTCTGGCAGGGAGTAATATACATAATGCATAATACATATGTTTGTTATATTTGTTAACTAACAATGAAGACAACATAAATGGATACCTTATTCAAAAACTGTATTTCCAAATATAAAAGAAGAACAAAACTCCAAAACTTCAATTCCATCACCAACACACCTGATTTACCATCACTAAGCACTGATTTACCAAAGCAGGTGTTGGATGAGAACTAAATAATAATACACTTCCATGAGGAGAGTTTTGGAGATGAACACAGTAATGGAAAACCATGGCTTTCTGTAGGAATGTTATTTGTGCTTATTCTAATATTAGTGTTTTATTAGGTAATATTAGAATAAGGTAATAAAAACCCACTGCCCAGATTTTCATTCTCATTTACACAGCATTCCGAAAATGTTTGCACATTACTGTATATATTTTAAAGTGACAAAACTGTACTTTTCCTTTGAAAATCATAACATTTCTCTTCACCCTGTAAAATTAACAAAGCAACGTTTTCTTACAGCAGTGATAATAAAACTTGAGCTACACAGTGAAATAACAGTACTGGGAAATAACATTTAGCATTGAAGTCAGATTTAGATTAAAAAAGTTAACAAATATTTAATGTTCAGTCGATCCATTCACACAGCGAGCCAAGCTCTGAATAAGAACTGAGGAACAGCCATAGTTGAAATAGCTCAGTTTAATGGAACTTCCCCACAGATTAAGCAGCAACATCATGGGCTAATTAGAATCAGTCCATATGTAACCCCAGAAAACAACAAAACAAAAAATGTCAAGCAACTCGATAGGGATCTCTCATCAGCGCATTCAAAGCTCTCCAGCAAAATGACAGTGGGCCTTAGGGTACATTTGATGAATTCTTTTTGCGAGTCTTCATAAATGGCTAGACTGAGCACATTGAGTGTGTTCAGATTAAAGCAGTGGCTACATTCAGACTGAGTGGAAACAGCTTTGGATCATATTGGGAAATGACAGGTTACATGACTTTCACATGGGCCAAGACAGGAAGCAGTATCATAGCCTTTCATTTGCCTTTTTTTTTTTTTTTTTGCTAAAGTTGTTATCCTTTTGGTCAATGTTCAATTAATTAGTGCTTCTATAATAACGGTTACAATACACTGCAGTTAGTTAGCAAAATGCAAATTAAGCTTGAAACCATTTAATGAAGATAAAAAATAATTGAACACGATACACTTTTAGTAAAACCTGCTTTTTTTTTTTTATTGCCTTCAAGCATTTAAAAGCACAAGGTGAGGTATGACAAACTGGGATCCATGTACGCCATTAGCTTTATTAAGATGTGAATTCAGGTCGTCAAGGTCGCTGACCAGTTCAGTTAGATGGATTTAGAATGCTGCAGGACTACGGCCATTGTCACGTGTAATAGACTGATGCCTTACAATGTTGTATCACAAACATTTATATTTTTTTTTTGAAGAGGGTCACAATATTTATATGAGAACATATTTGGGGTCTGGTTTTCAGAGAAAACAGGCTGATGTGGCTGCAGGTTTTCATTCCAGCCAAATGGAAACTCATGTTGTTTGAAGATTGGCCAGTTAAGTGAGTGGAATCAGGTATTGCTGCTGGTTGTTTAGAATAAAAACTTACAGCCTGCTTTAGAAGAACAACTTCATTGTCACTACATTGATGTAGCAGTTTTATAAAAGAAATGTGTGAAATATGTAGAACTTTTAGAGTCTTGGGCTATTTATCTTGTTCTATGTTCATACGCAACTCTGCTCCCATCTCTTCCTCAGAGCGGCTGCTGAGTGGGTCATGTGAGCTCAAGTCAGAAGAGCAGAACTCCACCCTGCGGCGGGAACTAAAGCAGTTTTTTGGCTGGGTGCGAAAGCACACTTATGGTTGCACCAATGTCAGCATTAAACTTTATGATCAGTGGCGTGCCTGGCTACAGAAAGCTCATAAAACACGCAATCAGGTTGGTAAGGTGATGAATCACATTTGTTCTCTGCATTCAACCTAATCAGCTCATCAATCAAGGTTTAATTTATGTAACTCTTTTTATAATGGATGCAGCAGAGATCCAGGTCCGAGTCTCTTGTGAGCAAGCTGAAAGGCGTCAGTGGCAAGGAAAAACTCCCCCAGACTAGTAGGGGAAACTATCCTTCTCTGGATAGCACAACAAAATGCCACCACAGAAAGATACGAAGAACAAAAATAACTGTACAGAAACAGTAAAATAATAAAGAGCTATAACTAAAGTGAGAGCAGGCTGTGTGTGAGCTAGTTCGAGTATTCGAGAATGTGAGTGAGTGCAAAAAGGCTCAGTGTTAGTGTGAAAGGCCATGCAGGTTAAACAGTCATACACAAAGCCATGTCTCTAAAGTGTGAGTGAGCCAATGCAAGGATCTGGAGGACAGCATCACAGAGGGCAGCGGGGTTGGATACTATCAGGACAGGAGATTAATGTTAGCGTTTGATGGACTTTTATGACATGTAGAAGTATGCCTACCTTAAAGTTGATTGTTAAAAGGCAACAACCTTAATCAACAGGAATTATAGAAGTCATATTGACTTGCCTGTTATCTCTAAAAAAGGGATAAAGACAGATACTTGCAAAGGTAAGAAGGTTAATGAGTATGATCTGCATGGGTAGCTCTATTGTAATCTACCCCAAATAGCACAAATCATTGCGGTCAGCGTAGGTCAGCCAACATATCCTCTGTATGCTCTCTGAACCAAAGCAATTGTTGCTGTTCTTTTTACTCAGGAGACCCCGGATTACTTGATTAGTTTTGAATGTTTTTTTATTGTCACGTCTTTTAAGCACCGTTAAGCTGCATGTGGCATGCCTCAAGAAGAGCTGGTACCAATTACATGGAGAAGCCACTATACATCATGTCATCACATTCACTTGTAAATGTCATCTCTCTTGCCTTTCAGGTAGTACAAAGCGGTAAATCTTAGCACAAGTCCAAACAAGACTGGAACAGTTTGCGGACAAATGTGACTATGGGGTTTTTATCACTCTCAAGTGCTTAGGATAGTTTGTTTTGACAAACCCAAAGGCTCTTTTGAAGAACGTAAATGGAGCCCAGAATGTGGCGAGATGATCTGTTGATGTGTCCCTGCTGCACAACTGCGTGCGATCTCTAACCAAGAACAAAGACAAAGGAGGAAGCACATGATAAACCGTTCCAAAGACAAAGGCGCGGAAGAGGAGAGCTTCGAGGCAGCCAGAGCGCGACCCACATGCCTGAGATGGAGGGAAAGAATCAGGCAGGTCAAAATTGGAAAAGAAAAGGAATTTGCCCCTGGAGCATCATTTGTTCTTCAGTTTGCTTCTACAATCATTAAAACAAAAAACAGGAGGTAACAACAGATACTCTTTGCTGTGTGGATGTATCAGCCAAGTAATAGTTGCAAAGATATGTTAGATGTGCACCAACGCACATTAAATGAAGCAGAGACATGCAGGGTGTTGAGGGGGAAAAAACCTTCACAATAACTCACCCTCTGGTAAGTAGCTAGAAAAAGATGTCCCTAGTTGGTGTCCATTATTTAGCTGCATACAATGTCCATGTACAAATGACAACTCTCTTCTATTTTTGTATAAAATCGCAATATATTTAATATATATTATGCAACTTCTTTTAGTACAAAAGAAATGATGAATATATCCACATTCTATGATTTTATGGATCATTAACATTATGGCATATCAATGGTGGGGTAACACCAGCAGGAAATTCTGAATCAGATACTGAAGGAAAAAAAGAATGAATCCAGTCCCCCAGTCAATTTTATATTGAGCAGTTTAAACATGACTGCCTACCTTTTAGATGTTCAGCTTAAGTGAAGTCTCAATGAAACCAGCTCATTTTAAATCTTTGTAGTTTTAAAGGAAGATTATAATCATTGCTGATACTCAAGGTTTAAATATCAGTATCTGAGTAAGAGGCATTGTGCCATCTCTAACACACACACACACACACATACACATATATTTATATGTAAACTACGGTAACAAAAGGTTTCTCAAGCATGTCCATGTCACTGGCATCGGTGCACACTGCACACAGGGAGCAATGGAAAGCTTCAGCTGCTCCTCACAAAATGGCAAAGCTGCAGGAGATAACTTCCGTCTCTGACCAGATGGTAGCCTCCAACTTTCATTCAGGTTCTTCAGAGTCGTACTTGAAGTCCTGCAGAATCTCGCTCAGAGCCTCCTTGTTCTTTATGATACTGAAACAAGCAGACCACAGGAACAGGAATTAAACGATTCACTGAAGTAGGCCCATCATGGCATGATTCATCTGGCTATATATTGGTCAAGCATAAAGAATAACATGGAACCACTCTTACTCCTGTTTGATCTCCTGAAGCTTCTCTCGACAGCCCTCATCATCTGGGTGATCTTGAGCTTTCTGCTTGGCCAGCTGCAATTTAGCTGTCTATAAGCAAGAGCATTTATACTCATCAGCCTGCTGATAATCATGACTTGTCAAAGTTGGTTAAAGTGATCAAACAACATTTTCTTTCCATCAGACAGACACTGCATCAGGACTCATCCTTGCTTCTATTGGAGATATTAGATATTTACACACATTGTCACAGTTTATTTTATTGCTTGCCTGTTTCAGATCAGTGCATTTTATTTCATTTTTACACAAACTATTCAGTTTATTATGCAGTCAAACCTGAATGAGTAAACTGACCCTTGTGGTTCCAACTGGGGTAACAGCAGCAGAACGGCATTAAAACGGCATTAAAATTGCTCCAAAATTGCTCCTGTTTAAAATTGTTTTAAACAGTCGTAATAAATGCATTCAGTCAGTGACTGACATTTATCACTAGCACTGCAATACAAATATCTCTTCATAGACCCTCCAACAGTGTTGAGGCAAACTTGATAAGTGAGGAAGAAAGAAACACACTGTCAGTGCGAACAGAGTAAGACCTTTGATCCATTTGGAATGTTTGCTGTCCAGAAGATTTAGAGAGTCTGTCAAAACTTTGAACATGGGACAAGCAAGCTTGAAGTCTTTCAGACGTGTAAGTCATTTTGAGCTTCCTCTTAGTAGCTTGACTAATATGCTTTGTACATAATTACTTCATTACAAGAAAAACCCTTACATCTTGCATTAACGTTTTCAGTGATTGGATTACAATCAGGTTGACCACATGAAAGGATAGATGTATACATGCCCAGGATGCACTGTGATTGGATTACAATTACACTACGTTCATGTTGCCAGACTTGTTGGCCTTAATTTGACACAGATCTGTTTTATGGTTGAATGGACATCAGAATTCAGAGTCACGTTCATATGAAGCCCTATATTAGGTGTGTATTAATATCATGGGACTGCTACATGAATGTGAACTGTCAGATTGGGTTTCATTTCTTTTTGCCTGTAGGTAAATGTGTTTACTGTCCTCATCAGCCAGCACTAACACAAAAAAATATATACACACACAATGGAGGAGGAACAGATGTGACGTAAGGAAGTGGAAGGACGAAGATGTGCACAAATGCCAATTCAGAGACAGATACACGTCACTAACATCAGCGTGACCCCCTCAATGTCTAACCTGAGCAAAAAAATCAGAATTGATTAATGAAGCTTGTAATGGACATAGACATATGTATTTGATGGTGGTCAGACACACATCTTGTCCACATTTAAGAGAAGTGTAAACATGTTTTGTGTCTGGATATACATAAAACAGAGCACAAGTAATTATTACTGTTGTTGATCCTGATTTCTCTGAGAATGACTCTTGTCCACTTCGAGTGTGTTGCAAGTGTGTTGTTTTTCTGGAGATAAATGGTCACAAATTTCCACAGATTATGTTGAATGTCTGATGATATATATTAACGAATCATGTATCTCTGTCATGGTGCCCACCACAGCAGAAATCTGCTGGAAGACAATTCCCTGCCTCTTTCTAGGGGTACATAGCCTACAACACACTCAACAAATTCACACCAAACCACTCTGAATGGCATCTAAACAAATGCATTATGTTGGTATTTGGTAGGCACATTTAATACTAAACCCAGCATGTACACACCAGCTCCAGTTTCTGCTTCTCCTTCATCTGCAGCTTCTCAATGTGTTCAGAGAGATCTGGACGGTCAAAGTCTTGGTGGAGGCACTCTTTAATCTCCAGCACCTCTTTGGAGATGCCACAGAATGCCTTGGTTATCTCATGAACCAGCTGTCTGTAATGTTCAAAGTCGTAGTGGGGTCCTGTCCTCAAGTAGGCTTCATGACCCCTGTGACACAAAAGCAACCAGTTATGCTGAATGAAGACTTAACAAGTCAAGGTTTTCCCAGGATTTCTCAAATCAAATGGTTTCCCCCCACAAAATCTGCAGTTTTGTGTTTTACCCTGCTCTCAAAATTACTGACACCAAACCTGTATTTCTAAATGTGAGGCATGCATCAAATGTACAATTGCCACTAAATAACATTTATGCTTTTACTGTTACATTAAGTTTTACAATTCTTTGTTTCTTGAATATTTTATCCATCTTACAATGTTATTTAAATCCAAGAGAATTTTTGTTTGGTCTTGTTATTTGCTAAGAGCATTATATTGTAAAAACAGTCAACCCTATCATACAAGTACATGCATGCGCACACGCACACGCACACACAGACACATACATATAATCTAGTTCACACACCATACTTCTTATCCAAGCTCACCACTGACATGTAAATTCCACTGTAAATGTGTGTGAATATTAAATATTTTACACGATTACATTTAATCAGAACAAGTTGGAATCACTATTTGAAATTTTATTTTACAAAATGTAGATGTTGGTCACAAATGGGTTTAGAATTAAATTCCTGTGGGAAAAGCTTATGAGATTAACATGACCTATGTTTAACAATTATGTACATTTTCATAGTTTTAAGTCAAGTGTTAAACTGAGCTGTATATTTATTATTTTGTATAATGTTTATGTGTGAGAAGTGCTGTATCATATCAAATTACAACTACAACTTTATTCTGTTTTTGCTCTGGTGTTAAATATTAATCAACATTAGTATAATATTCCTGTTCAGTTTAGAGCTTAATCTTGGTCCCAGGCCAAAATCATAGGCAAACACAATCTAACTAAACAAACCACTGTATGTTTCATGTTTTATCTTTTAGCACACTGAGTAAAGATCCAAAATGCAGGTTGGACAAAGTTAACTATTGTGTTTCAGTTAAGGAGACTTGAATGGGTTATAAACTAGATATGTGAAGTGTGTGAAAAGAATACGTTTTCCAAATCATATCAACAGCATCCTTTGTTATTATCATAAACGGATAATTATTTATGTACTATAAAATCCTTAATTTCCCTGAGGGAACCCTCCCAATGGATCAATGAAGTTCTATCCTCCTATCCTCCTGTACATAATGTACAGTAAACTGCAGTGCATGTTTCTTGTGGGTCGGTATATAATGAATGGACTCAATACCACTGCAGATTAAGATCATAAAACATGTTAAATACTAGTCTATAAAGCTCATCGAGTATCAGACACATGAAGTTATGTGACGAACTGCTTAATGGGGCTTTTCTTAGTTTCAAATCAGCAGCTGAAACCTTAAAGCTGGAGTGATTAACAATGGAAAAAGCTGTGCTGCATTTTCACGGCTCTTTTTGGCGACCTGCTGTCCAGCTGAGAGTGTACTCTAGACTACAACAAGCTTTGAAAGAAGAAAACGTCTCAGCAGACTGAAACTTACTCATCAAAAAGCCTGTATGCCTCCACGCGCTCAGCCTGAAGAGCGTAAAACCGCCGCACCACACTTTTGAGATCTGAAGGAGCCTTACAAACACACGAACAGTCACGATCAGACACTGAGGATATAAATGAAGCTGAAGACAGAGAATAGTCTCTAAAGTCAGTTACAGGGTCAGCTCATTTAGTACAGCACACAGGAGCTACATACGATCCCGCCTGCGTCACACGAAATCATCACATTAAATGACACATGTGGTCCTTCATCACGTCACTGCATTACGTGATTAAATGTTGTTATTATTACTATTATTATACACTGTATTATATTACATTCACTTACCATGCTGATTCACCGCCACCTGCCTACTTCCTGTTTACATTCAGGGAAACTACTACGTCTGATTACGTCACTTTCACGCGACACTTCTAAGTTTATTAAAAACATTGCTCATTATTAGACGAACCCCTTACAGCCCGTGGTCACGTGTGTCACACACTGTTCAGTAGTTGTGGAAACTCCTGCATCACGTAAATAAATCCCTCTGAACGTGCTGAAGCAGTGTGTGAAAGTGTCACCTCGTTTACAAAATGCAGCTCGTTTTAATGTGTATTTGTTTTTCTGTTCTATAATTTATTCTATACGTGAGTTTTTAACCATTAAAATTTACAGAGGTTATATTGCCTCTTTACCACAAAAACGCAGTCTGCACATCTCACCATCCTGCACATCTTACTGCAGTCATCTCACCATCTGGCACATCTTACTCAGTCATCTCACCATCCTGCACATCTTAAAACAGTCATTTCACTATCCTGCACATCTTAAAACAGTCATTTCACCATCCTGCACATCTTAAAACAGTCATTTCACCATCCTGCACATTTTACTGCAGTCATTTCACCATTCTGCACATCTTGGTGCAGTCATCTCACCATCCTGCACATCTTAAAACAGTCATTTCACCCTCCTGCACATCTTACTGCAGTCATCTCACCATCCCGCACATCTTAAAACAGTCATTTCACCATCCTGCACATCTTAAAACAGTCATTTCACCATCTGACATATCTTACTGCAGTCATCTCACCATCTGACATATCTTAATGCAGTCATCTCACCATCTGACACATCTTAATGCAGTCATCTCACCAGCTGGCACATCTTAAAACAGTCATTTCACCATCTGGCACATCTTAATGCAGTCATCTCACCATCCGGCATATCTTAATGCAGTTGGCACAGATTGACAGCATCTGGCATGCCACCCGGCACAATATAGAACAGTTGGCACACCTTAAGGCACATCTTAATGCAGCCAGTACACCACTCAGATCATTTTTTGCTGCCAGCCAACCATGTGGCACATGACAAAGCAGCCAGCACACACTGTACTACAATACAATACCTTAATTTCACTGAAGGAACCCTCCCAAGGGATCAATAAAGTTCTATCCTATCCTATCCTATCCTATCCTACAAAACAGCTGTCACGCCATTCAGCACATCTTAATGCAGTCAGCACAACATCTGCTCAGTACCTACTGCAGTTGGCACACAATCAAGGACAACCTAAAGAAGTTGGCACAGACAATCTGGCATAATTAGCTTGGTGTGCTCCTGTTTTAAGATGTGTCAGATGGTGTACCCTCTTTTAAGATGTACAGGGTGGCATGCGCTGACTCCTTTAGGGTGTGCTGGTTGCTGTGTCAGCAGTGGGCTGGCAGTGCCATGTCTTTGCCAGAAGATACCCACATCTGCATGCTGCATGATCTGAAAGGCTGTGTAAGCAAGACAGTTTGCAGGGAGGAATACATCGCTCCTCATTCATGTGTGCTGTGATTGCACACCACTAGGTGGCGCCAGCGTCCAGTTCAACGGGGGTTTGTAAGCGAGCGTCTGATCCAGACGGAGAGCAGCGCGGAGTGCGGACTGCCGGTTGATGAGGTCTCTGTCTTTCTCCGCACAGAGACACTGTAACACAATGTCACATCATGTAGACGTTCAGAGTCACTGAGGTTTGAGCATCGTGCTGGACACGGCTCTGACTGGTCACACTGGGAGAGAGGGACATTAAGAGGAGGTGGTCGGTCATCTGCGCTCATACTGAAATATGAGCAAACGGAACGAAAGGCGCACGAACGAGGCACGCCAAGAAACTGCGTGAGGAGAGAGAGAGAGAGAGAGAGATAGAGAGAGAGAGAGAGAGAGAAGAGAGAGAGACACACAGAGAGAGAGAGAGAGAGAGACACAGAGAGAGAGAGAGAGAGAGAGAGAGAGACAGAGAGAGACACATGATACAGACACAGAGAGAGAGAGAGAGAGAGAGAAACACACAGAGAGGGAGAGAGAGACAGAGAGAGACACAGATACAGACACACAGAGAGAGAGAGAGAGAGAGAGAGAGAGAGAAACACAGAGAGGGAGAGAGAGAGAGACAGAGAGAGAGAGAGAGAGAGAAACACACAGAGAGGGAGAGAGAGACACAGAGAGAGACACACACTGAGAGATACACACCCACACACACATTGATACAGACACAGAGAGAGAGGGAGACACACACACACACAGAAAGAGAGAGAGAGACATACACACAGAGAGGGAGGGAGAGAGACATACAGAGACACACACACACACACACACACACACATACATAGAGAGGGAGAGAGACATACACATAGAGAGAGACACACACAGATACAGACACACGAACAGAGAGAAAGAGAGATACACACATACAGGAGAGAGAGAGAGAGAGAGAGAGAGAGAGAGAGGGAGAGAGAGAGAGGAGAGAGAGAGAGAGAGAGAGAGAGAGAGAGAGAGATTTGGGTTGTACGGAATGCAAAGGGAGATAAAAACTTCCCACACGCTGAAGCGGCGACGGACGGACGGAGGAGCCCATCTGACTCCCTGAACGGCTTCTGTCTGAGAGACTCGATCACAGAGAAGAGGACTTTCTGCCGGAGCTGATCACACAGTTCGGAAGCACAACACTGACTGAAGACCAGAATGATTCATTTGTACCCGAGGTCGTGGACTCTGCTGTGGTCTGTGTGTTTGTGTGTTTTGGGGGAAATCACTTCACAGGATCGACAGTAAGTTTGTATGAACCCCGGCCGGCATTTCAGCCTTTATTCAACGTTCAATCAACCTTCAGTCAGCTCCAGACTTCGAAGAGTGAATCAGTGTTGATATCGCAACACTATATCAACGTTGTTGTTAAGTTAATAACTATGATTTGTGATTTTTGTAAGTTTTGTTTCTCAGTTGTTCAACGTTAAACATTGTTTCAA
Source organism: Acestrorhynchus altus (assembly GCA_034509495.1). Lineage (NCBI taxonomy): Eukaryota > Metazoa > Chordata > Actinopteri > Characiformes > Acestrorhynchidae > Acestrorhynchus > Acestrorhynchus altus. The sequence goes on along the minus strand of CM067514.1, from coordinate 15,410,805 downwards.
CATCTTTTCAACACTGAAGCAACATCTGACCTTATTTCAACCAAATTGCAACATTGAAGATTAATGTTCCAGCTGGGATTGTTCAGTTTGTTCAGCATCCCAGCTCTGTTTACACTACATGAAAATATGATCCTTTATGTCACTTGTCTTGTTCTGATTTTCATTCAGTTTCATGTAGTCAACTACCCACAAAAGTAACACTGGAATTAGCGTCACTCTTCTTACTCAGATTTACTGTTTGATATAATACATTTTCTAGTTTATTTCTTCACATTCAGATTCACTTTCTTTATATTTAATTTTCTTCCATGTTGGTGACATCACCTGTTTAACATTTTGAGGAATGTTATGTACTGTTTCATTCTGCTTATGAACTGTACAAGTGTGAGAACTACTAATGATGCGCCCTATGTTCACCCACTATTTCGTATCCTAGTACATGGGTTTGGATAACAGACAGTGCATATGCTTGGGCGTGATTAAGGGGTTAATTGTGATTCACCACATTTCCTATTAATCAGAACAGCAGGCTAGTAAAGTAGCTCTTGGTCATAAAGTTTAGCAGGTGCTCACTACGAGCACCTCTACCTATAAGTCATGTGGGAAGCTGGCAGATAGTGATTTTAGAACTTCCCTTTGTGCTAGTATGTGTGCATACATGTTAAAATGTCCCAGTGCGTCATGGAGAACAGCATTGAATTATATGTTATTTAATGCAGCTGCATTGTTTGGACATAACATGGACATAAGGTTTGCGAATACCAGCCCCAATCAGTACCCGTGTCCAACATGGTCCTGCCATGTGCTACACACCCTCCTTCTCCCAGTTTCAGTCTCTATATACATATATCATTATAGATACCATCATCATTTCTCCATTATTATTATTACGTTCCAAGAATATCAATATTGAACATCGTATTGTGAGCTGAGTATAGTGTTGCACACCTGGTCTATGACTGTCAGTCTGACCTCTTTATTCCACAAGTACTCCAAGTTTCATTTGTTCTTTAGTCTTTAAGCAACAGCTTCTCAGACTGTGCTAATTCCTGATTCAGTTGACCCAGACTGCTAACCCCAAGGCTGTTAATGTGGGATAACTGTACACACACACACACACACACACACACACACACACACATACATACACACACATACACACACACACACACACACACATATATATATATATATATGTGTGTGTGTGTGTGTGTACATACACACAAATACATACACACATACACACATACACACACACACACACACACACATATATATATATGTGTGTGTGTGTGTGTGTAACAAATAGAAATTGAATTTAAAAACACTTGACGAATAGACAGTATTTGTGTAGCAGTGCAAATCCTCACAGTAGTGCTCCCAAACCTACAATACCAGTCAAAGGTTTGCATAGATTACATAACTAATATATATTTATATATACAAATACACACACACACACACATCTTTAGGCCTCTGGCAGCAACAAAGAGCCCCAGCAAGAATAACAGAATGCTTCTGTAAAATTACTATAATATTGCTAGTTTTGAGAATCACAGTGTTTATTTGTGTGAGGTAAAGAGATGTGCCCATGTTTTTGTGAGTTGGATTCCCTATAGTTCATCTACACATATTAACAGATTTGTTCATGATGCACAGGGGTTACCTGATTGCTGCTCCGTCGGTTTTCAGAGCTGGAGTGGAGGAGGCAGTGAGTGTCACACTCTTTAACACAGTGGATGAGACACGTGTGCAGGTGCAGCTGAGTGTTAAGGGTGAGACTGTGGCTCACAGCCATGGCACTGTCCTAGGTAAGTGCTCTATTAGACTGGCCTGACCTAGTACCGGTATTAGCTTTCAAAGTCCTATTCTAGTCATTAATAGAGAAATGGCTCTGTGCTCTCAAGTCAACATCAAAGGTTCATTTCTGTGGATCCTTGCAGCAAGTTCTTATCTGTCAGCTAAAACTGTGGTTTGACCTTTGACCTGCAGAATCTTCAAGACTGCAATACTTTACAATTTAATCTGAGAATAGTGTTGCTCTGCTTAGTGTGCTGCTGCATCCTTTAGACCTCATTAAATTTTTATTTTACTTAATTTCCATGAATGTGAAGTCACCTTTAATTTGCTTCTCTCTGTTATATTCCATCTTACATTGATCTTGCCTTTTTGTTTTAGATAAAGGCACTATCAAGCTGAAGGTAAGTCTGGAAATGACACACAATGCAGAAGTTTACAGGGTTTGCTAATACTTCAGTAGTTGGTTACTGCAGTGGCCGTTGTGATTTGCTCAGGTGCCTTCAGAATTGCGGGGCCAGGCACTTCTCAAGGTGTGGGGCAACAGGCACCTCACTGAGGGCGGATACATCTTCCACAACCACACTACAGTGACCATTGACAGTAAGGGCACAGCAGTCTTCATCCAGACGGACAAACCCATCTACAAACCTCGTCACAAAGGTCTCTGTCCTTATCCTTGTTAAGTTGGACAATAACTACAGTTGAAACGATTTGTTATGAATATTTGTCCCTTTTATTACAGCCTGACAGTAGGAACATTTTGTGAACAGGACTCAATTTAAGTAACTATAAATGCAGATGACTGATATCAGAAATTTGATGTATTGTTTTTCATACAAAAACCTCCAAAAATCTCCATTTTTGCTATTTTCACTTTTTGACATAATGTGAATTAAGGGTGGACAATATGGTATAATATAAAATGCATGTTAATGATATTTATTGTGATGGTTTCAGATTCACATAAAATGCATCAGTTTCAGTGGATTGTTAAGAATTGCTACCCAAATGCAGTCCTATACCTAGTATAGTGATTTCTATTCAAATGTGCTGCACTGCATGCAGGACTAATTACACTCTGTGTAAGGAAATGTGCAGTTGACTAGTATTTCAGCACTTAAATCCCTCATGATATCCACCATATGTTGATAAAAGTATATTGTGTATCATAAGAAATTTAATCGCAATATATCATCATATTGACCACCTTAGTTGTGAATGTACATTGTGCCAAATTTCATGACAAATGAACCAATAGAAATGCTCAAAATAACTTGTAAAACATTTTTTACTGTGACTTCTATTCTGTGTAGTTATCATTCATTTTAATGTTTAGATACATGTTTAATTTCACTATGACGGTGTCTTGTGTGGTACCAGTCCAGTGTGCTGCTATGGAAGAATGGAGACATGAACGAGTGTCTGAGTTTCTGTTCTTACTGTTTGTGCTTTTTGTACTTAGTGCTCATCAATGTGTACTCCATCACCCCAGACCTGAGACCTGCCAGTGACAAGGTATAGTCATTACCTAGTTCTTTGGTAACTGGCATTAGTGGTGAAAAATTCTGAAGTGCTTGTACTTTTTATTTATTTATATGATATTTACCTTGTTATTTGATTGGAAACTTTAGCAGTACTCTATTTGTCACTGGCGCACGCACACACACACACACACACACACACACACACACACACACACACACACACACACACACACACACACACACACACAAAACACACAGAGTGAAATTACAGTATTTGCTGTCGACAGCCTGGAGTCAGCAGCTTTTTTCTGAAGTGTCTCCATACCAAGAACATCTCAGGATAGATAGTGCCCTCATTCAGAACCAAAGCCTCTAGGCTCAGCTAGTGCCCAAGGCCTTCTCTACTTCACACATATGCTTTATTGTTGAAGCAGGAGGGGAGTGGCGGGTGGAAGGGGGGGTTGGTGGGCACCTTTTGCCATGTAACTGCATTAACTTTAATGTGTGTCGTCCTTCTGGCCCCCACCCCCATTCCTCTTTCTTCCTTTATGTTTTTTACAGATTGAAGCTTATGTCGTGGTGAGTGCGGTGGGGACCACCCTGGTGGCATGAAGCACTTTTGGGCTTTATTTTCCCAGAAGGCCCAAGATTACAGGGCTGTACCATTTGATAACAGGCCTGCAGTTAAGGGACTGACCCCAACGTAGATGTACATGGGCGATGGGGAGAGATGAAAGAGGGCAGGCTTTGCCTGGGTTACTGCCTCCTGCCACTCCAGGCTTAGCTGTCACTCCTGTCCCACATGTTGCCTAGCCTTTGAAGCTTCTCTGGGCCCAAACATGGCTGCTTGCCTCTAGAAAATTCCTCTGGAAGCTATGTAAACGACTCAAGGGGGGAACATTGAGAATAAATGTTTGCCAAGTATACAGAGTTTGTTAGTCTGCTGCTGCGACCAGTCAGGAAGTGGCAATCAGGAGGTCTGTGTAGTTTAGCTAAGAGTAACAGCTTGCCCTGCCACTCATGAAATGAGTGAAAATGTTCTCTAGATTTTTATTTTATTATTATTGTTATTATTATTATTATTATTATTATTATTATTATTATTATTATTATTATTATTATTATTATTATTATTTGCTTCACGGAATTGCATTGTGTTTACCCAGGACCCAAGAGGATCTCGCATGGTCCAGTGGAAAGATCTCAAGCCTGTGTGTTGTGGTGAGATGCTATTCAAAAGATGCTGTGCTTTTAATGAGCTTTACTGTACTTGTAATTATACCAATGCTTTGACATATAAACATAAAAGGCATTGATCAACTTGGTTGATATGCTATAGTTGGACATATCTTCAGTTCTTAGTGACCTGTGTTTTATTTCTATTTCAAACTTTATTTTGATTATTGCGCAGTTATAAAGTAATCAACTAATTAAGTCTCTACTGTCCAGGAAAGGCTTTCAACTAGATTTTGGAGCATTGCTGTGAAGATTTGATTCATTCAGTGACAGTAGGATTAGTGAGGTCAGGATGTTGGATGATCAACACCCAACCTCATCCCCAATTTATTCCAAAAGTATTGGACCTAGACAAGCTCTGTGTGTGCATTTTCACATCAATGTCAGCAATGGATGCAACTTAAAATAACTGCCCCAACTGCTCATATGATCATCTGGGAAACCCAGTAGTGATCTGAGGGACGCTTACAACTCTATGGTATATCCAGAACATGCTCCTGCCACAGGTGTTGCCTCTCATGGCAGGGCATCCAACTGGCATTTTTCAGCAGGAAATGCTCACTTGCACGCAGCAAGGTTTCTTAGAAAGGTCTCTGCCAGATTGTAATGGGATGCCCCATTATTGGGATGCCATTTTGGGCAACCTATGAGTGTACAGGATATAGAGACCAAGTGCACCCAGAAGGAATCAGTCTATTGAATTGCATGACTGCAGTGGTGTCATGCCAGTCTGTAACGGCAGTAGGTCATCTTCAATGACGAGTCTCGCTTTTGTTTTGGTGGAGAAAACCAACAAAATTGCGCATGAAAACACCATGGTTGGCGCCAAGATCAATGGTTTGTTGTTATGTGTCGCATATCCAGAAGGCCTGGTATGATGGTGTGGGGTACAATTTCGTATGATCACATTTCATTACAGGCACTTTGACAGCACAGCAATACATTAATGACATCCCACAACGACTACCTTTTCTGAACACACACTCTGGTGCACTATTCTAATAGGACAGTACTCGTTCACATACTGCTGCCATCTCAAGAAATTGCCTTGAAGACAGTCACATCATAAGACCAATTCCTGACTGTAAATGTGTGGGGTGCTATTGAATGTTCTATCAACACTCCACCCCCGCAGGAAAATCTACAGGAACTGAATTATAATTAAATAATTTGAGCTGCATGGGATGGATTAGTGCAGGATACCAACAGGAACCTCTACAGCTCCATGCCGAGACACCTGTAATGTTGCATTATACCCAACGCCATGCTGAGAGACACTACTTCTGTATTTGTAGATCAATACTGCCCATATCAAATTGTTTAATTTATTGCTCCTGGTATCCTTTATCTTCCTTCCCAATAGCACTGCAGCTATTTTGTTTTTTGATAATGAGTGTATCATCAGTGCATCCACACATATCAAGTTTCTTTAATTTTGTTAGTCAGTGTGTGTCTATGTACATTATATTGTTAAATTAATGAAATGAATGAATATGGTGTAAAAACATATACAAAATAGGACATCTGTATAATATGATCATAATGTCTAACTAGCCACCTCAGTAGTATGCTGACCTTTTCTTTGTTGTGTGTTGTCAGGGATAGTAAACATGAGTTTCCCACTATCAGATCAGCCAGTCTTCGGTGAGTGGCTTGTTTTCGTTGAAGTACAAGGCCACACCTACAACAAGTCGTTTGAAGTCCAGAAGTATGGTACGTTTTCTTTTGAATAGAAATAAAATGACATTAACTCGATCTACATTAACTTGGAGAATATCAGTGTTCATTGATGTATTGGATTGCAATCATATTAATCACTCTTTTTTCTGACCCCTGTTCTTCACATCTGCCTTAAACAGTAACCCCCAGATTTGAGCTGATTGTGGAACCCCCTCCATACATTCGAGACCTCAGCAAATGTGAGCATGCCACAGTAAAGGCCAGGTGAGAACATAATAAATTGAATGCATTACATTTTTGGAAAGCTCAGTTAAGATTGCCATGCTTATGAGCACTGCTCTGTTAGGTATACATTTGGGAAGCCGGTGACTGGCAAGTTAACAGTGAACATGACCGTAAATGGAGTGGGATACTACCGGCATGAAGTGGGTCATCCTGTGGTGAAGACGATGGATGTGAGTACAGAGGAAAATGAAGTGTTTTAGTAATAAAACTGAGAACCACATATATTGAATCAAGTTTACATGTTCTGCTGTAAAATCTTTTCAGAATGCTCCTCATAGTGGCAGGTGGATGTTCAATAATGGCTTCTAGAGAATGCCACACTCTGTTGCATCAAAGCTAAGGATCAGAACTGGATCAGAACTTTGAAAGCCAATACCCAATCCCAATTAAAAATGCATGGATAAGCCCTGATCTGTAGTATTTACAATATTAAATTCTATTAATAATTCTTACTTTTGGTAATAATTGTGGTGGGTAGAATTGAATTAGGGTTGCCCAATATTTTCTAAGTCATCAATTGTGACCTGAACATTTTGTCAAGCCAGACCGCTATTGGAAACAAGTGCTGGATTGAAGGAACTGCATTTCATTAAAAGAACACCTTGCCAACTGTGAAACATAAGGGGTGGATCTGTCGTGTGTGGGGTTTTGTTTTACTGCAAGTAGCATTGGTAAGATTTTAGTGGTGGATGTAAGAATTGATTTGAAAACTTGCCAGCAGATCCTGCAAGTAGATGTCAAACCATGTGTTAAAAGAAAGAAACTGAAAATGTGCTGGATGGCGTGATAATATATACCTAAAAGTCTTGAGATGAAGTTTAAAATTTTACACGTTTTTACCCTCAATTTGGAGGTGTCAGTTCCCCAACCCCACTAGCACTCTTCCCCTGTCACATAGGATGCTTCTGATACTAGAAGGGTGAGGATGAGCACATTCACAGTCAACCACCACCTCTTTTTGAACTGCCACCATTTTGTACCATTGCTGGGCAGCCAAGGCACTAGGAGGAAAGTGCCGGGTCCCCAACTCTGATAAAATGGCTGACAGTTGCCTGTGCTGGCCAGCATCACATTGAGTGTAATGTGAGGAGAGAGCATCAGGGCAGCACGGCCCAGGATTTGAACTATCCTCAGATCATAGTAGTAGTGCATTAGACCCCTGAACCTATAACATATTGTAGTTAAACAGGTAATGGGAGTCTTATTGGGTTTCAAAGTGTCTGCCAGCAATGCTTCAAATCAAAATGTCACGATTTATCAACATTATTTGTATTTTGGCTGATTCATATCAAACCACAGATTATTAGTATCTGTCAGTAAACATGTTGGCCATTTTTAAATTTGGAAGTAGGTAAACGTCACTTTATTACTGTCTCTTTTTCCTTCCCTCATTCTATTTCACTCTAGATCAAAGGATCAGCCACCTTCAGCCTCTGTGTGAAGGACATGATGCCTCTGGATGTCACAGATCACTTCCGAGGCACAGTACACATGTGGGTGTCAGTAAGCAGTGTGGATGGTGGACAACAGACCATGTTTGATGACTCCACACCAGTCCACAAGCAGCTGATTGACATCAAGTACTCCAAAGACACACGCAAGCAGTTCAAGCCTGGTTTGCCATATAAGGGGAAGGTAAAATTCATCTACTGTGCTACTGTATTGCATTTTATATTTATAGTCTGTATTTATACATGTGTAATACGATGAGGATAATGATATCTATATGAGCTACAGCTTTCACTGCTTCAGCTATATATGCTGTCATATGCTTGTACAATTGCATGACGCAAAGCTAAAGTTAATTAGCTGTTACTGTGATGCATCTGTAACAGTGAATACATCACCAGTAAGTACACTTTAATTACATGGACAATTAAAGTGTCACTGCACAGTTATTAGAGACACTTAATGTAAAATGAGACCTACTGTATAATAGTGGCTTTTAAGCTGAGATATGTAAAGTAACACTTGTTATGAAAGGGTACCCTGCATTATTCACAAAAAGAAAAACAGCTTAGGCTGAAATATACAGTAATACACTAGATGTGTTTTTGCCAGTTGTGCATTTTAATTTAATAGTAACTATCTGGGGAACGAACAGTATGTTTTTAAAATATTTATACATAGTAAGCCTAATTTGTTTACATAGAAAAGAAGGTGGTTTGAGTTTTAGCGATTGGAACTTTTGCTTTGCCATGAGAAAATGAGAACTTGCATCAGTTAAACATCCACTTCTTTTGTTAATTGCCTCCCAGATTGAGGTGATGTATCCCGATGGGAGCCCTGCGGATGGCGTCCAGGTCCGTGTCAAAGCTGAACTCACCCCAAAGGACAATGTCTACACCAGTGAGCTGACCTCCCACAATGGTGAGGCAGCTTTCGAGATCCCATCCATCCCCACTGCTGCCCAGTACGTCTGGCTAGAGGTCAGTGGGAAGGTCATTAACAACAAAGTCCTGTATGGGACATTCTGTATCTGTTGTGTTGTTCTCAGTTCAGTTTTTAAATAGACTCTGGAGGAATTCTTCAGCCTTCAGAGATGAATTTTACAGGAGTTGTATGATATTAAAAGCCTTATGATGTTCATATTTTGCATACTGTGTCTTACCTCATTTCTTTCTTTGTTATTTGCAGACCAAAGTGACAGCCATTGATGGAAATCCAGCTGGGGATCAGTATCTGCCCAGTTATCTGTCCATCAGCAGCTGGTACTCTCCCAGCAAGTGTCATTTACAGCTTCAGAGCCCTGTTGCTCCACTCACAGTAAGATCTTTTGTCATAGTTTCAATGTCAGTTGTATTCCATTACATGCACATTACATACAACTGTTATTGCATCACAACAAACCACCCGAGAATCGGAAAGAGTGCTTCTACCCACCCAGAGAAAGCGTGGCCAATTTTGGTCTCTTGGACTCCGACTGCCCACAGCAAGCAGGATGACCCGGGATTCGAACCTTCTAGTAACTTTTAGACCACTGAGCCAATCAGAGCCCCTATTTCTGTGCAGTTTAAAATGGAAAACAGCAGCAGAGATGGATTTGTTTATAACCTCATTGATTATCTGGCTTCAAATACACCTGCAGAGGTGTTTATCTTGTGGATTACAGCTCATTTTGGGTTTGTATCAAGATCACTCAATTCTCAAATCAATTCTCACCACAAACTAACCAGTCACAAGTTTGTTTGGGACCAGGCCGAGACCACCTTCTCTAAAGGGTCTCATTATGGTTGTTTTGATCTGCATTAGAGTGCAATTACTGTATTCACACCTACCCAAATTAAGGTACCATGGGTGAAAATGAGTTCAATTTAACTGGACTAAAACGTGCTCATGTGAAACACAATTAGATTGATTTTAGACTGTGCTGTTTTCTTCTGATTTTATGACCAACATGTTTCTCTAGATTGGGCAAGAAGCTGAGGTGATGCTGAAGTCCACTTGCCCCTGCAACTTCACCCTGCACTATGAAATCACCTCCCGTGGGAATATTGTCCAGTCAGGGCACAGGCATCCCAACAGCACAGCACAGCGCAGCAGGAGAGCAGCTGTCACCTTTGACAAGAACATTCACACCACTCCTCAGCCCCCAATACACTCTGGTTAGTATCCTAATAGGGATATTACACTCATATTGGTTCTGGTTATCTTATTGGTTACAATTAATATCATAAAGACTCTCAGTTCAGAAAGCTGTATTAATAAAGCACCAAGGCCCAGACCACCAAGACTCACTCCACATAAAGAACACCCCTTATGGGTTTCTGTATTCAGGATGGTTACAAGGGATATACACCTACCAGCCATAACATTAAATCCAGTGAGAGGTGAATTAATAACATGATTTGGGTGGAGTACATATATTAGGCACCACGCAAACAGTCAGTTCTTGAAGTTGGGGTAGCTGGGTGTAAGAAATGTAGATATTAGACAAGAGTAAGGTGATAAAAGCCAAATTGTGATGGGTAGACAACTTACTCAGAACATCTTCAAAATAGATGTTCCAAACCAGAACAGATTTTAGGCTCATGTGCACCCAGGGCTCATTGATGCTCATGTAGGCCCCATCCTTGGCTTCAAGGATCGGCTGTCCCATGTTGGTTCCAGATACCACATGAAGGAAGCTTTTGGAATGCTTCAGGAGTCCCCTGACCTTCCAAATGTCACAACATAATTTATTTACAACTGTTGTGACAAAGCAGCTTTACAGAAATCATAATAAGATGATAAACATACAAAACAAAGGATAAAGACCCTATAATTGTCCCTACTGAGCAAAAAAAGAAAACTCCCTGAAAGCTGGAGGATGAAGCCAGGCTTACAAGGGAGACCTATCATCCACTGGTCAAACTTTTCAGCATATTAACAGCTGTTCTTGCAAGATTATCCAAAAACGTTTCAGAACTATGGATTATTGCAAAGATGAGTGGGGAAAAATGACAAAAATGAAAACTTTGTCTGCAACTTACTTTTTTTTTGTAACTGGCAAAGATAACACTATGAAGCCCTGGGTTCTTGTTAATCTCACAAGTTTTTAATGTTGCTGTTGAGTCTATTGTAGATCACAGTATGGTTTTTGATGAAGCTGTGAAATGCCAATAAACTGGCAACAGAGTGATGGACACAAAGCCTAATTCCAACAGGATTAGTTTTACATGGGGAGGTGGGGTAAAGTCAGTTTTACCAGTGCTTCTCAGTGATTTTAGTCCCATCAGAATGCACCATGTCAGTCATTTTTCCAGACTGCACATTCCCGCTTCAGTAAAAATTCTGTTTACCTTCTGTAAAATGAGCGGAAAAAATAACCTCAGGTTATATTAGTCCCATGTGAATCGACATGTGGGTAAGTATTCCCTCATATCCTGTGGAAAAGGAGTGTTTAGCAGGATTTCTCAGTACTGAGATGGCCAAGGGGGCATTTAGTTCCATTGTGCCTGACACATACCTCAGGTCCCTCAAGTTCATGGCAAATGTTTGTATCTACTCTGGGCTCTGCCAAAATTGCAGATGAAAATGAGAGCTGTGCATGAGGGTGTGTAAAGGCTGGTTCTTACTATATGTAGGTTATATGGCAGAAGGACCTGATCAATGTTAGACAATGGCTAGAGAAGTACACTTTGAACATCAAAAACAAATTAAACTTGATTTGTGTCAAGAAAACCTCCATGTTAACTTTGATGATGGAGTCTTTTCTCTGCATTGGTGGGCTGCTGGTCCAGGTGCAGAGGAAGCCACAGCTCAGGATGAATCAGACAGTTGTGTGTCTGTACTACACTTCCCTGTCACTGCTGCCATGGCGCCACTCAGCCGCTTGCTGGTCTACTATGTGCGTGAGAATGGAGAGGGGGTGACTGACAGCCTGCAGGTTCCTGTGCTGCCCCGCTTTGAGAACCAGGTCTGTCTTCTTCTTATTCCAATATAACTTGGCTGCTTTACGTTTTAGTTTTGTTTAAACAACTAACTCAGCAATTCAATAAGCCTTGCTCAAATAGTCAGTACCATAGTCTGCATTACTTTTTTGGGTTAGAATTAAATTCTGATCTGCCTTGTTTATTGTTTAGTGTCTCTACTTTCTGACTGTAATATAGACTAATGCTGTGCTCTAGGTGTCAGTGTCTATGTCCACCAATGAGTCAATGCCAGGCAGTCCGGTCAGCCTTCATGTCAGAGGGGAGAAGGGCTCGTGTGTGTGTGTGGCAACTGTGGACAAGAGCATGTACCTCCTCAAACCTGGCTTTCAGCTCACCCCAGAAAAGGTCCAGCTTAGAACAATTAACAACTTTGAATTTTAGATATGAAATACCTGTTTGCATTCTTATCAATTTTGTCTTAATTGCAGTTTTGATTGGTGTCATGCAGGTGTTCAGGGAACTTGCTGATTTTGACGTGTCTGATGCTTTCGGTGTGCCCAAAGATGATGGACATTTCTGGTGGCCTGGTTTGTCATCACGGCGCCGGCGGTCATCTGTGTTCCCATGGCACTGGGACATTACCAAGGATGCTCGATTTGCTTTCACGGTGAGGTCATTGGCCTCACAATGTTTTGTAAACTGCTGCACACCGGTGACATAGCCTGCCCTTTGGTCTGTGATAATACTTAGCTATTAAGAATTACAGCATTAATGCAGAGATGTGCACTCATGTTCACAAAATTTGCATCTCATTGTTGCATTTTTATGCATTACAGGAATTAGAAGTCAGTTTAGAATGGATGTTTGTGCAGCTTATCAGCAGTTGATACATGCAAAGATACTAGGCAAACACATCAGCATTTAGATTTATGGCTTTTATTATTGTCACTTTGTAGGTTTGCCCAGCCAGAGAATTGAACCCTTCTCTGCCACAAGAAAAACAGTGTTTCCCCGTAAACTACACCAACCATAGCTTCAGCTGAGCTGTGGAGCAGTAGAATGATATTCTCTGGAATCTAGTGGTTTTTGGATGAGTTGAGGATGAGGTGGTGTGGTGATCACCCAACATTACTAAAGCTCTCATTACTGAATACTATCAAATCCAAAATCTAGTAGAAAGCTTCCCCTGGACAGTAGAGAAGTTACTTCAACAAAAGCAGGATAAACTCATCATTTTATACTTTTGGTTTTTGATTTTTGAAAGAAATTATGAATGAACAAGCATCCATACGGTTAGGAGCAGTGGTAGCTCTAGGAGCAGTGGTAGCTCAGTGGATAGAGAGCTGGGTTATTGATCATAGAACCTTAACTAAGGCCTTTAACACTCTTGTGTTATGCCTAACATAACCTGATAAATGACAATCAGTTAACATAAGCTGATGTTGATTATCAACATTACTTACTTAAGACACTTTGATATAAGTATGTTATCCGGCTGTGTGATTGTTGTGTGTTGCAGGAGACTGGCTTGGTGGTGATGACAGACATGGTGAGGCTGAACCACCGGCAGACTGGAGGCATGTACACAGACGAGGCCGTGCCTGCGTTCCAGCCCCACACTTCCACCCAGGCAGCTATGCACTCCCATTCAACAGCTCGGTACTCAAACCCACCATTTGCACATGTGCAGAGGTGTCTTGAATTGGTTTTGGATGGTCTTGTTCAAACAAGCCTGATTCGGCTCAGTAGTTAGTTAACAGGATTTTAAGGTAGAGTTGAGCTGTGAAATCATGTTGGACTGCAGAAGTCTAGGATGAGAATTTGAAAAGTATATGAAAGCCATAATGGTGTATGAAGTTGCAAACAAGTATACACACATACACACATATATAAAATGTTTTATTTCATTCCTGTTTATAGGGCAATCAAGCACAAACGCACTTTCTTCCCTGAGACATGGATATGGAACTGCCTCAGTCTGAGGTACCATAAAGCTGTTTCTCTATTTTATGGACAGATATTTCTACATTATAAACTAATATCCACAACCATTTACTTTAATCATATGTAGTCGCTTATGTGTAGTTGCTTATTGTTTGACAGCAGCATAACTGGAGAAGCTGAGTTGCGATTGGACGTCCCAGATTCCATCACCACCTGGGTGACGGAGGCAGTTGGTCTGTCGCAAGAAAAGGGGCTGGGCCTGGCGAAGCCTGCAGAACTGCGCACATTCAAGCCCTTCTTCATTGATTTCACCCTGCCATACAGTGTGATCCGTGGAGAGCAGACCAAAGTCCCTCTCACCGTCTACAACTACCTCCCCACCTGCACAGAGGTGAGAGGGAAGACATAACGTAAAAAAAACAGTTAAGACTTTTATCTGTACTTTTGTTCATTTTTATAGAGATCAGTATTGTCATGCTGTGTCAGAAACAAAATGCAGTTCAGTAAGCAAGAATAATTGAGGTTAATTAAAGCACATTATGAGATAATTGATAGTGCTTGATCCTGGGCTCCCCCTACAGTTGGAAAGTGGAATTTATTGTTTCACCCACCCCCAAGAGACATAATTTTATGTGCACAAGCTAAGAGGCATAGAATTGGCATCTGAAGAGGAAGAACCATGTTGACTGAGGCAGTGGAGGAGAAAAAAAGGATTTTTCATAAAAATTCAGATTGTGTTACATACCAAACATGAGAGTAGTACTGATAGCGTCACTCTTCCCAATATTACAGATCCTTGGAGCATCAATATGCCATTCCTCCTTCCTCCCAACATGTTTATTCAACTAATGGGGTGTAACAAAATTATGTACTCAAAAAAGCAATATGTACAGTATAGAAATAAAGCCAGAAAGCCACTAAATATGCGGGACAGTGTGCACAAACTAACATGAGCAACGATGCCAGTTTAGTGTGGCAAAATCTTTCATTACCTGTTGACTAGATTAGTTTGTTAACTAGATTAACTAGATTGTAGAATTAATTCAAAACTAAAGACACCAAATGTTTAGTCATAACATTAGTCATAATTATGGCCACTATACCTTTAAAGATGAAGTGCACACAATTTCTGTATTATGCAGTCAAGCTAACATCAGCTCCAGTAGTCTACATCCATGCTCTTGTTTTGGGATCTAATGTTCATGTTCTGTGGCGTGTGGATGTGGAGCAACAACAAGAAATGCTACACATTTATTTCATTGCAGAGGCAGAATTCTTAAGGGACTATGGGAGGCCATGAGTCAGGCAGCATGGAAAATGAGCAATGCGCCTCCAATTCCCCAAAATCCTTTATGAGCCTTCAGGAAGTCACGCTACATGAGCTCTAGAAAGTGAGAGCGAGTGAACGAAGATATGATGCAATTTTATGTGCTGAGTGTTCTATTCACAATGTATCCTGTAAGATGGAATAGCATCCTGACTTACAGTGTTGCTGGTCATTCTCTGCAGGTTCATGTGAAGGTGTCTGTGCCTAAAGGGATCAAGTTTGTGGGTCACACAGGGAAGCACCATTTGACTCGGAAGAAGTGTGTGGCCCCCGGGGAAGCAGCGCCCACTTTTATAGTACTGTCCTTTACGGAACTGGTTACTGCAAACATCACAGGTTAGAACTTTTCAGTTAGAGCTTTTCCGGTGAGGTCCATTGGCCAGTGGCACAGCTATTGAGCTAGTACCTCTTTAGATAAATTACCTTAACCATCCATTAAATTTCATAATATTTGCTGAGTTTTATGCAGAAAAGTTAACTATAAGAGGGGATTCCACCAACAAGCAAATGCAACACAGTTTTATGCGAGTACTAGCATTGGTAGAGAGAGGCTTAACCTTTTGGAGACAACAGCAGCAGCAACAAAAACAAGAGACTAAGAGGAATAAAGAACCTGGAAAAATCCAGAAGTCCATATCTGTTTATGGGTGGCACCCTGTGTAACAAAGTGAGATTTGTGTCCAAATCTGTCTAAATCAAATCTGCAAGGCAATCATTGATTCAGAAAGTACTTTTTGATTCAGCCTTCACTGGGCTATAAGATAAAAGCTTGAGGGGAAACCTGGGAAGCCAGCAGTAATCATTCACTCTGTCAAATGGGCAGGTACAGGTAGCTCTGGGAAAAGTTCTGGGAGTGTGTGCTGCATGAACACACACATTCTGTGAACTTCTTTGTTATGCAAGATGCAGATTTAACTTTTCCTCTTGTCTTGGGCTTGGACTGAGCTGACATTAGGGCTAGGCAATATATACAAACATCATATCCCAATATATTTTAGCTTAATGGTGATATATGAATGAGGACACCCCTTGAAATCCTGTCTTTTTACTATATTTAAACAAACTGAAAGTATATTTTAAATTCTTTATACACACTATGTCTTAAGCCCCCGCCATAGTTTGTACACGAATGGGGGTGTAGGGTAGCAGAGTAGAGGAGGAGATGAGAGCAGTGGGCAGAGCAGAGTGAGGGAACAGGCAAAAAGGTTTCCGCACAAAACAGAATGTTATTTCAAACTTTCAAAGTTGATATAAACTGTATTGGCTCAGCCCAGCTCTGTGTTCATATTTCAGTATTGATTTATCACCCCGCCCTAGCTGGCATGCACATTGTCTGAAGAGACCCTGATCATTTGCTTTTCCTGACAGTGTAGCTCCTATCAGTCTACATTTTACTGTGGCTCCATCTGCTTCACTGCAAACACTGTACATAGGCCCACACTTCAGTTCACCCTCAAAATCACAATACTCACATTTAATAATAATTTAACATGCTTTCCATGATTTTTACAAATATACCAAACCAAACACATGTCAAATAATTCACTTTATTTTCTATATCATGGTTAATGACATTGATTAGATGCTCATTTTAATGCAAAGTTAAAAACACTATAATATATTATTAAGGTTGCTTATCAATTGTGCAAATTCATTGCACCTTCATTCATTGTGGCTGGAGGAGGATCATTTCAGTAGAAAGCGGGTGTCTGGCGTCACCCCCACTGTGAGTGACCTAGGGCTGACCCCATCATAGCAAAACTAGTTAAAAAAGAGCCTGTGCCATGTCTGTGCTATTGGGTACAAACGAGCTTGCATATGTTCCTCCATAGACTACCTTTGCGAAGTTGCATGTCTATGGGTGGGCAATATGACATTTTTTTATTATGATAAATTTGGTATCATGGTACAGCCTTCTTAGAATGGATATTGTTAGTGGGTAATTGGATTCCAGTTTTTAAAAATCTGCTGCTACTGATACAGTTAGTGTGCATGAACAATATTGTGAAATATGCTGTTAAATATTGTGACATAAAACTTTTTCCATATCGTCCACCCTTACACAGGTCCCCTCAACATGTAATAAAGCTGTCATGCTTAATCCAAAGAAAAACATGTTGAAATCCATTCCAAAACCTGAGATTTGTGCTGTTGAATATGGACAAATATTTTGACTACACATATGTGAATACTTCATTTCTAACTGATTCCAGATCCTTACATTATTTCACAACTTCTTCAGCAAGTGTACTTACTTTTGCAGAGCCGTGGCTTTTATATAATGCCCCCTGCTGAAAAATGACCCCCAGTGCATTTGAGGGCAACAAACAATAGCCAAGTAAAGTACATCCTGGGGACAAAGCTGGTGGTCAATAGAGGGGGGGTAAGGGAAGCCGTCTTCTCCGTGGCTCCCAGTGGCATGTGGATGAGTTTGCGGGTCAGTGCTGGCCAATGAGCCCCCCCATGGCTCTGTCCTAGTCTCCCTGAGCCCCGGTCATTCCCTCTCACTACACACACACAAAGAGGCTACGCTGGCATATGGCCATCTTGCAGTAGACCCATGCGTGTGTGTGTACTTCACACATCCTTCACACACACATCTCAAGCAATCATGGTTGATGAAGATGAGCAGGGGTTTTGTATAGCGTAAATGGCACCATTATGTGGCACAGTCATTGTATTTGCGTAGCGTCTTTTATCCATTTACAGTAAGTCAGGGGCTTATGTAACAAAAGTTTGCTAAAAATGGACTCTTCTTCCAGTCTCCCCTGTTTTTTTAATAGATTTGATAAAAGACGATAGCGTACTGTCCTGCCAGTAGGCTCTGTCCGGTGGCTAATGAAACTTAATGTGGTTTGTTTTGGTGACAGCTCGCGCTGTTGCGTACAGTGAGCCAAGCTGCTGCTCCGATGGCCTGCAGCCCAGTAAAGCAGGCAAAGTGAGCGAGGAGCAGGAAGAGCGCAGGAGCCCTGCAGGAATGGACTATGTCCGCAGAAGTGTGCTGGTAGAGGTATGAAGTACATTTTCTTCTAGTCTACGGTTACCTTATTGCAGTGGTCACCCAACCTGTTCCTGGAGGTCTGTCCACACCTACTCCGTCTGATTCACGTTACAGATGAACTGTAGAAAGGACAATGTGCCTCAGAATGAAATACTTCCAGTGTACTAGCCGCTACTGACACTGTTAATACTCATACCCTAACCATAAGCTACTTAGCATGTGATATGTAGAAGGTAAGGGGGGGATCCAAGGCTACTGTAGTTTGAAGCTGACGTTTGTCCAATGTTTGTGTTTCTACAGCCTGAAGGTCTGCCTAGAGATTACACATACAGCGTATTCTTCTGTCCAAATGGTAAGCCACCCTCCTTGAACACTATTCTTCATGCTCACAAATGCGGTACTCTTGTGATGAACATTATTTTCATAGACCCAATCATAGACCCCTGTGGGGCTCCACAAAGTGTGAGTTTCTACATTATGTTTAGTAACAGAATTATAAGTCTAGGATTCAAAAGGTTAATACACCCACATAAAACAACCACCACACCTATGTGGTTACCTTGACATTCATGGTTGCTGCTATAAATGGATTGGATTTCTGAAGCTTAAACTTTATTGCAGAAAGAATCCATATCTCCACACCTAATAAGTATGAATACCAGTATGTGAAGAAGCCATCGAAAGTTACACACATTCAAGTATCAGTGAAAAGCCACAACGACGCCCACATCGCACTGGCACCCAGTTCCCACGACAGCACTGAGATGGTAGAGGTGGTGCTGGGTGGCAGGCAGAACTCACGGTCTTGGATCTCAGTGGGGAAGATGGGCGAGCCTGTGGCCAGCGTCTCCACTCCAGGCATCCTGTCCTGGGATGAGTTCCGTAGCTTCTGGATCAGCTGGAGGGGAGGTGGTGTGCAGGTAGGAACTTTTCCTTTGATGTTTATTTGGGTTAGTTGTTTAAAACACAATGATTTGGTTGGATGGTTAGATGGGTAGTTGGATAGATTTAGGGAAGAAAGAATGAATGAGCCCGAAATAGAATAAGAGGTTGTGTTGGATTGGCTGAGGACTGGTTGTGGGCACTGGACTTAGGTGCACTGGCTCAGAGCCATAGGATTTCTGGGCGAGCGTTTCCTGGCGCTTGTGCAAAAAGGACTTCTCTGAGTGTGTGTGTGTGTGTGTATTGGATTGTCCTGGCACACTGGCTTGGCACCCAGGCTGGGTTTTTAATGGTGTACTTGTGCGAGGTCATGCTTGGTTGGCTGATGTCACTGTGAAGACTCAGTGATCCATGGCCAGTGCCTTGCTCACACTAGCGATCGGGATTCATGTCTATTATTGGACCCACACTGCTCACCGTCAAGGGCAATTAAACTCAATATGTATCACATAGCCACCTTTGTTTACCTATAGCCAGAGGTGTACTGGATAATTTAGTGAACTGTTTGCAGAGTTTGATGACATTGATGACATTGGTTCCTCTTGAAGCAGGAATAAATTTTAGCGGAAACTCCAAATAATAAGGTGATGGACTAGATTTGGCCAAGTCTTGGCTACCTCATTTTATGGGAGCCCAAAGCTCGTAAATTGCATTATTTATCAAACTGCTTTTTAAAGAGAACTTAATTGGCTTCCAGTGCGTTATTATTAAATTAAAGTAGAGTCATGTTTGCTTCATTTCCTCTGAATGAGGCCATGCATGTTTCTAACACGGCAGGAACTAATTGCCTCTTAATTTTGCCAAGATGTAACCGATGTGAAAAATCTGGAAAGCATTGTGTTGAGAGGCTTTTAGGAGCTCAGACTTAAGCAAATAAAAAGCAACCGCATAGTTCCTATCTAGGCCCATTTGTTTTCAGTGTTGTCACACAAGTATAACATCAGCCTACCTCTGATAGGTGGGTTATGGCCTGGAGCCGTCCACTGAGTCACTGATCCTGCAGTGGGCTGGGCCACTTCCAGCTCAGGTACACCACATTGGTTTCTCCACGGGCTGGGGCTCAGTTGGGGAGTTTAAGATTTGGCGTAAAGAAGACACGGACGAGAACCACAATGAGGCCTTCACACTGGGGGTCCCACACAATGTGGTGCCAGGTTCAGAGAGAGCCACTGCCTCTATGATTGGTAAGAAGGTTTTGTTTATACCACTGGTTTTTAGTCTGAACCTGTATTCCTGCAATACCACTGTAGTACCACTGCCCTGAACATGGAGTCTCTCTGCTCCCAACACACCTGATTTAACTGATTAACTGATCAAGGCCTTCCTGAGGCGAGCTGGTGGGCATTGGCACTGGTGGGCAGGGCAATGGCACTCCAGCAAAAAAATCATTAATCACTGCTTTTCAGTGATTCTTCTATTACAAACAATGCATTTCCAACAGTTCATGTAATTAGCTCATATTTCAGAGTAAGGTTGGAATAATAAACATGGGGTTAGGAGGCTACATCCAATAATATTCAGGAGTAATGTCTTTTTTTTTTTTTTTGCCTGGTTGTGTCACAGGTGATGTCATGGGTCCTACTCTCAATAATCTGGACAAACTCCTGCGTCTACCCTTTGGTTGCGGTGAGCAGAACATGATCCATTTTGCCCCAAATGTCTTTGTCCTGAAGTATCTGGAGAAAACCCGTCAGCTAAGCCCAGAGGTGAAGTCGGAAGCCACTGACTACCTTCTACAAGGTACTGCTGAGATTCGAAAATGATGTCAACCTTATTTAAGCCTGTATTAGTACATCAAAGTAAAGGATTAAGCATCACACCCTCAATGTACCTCACAGGATATCAGAGACAATTGACATATAAGAGGCAGGATGGCTCCTACAGTGCATTTGGAGAGAGAGATTCTTCTGGAAGCATGTGGTAAGCTTCCCACAACATGTAAAACTCCATCTATATGTAGTTATTTTTCAACAGCTTTGCCTGCTGTCTGCTGTGTCTGCTGTCCCCACAGTGTTGCCTGTAGGCACGTATCTGTAATATGCTTTTTTATAGAGTCAGTAATGTGCTTTTTTATGGAGGCATGAATTGTTAAAGCCAGCATTAACTAGACTCATGAGTCCTAATAAGCAACCCAACTCCAGTTATTTGACTCCAGTCATTTGGGGCCTGATTTATGTAGTTTGGGGAATTCCTTCCTATAGTTCCGAATAGATGCCTTTTGCCCCCCTGTTGCTAGCTATAGTATTCTTTGCTTGTGCTGTCAGACATGTGGGAGCCTGTACAGGAAAGGAGAATTAGCTTTGGCTATTCACAAAGCTTAAAGTAGGGCACATTTTGTTCGAAGCAATTAGCCTCTTGATCCTCTGCAAACTGGCAAACACCCTGCTCAATTTTCCGTCGGTGCGCATGACACATGTTCATTTGGGAAACATGCATTAAGAAGCCTTTTGACTTGGAGAAGATCTTGAATCTGTGGCATTAGAGTGGCATTACTTTCAAAGCCATTGGCGTCAAGCCCTCTGCAGGTGTTGAATGCTTTGATACATTTGTAACCATCAGTTTATGATTCCACCACAAATCCATCAAAAATGTGTTTATATGTCTGAACAGTCCCACTTTTGTTTTTGCTCCAGAATTAATCATTAGCTCATATCATTTAAGGCCAGGTTAACAACAGCCTTAGCACTGGGTTAATACATCCCAGCTTTGGCCAGGCAATGGGAGAGGAAATTGCAGCTCCTAATGAAAAGATTAGCCATAATAACACAAGTGAGTATTTAATGTCTCAATCAGTGTTTTGGTGCCCTGGTGATGTGAGGTTCTTCACTACTATGGTCTGATGGAAACAGCACTTATTCCGCTGGAATTAAACACGAGCAATTAATCAGAGAGCGTTCCTAGTCAGTGCCTGGAAGACAGGCTTTAGGAGCCTGTAGTATTAGCATGCCTTTGAGAGAGAAGAAAAGTTGTTTGTGTCCTCTTCAGGGCCTGGCAACCCATCCTCTGGCATCTTTCACATACCTGCCACGTCTGGATCTAATGAGAGCCACATGTGGCTGTAACCTGTTTGATCATTCAGCTTCCTGACATCACTAATACTTGCTGAATACAAGCAAATCCTCACAGTAATGCTTCAGCATTTAATAGAAAGCCTACCCTGGAGAGTAGAGACAGTTGAGCAGGTGTCTTAATACTTCTGTCCATGTAGTGCAAGATCATTTCCTCTACAAAGAACACTCTTCTGAAGAACAATTGGTGTTTGGTATTGTGCAGGGGATATCAGTACCTCCTTTCTCATGGTAGACTCGGAAAGGCGGTTCCAGTTTTGATTTCCTGGTCAGGCAAACACACCGTGCTACACCAACAGTTCTGCTGCATGACTCCTAACACTGGATTCTCCTAACTGTTTAACAAATGTTGATCTGTCTGAATAAGAGTGTCGGGCGAACGGCATAAATGTAAATATATACTTACTGTTTAATAAAAACAGTACTACTACTACTACTACTGCTACTACTACTGCTACTGCTACTACTGCTACTACTACTACTGCTACTGCTACTACTACTGCTACTACTACTGCTACTGCTACTGCTACTACTGCTACTACTGCTACTGCTACTACTGCTACTACTGCTACTACTACTACTACTGCTACTACTACAGCTACTGCTACTACTACTGCTACTACTACTGCTACTACTACTGCTACTGCTACTACTACTACTACTACTGCTACTGCTACTACTACTGCTACTACTGCTACTACTGCTACTGCTACTACTACTACTACTGCTACTACTACTGCTACTACTACTACCACTGTTACTACTACAGCTACTGCTACTACTACTGCTACTACTACTGCTCCTGCTACTACTACTACTACTACTACTGCTACTGCTACTACTACTGCTACTGCTACTACTGCTACTACTGCTACTACTACTACTGCTACTGCTACTACTACTGCTACTACTATGCTACTATTACTACTACTACTGTTACTACTACAGCTACTACTGCTACTACTACTGCTACTACTACTGCTGCTACTACTGCTACTACTACTGCTACTGCTACTACTACTACTACTGCTACTACTGCTACTACTACTACTATTAATACTACTGCTACTACTACTACTACTACTACTACTACTACTACTACTACTAATAATAATAATAATAATAATAATAATAATAATAATAATAATAATAATATGCGGTGTGGACAAAGGTAGTGGCACATTATATAGGTTGTGTTTTATTTGTTCCAATATCTTAATGGAGAAAAATAATGGAGAATGTTATATTCAAGTTGTTATATGCAGAGGGTTTTGCTAGAAAACTAACAATGTAAGTTGACATGGTAAGCCCAAACATTTCCATGAGACTGTATTTCATAATCACAATTAGGGCTGGGTGATTTTTATACTGATATCAGGATATAAACAGAGCAGGATATGGGCTGGGGTGATGCTGTTTTATATAGAGTTTTAAGGTTTTTAAATAACACTCGGTTTCATTCTTACTGATGTAGAATAATTCACATTTGGCCTATAAATTGAGGCAAAGCAGAATCTTCTTCAGCTTGGTGGCTGGGGAGACTGGGAACAGAGGGCTCCTCTCAACATCTCCTGACTCGCCCTCATCTGACGGATAAAGCAACTTCTCAACACTGAAAACCTTTTTCTCCCTTCTCGCTCTGCTCTGCCCCCTGCTCTATGCTCCCACTCACATTCTCTCGCATACACCATGGAGTTGGTATAAGATGATTTAATGTGTATAGAGAAGAAATGAAGATCCAGTTTCATATATCAAATTGTATATCGTATATCACCATTCAGCCAAAATATGTCAGGATATAAATTTTTGTCTGTATTTCAAAATGCAATATGGAATTTCATCCACATTGTGCAGCCATACTGTGTATCATACCATGTAGTGTCTCATGCATTTGCTCTCGAAGCCTTCTGCCAAAGCCAACCTCAGCTTAGCTAATCACTGATCGGAAGACCTGAACAAGCCTGAACTGAGGAAGCTGAGTCTGTCTCCTTCATTTCCTTGCCCTCTAAATCATGTTTACACTTCCTAGAGCCTCTCCCATGGGCCAAGCCATTATAGCCTCTGACACAGTATTACTTAACATTATAAAAATTCCTTCAGGCCGGAGGCTCCAGCCCTGTTCCTCCTCTTGGGAGAAATAACATCCAGGGCCTGGATATCATACCCTTGTTAATGAGTGGGTGTTTGGCCTGTTCCTGTAGTAACAACCCAAATGTACACTATGAAAAAAGAGACTGTTTATTTACTGATCTCTCCTTTCACTGAAAAAGCAGCTTGCCTCATCGGTTGGCGGCTCCCAGAGGAATGCTGTCATGACATGCCATGTTGCAGTTAAAGTAAATCGGTGGATGGTTTGCGTGCTGGAATGGGGAGAGGTCAGGGTGACTTATGGAGGTGGGAGCACTTGCTGTGTTAAGCTCCTCACTGTTGCCTTAAGCTGTTTCAGATTGTGCATCTGAGCTCATCCTCACTTGCGTCATGAAGTGAAGTCTTTTGGAGAGAAGGATACTCCAGGATAGCTGTCAGTTAAAGTATGGAATGCTGCTCTGATATGCTAGCATGCAGACACATACTTGATGTGGTATTGTGACATTCCGGATTTCCTAGACGGAACAGCTGCTGGTCCTGCAGCACTGATCTTCAAATGTATCTCCAGGACACAACACTAAATGTCATGTTGTAGAGCATCTTTAGATAAATGTATGCTCGGTGGTCTAGCCCAGTCTAGCATACTCTCTGTCATCCTCCTCTTCTGCAGGTTGACTGCATTTGTGCTGAAGTCGTTTGCGCAATCTCGTGGTTTCATCTTCATTGACCCAGAAGAACTGCAAGCAGCCAAAGCCTGGCTGATCAGCCACCAAAGAGAGGAAGGCTCCTTCCCTGCTATGGGCAGGATACTCAACAAAGACTTGCAGGTACCTAAGCGGAGATGTCCACAACTGTTGTGGAGCACATATTTACAGGCTTTGTGTATCTAAAAGCAGATCATGTAAAAGAAGTAAAGCTTTAGGTTACATGGAGCATTCATTTGGGGAAACTTCTTGTTACTGTAGTGAAAGTTAACCTGATTGTTTCTTTGAAAGGGTGGGATTCATGGAAAGATTTCGTTGACTGCATATGTGGTGACAGCTCTCCTGGAGACCGGAATTACTACTGAGGTGAGACCAATGCTTTTGCCTGTTGTCAATGTCCATAGATATGGATTCTATCTATTCATACCTGAGCATTCCCTTGTGCAGGTCCACAGGTCCCTCAAGTACTCTTCCCACTTAAATGAACTCCACAGGCTCTTGGCACAGTCTCACCAAACTACTCAGGCAAATATTGCCAACTTATGTTGAGTGCATTCCTATTAGCTGAGAAGATAGATATTCTGGCTGGATATCAACAGTATTTATTTCGGCTTTGCGACAGAAATCTAATATGAAACTCTGCTGTCTAAACCAAAAGATTTATGATAAAAGCATCCAGAGACAATGCAATTCTTTGAAATTTTCAATCTGCTCATATTTCTTAGTGCTCACTTTAGGCAAACATTTGGTATACTGCACACTAATACATGCCATGGGAGAGCACAATATAAATTGATTATGAAGTCGTATTATTTCAGGCTTGGGAACACCCACATCTGTATATGTTATGAGGTGTTATCTCGTGAGTGAGTTTGAACACTGGCCAACATGCTCATGGCAAGGAGAGTGAGGCACGATAGTGAGCACTGTATGGATCCTCGAGCCACAGTGTTGTGTGTACTGGGAAAACGTCACCCACATGTTTTCTTACAGGTTTGCCCTGTATATAGCTCCATCCATCTTTCCATCAATTCTGACCAGATGTTCTGTTCCAACTGAAGAAAAGCATCCCTACATTGTGATGATACCACCACCATGTTTAATAGTATGAATGGTGTGTTCAGGGTGATGTGTGTTAGTTTTCCGCTAAAACATTTGCTGCGTCCCTACACGTTTGCTGTGCCCCACATGGCTTGTGTTAAACTGCAATGTTCACCAACAACACTGTGAGGCTTTCACAGAACAGTTGTAGTTACACTGAGAATAAAAGGTGAATTCTGTTTACTGATAATGTGACCTCTGAAGGTGATTGGTGACGTTGATTTTTATTTAGGGGTATCAAATTAAAGGAGGCTGATATTTGAAAGTGCCAATTTCCCAACCCCATTATCAGTCTCCCCATCACACGCAATGCTCCAGACACTAGGAGGGTGAAAACAAGCACGTTTCCTCTGAATCATGTGACCACAGCCACCACATTTTTTTCAAAATACCACCATTTGTATCCTCGCTAGACAGCTCTGACACAATGGCTAACATTTCACTTCACAAAGACTTGCTACTGACATTTTACTTCACAAAAGCTTGCTACCGACCATTATCATGTTGAGTGTGAGTGGGGAGAGAGTATCAATTTGCTCTCCCACTGACTCCAGCTACCAATGGCAGTTTGTGGGCATGACGTGTGGGCATGACATGACAAAATGTGTACTTTTTTTTAATGTATTGTAGATATATATTATTTAATTTTCATCCACAAAATTGATTCTGTGAGAGGTTTGGGCTTCACCCAGTTCCAGTTTCTTCTCATCAAACCTTTGATGCATAAACGTACCAGACCTAATAGACATTCAGAGTTTTGCCCTTCAAATTGCAAAAGGAGTCACTTACTTAGCTTACATCAAAGACTGAATCCTTCAACTTTTAAATTGGCTTAATGATGACTGCACAGATTAGCCTCAGTGGCTGACCAGAGATTAGATCCATGAGAAAAAAGAAGCTTGGAACAGGCCAATGTCAGTGCACCAGTACCAAACTGGTGTTGAGAGATTATTAGAAAGTATCTACACTTAGGTAGTACTCAAGAATTCTGGCCTACTGCAGTCAACATTTAGACTGTACAAGTACGAGCACTTTAGGGACAGTTGTGCAGTACATAGAGGAAGATTCTAGAGTTTCTTCTCAGCTTAATTAATATTATAGGCCTTTTAGTGTTTCTTGATATGAAGTGTTATTTCCTTAAAGCAAGCATATCTTTTCGGACAGGAGGAGAAACTAGCTGTGTCTAAAGCTAAGGATTTCCTGGAGAGTAACACATACTCTGCTGATGACCCATATACCACAGCCCTCTCAGCATATGCCCTTGCTCTGCTGCGGAGCCACTATGCCCCTCTGGCCCTGCGACGCCTTAACCACATGGCCATCACCCAAGGTATTCCAACAATGTCCATGCACTGACATAAGTAGTCTTAATGCGAATGTTTCTAATTTCCAAACACAGTCTTTGCATCTGCTGTCTGGTAGCTATGGGTCCTGTTTGTGTCTATTTTATAAGGTCGATTTTATGAGCTGTCAATTGGAGTTGTTTTACGAGTCTTTATGTGCTGCTGCTTTGTGTGTAATCACAAGAAACAAACAAACAAGGAAATCAAATACAAAGAAAGTACAGTAAGTTGAATGAGATTTAGAACTGGAACTGAAATGGAACTGATATTTATTTATACCTTTATCCCCTGTGTACACAGATGGCTTTACTCACTGGAGTCTCACTGGCAGCACTGTGGCTGATGAGGACACTTTCATGGGTTTTAATGATGGTCTTTCCCAGTCAGGTATCATTTTTATTTCATTGATTTGGTAAAGAATGTAACATTCTTTATTATTCAATCTTCTACATTCTTATTCATAGGCTTATGTTATTACTTAATTTTTTTAAGGAAATAGGAACTAGAAATTTTATATATTTCTATTTTCTATATACTGAAAACAACATACTGAAAGCCCATTTATCTTCATTGTCCAATGAAAAACATGTATCTCCAAAATGGTGAGTTTACACGAGAAAGTAAAAATATGCTCAACTTTAAAGCGCATCATCATTCATCTTGAAACTCAATATACAATACATTAATATAAAGAACATAATATATATAAGAACAACTGTCAGATTTACATTATGGACAAAACTAAACATGTATTTTAATACACTGAAAAAGAAAATAACGGAGCAAAAATCAAAAGAAAAAAAAAAAGAAAAATATCAGCCTAGGGGCAAAATCTTGAGTGATGGCAACCCATTGTTGCCTAATCAGTACTTGGAGTTGATCAGAGTTTCTGGGTTTTTGTTTGGCCAACCCTCTGTTTGAGGATTGACCACATGTTCTCAATGGGATTGAGATCTGGGGAGTTTCCTGGCCATGGACCCAAAATTTCAGTGTTTTATTCACTGAAACACTTGGTAATTACTTTTGCCTTGTGACATGGTGCGCCTTCATTCTGGAAAAAAAAAACATTGTTCATCTCTGAAAAACCACCATCAGCAGAAGAGAAAACTGTAACTTGCTCTGAC
The DNA here is from genome assembly GCA_034509495.1 of Acestrorhynchus altus. NCBI lineage: Eukaryota > Metazoa > Chordata > Actinopteri > Characiformes > Acestrorhynchidae > Acestrorhynchus > Acestrorhynchus altus. The sequence goes on along the minus strand of CM067514.1, from coordinate 15,382,324 downwards.
AATCTTCAAAACTGAGGGCAAGACCGCTAATATAAATTACAAGTGCACACATAGGTAAGGTAACCTGAGGCAAAATGACTACCCCCATGGTGATTGAGGAGGGGAAGACACACCCACTATTCAAATTGATGGTGCCTGGAGCCAATAAGTTTTACTCAAGACTGCACTGCCCAAACATATATCAACTAAATGTCATCATATAACAGTTTGGTAGATCCTGAAAGAAGTCGTTTAATATCTCTAGAATGATATGGCAAAATATTATCATGAGTAAATGTTATCAAGACTATCATGACCTAATGTTACTGCCACTGCATCAGATTTGTTGTGCTTTTCTTCTGATGTCCTGGTAACCTGTGAAACTGGTTATTAGATGAATCTGATCTCTAATGGAAGTTACTCTTTTTAATATGACCTATAACCCAGAACACAATCTCTTCTTTTTCCATCAGTGGTCTCAGCAGAGGTGGAGATGACAGCCTATGGTCTACTCACATACACCCTGATGGGTGATGTTGCATCTGCTCTTCCTGTAGTCAAATGGTTGTCTCAGCAAAGGAATGCACTCGGTGGTTTCTCCTCAACTCAGGTAGCCCAGAGTGCAGATATCATTTTCATAATTCACTGATTATAACCAAGAACTGAACTATGTCATAAGTTTTGGGATTTTCTTGTTACAGGATACCTGTGTAGCCCTGCAAGCATTATCGGAATATGCCATCTTGTCTTATGTGGGAGGCGTGAATCTCACTATCTCTCTAGCCTCAACCAATCTGGACTTTCAAGAGACTTTTGAGCTTCAGCGTGATAATAAGAAGATTTTGCAGAAAGCTGTGGTAAATAATTAAATCCCTCATTCTCAAGGTGACCTGCTGGACCAGATGACTAGAGCTATTACAAACATCACAAAGAGTTCTAGATGTATTAATAGAGAAGAGATTGGTGATAGATTAGCTGACCATCTAAACCAAACATGTCTTGGCTGATTGACTGCATCTGGTGGTAGGGGATAAATCATGTTTGTTTGATTGATGAACAAAATATTCCATTAAATTTCACTGGAATGTGTCCAGGCCTCATTAACCTTGAGCACCTGCCTCATCAATTTTGAGCAGTAATTTCCATTCTCTCATTGTTCTGCCCTTTCTCTCACCTCCTTTAGATCCCTAGCATTCCCACAGGGTTGTTTGTGAGTGCCAAAGGAGAAGGCTGCTGTCTGATGCAGGTACATCTATCTGTCCTCCTTCCTTGCTGGATTTATTATGTTTTCTCTTGAGCAGTGAATTCCTCTGTAGGGACATCCAGGTTTCCATGACTCATCCAGTGTTAAATGTCCACATTCCTGCATGGAAATTGCTGGGATCTGGTAAAACTTTGGCAAAAGTACTACAAGAGTATGTTCTTTTCCCAATTACTTACCCCCTGGATATGATGCTGTTTTTCCCTGTACCTTGTCCCCCCAAAAAAACAACAACAAAAGGCTCATTCAGAGCAGGGAACAAAAAAACAACAACTTGGTGTACTTTCCCAGTGCCCGGATGCTGTGGGTTGTGCTCAGGATGATTGTGATGAAAAATCCGAATCTTAAGAGCTCATTCCAGCTCTGGTGCCAGCTAGTAAAAGGGAAATGTATAGTTAATCACTTGTATTGCCATAGAAACCGAAATAATTGTGTATAGTGTGCCTGAACTGTCTTTATTTCCAAATGAACTAAAATACGGTTAAAATTAGAAGGCATGTTCTTAAATTAACTTGGACATGCCTGTGTGTGATCTTTTTGTGTGTTCCGACAGCGCCTTAGGCTGAGAGGGAGGGTTTGTATTGCAGCCTTTAATCACACACAAGGGGACCACATGAAAGAAATCGTGGTTGGTGCTTACCCAATGTGTGTGTTTATGTGTAAGCATATATGTAAAATCTGAGTGCAGTGTTTCTCATGACAGTCTTGTAATCATCAAGTATATGCAGTGCATTGATACTAGTCCACGAAAGATGGTGCTCCATCTAATACTTGGATGAGTTGGAATGGTGATCATCCAGCATCCTGACTTCATTAAAGTTTGTGTCACTAAATGCAATGAACTCAGTAGTCTTCACAGTAGTCTAGCATAAAACATTGCCCACACAGTAGAAACCTTTGAGCAGGTGTCCCAATACTTTTGTCCATAATGTGTATCTCTCCCATTCTGTTTTTTTTTTCTCCAGATTGATGTGACCTACAACGTTCCTGACCCTGTAGCTAAGCCGGCCTTCCAGCTGATGGTGCAGCTAAAGGAACCCAGGCAGGAGCGCCATACTCCTCTCTCCACCTGGCACTCATCCTCGCGCTCCCGTTCCCGAGCTGATAACCGCTCAGAGCTTAGTCGCACCCGCAGAGCCCCAGCTGATGACGAGGACCCAGCTGGCCACCAGGACCATCTGGACTACCGTGTGACCCTCGAAGCCTGCACCAGGTATAACACAGCACCTTGGTCCTGGCTTATGAATATTTTCTTCATTAGTTTCACATTACAAACTTTATTGCTCTGTTCACATTCGATTCACATTAAAATCCAGATGAGAGCAATCCAAATGTGCAGTGTTGTGTAAATACTGTGGTGGAGTAAAGTAATGGTCTGTTCAGCATTGCTTTTATTAAGATAAGATTGTTTTATGGAAGGTGTTTGCATCAATTTTCAAATATCTATTTACTTCAGTTATTACAGACCAGTAGTAAGTTATTAACCAGTTGTGCTATATTTCTGTTTTTGATCATTTTAAAAAGCCTTATCAGTTTAGTGATTATTTTTGTATGCATTTGAGTTCACTGGACTTAGAATTTGAGATTTGACATTTGAGATTTTTCACTAGACTTGAAGTGCTGATTCTGCTCCTAAACTGACAGCTTGGTGTATTGTTATTTCCTGTTCCACAGGTGGCTGCATCCTGGCTCATCCAACATGGCTGTCCTGGAAATCCCTCTGCTGTCAGGCTTTCGTGCTGATATTGAGAGCTTGGAAAGGGTAAGGCAAGCATATTCATCCAACTTGCATACTTATGTGGTGCATGGAGAGGGTGTAAATTGCTGTGGACCCATTGTGCCTCTCTGAGCATTTAGGGTTGTTGAGGTATGTACACACACACACACACACACACACACACACACACACACACATTCTGAGGACCCTGAAATGCATGCTGTGTTTTCTTACTTGTTTTTAAGTCTCTCAGTTGGAAATGATGTCATAAAATATATCGTAGTGAATGGGATTGGCTGTCCTGCTCCAGCTTCATTTTGTTTTTGTGTAAATATTATCACACAGCTCGTTTTATAGCCCTATATAAAAGCATGTCTGGCTGCCTGCCAGCTCAACCTTGTTGGAGTTACCCAATTCCTAGGAGAGAGCAATGCAGCCTTAGCAGATCCTCTGTGGAGCTATAATACCTAACAATGGCAGCCTGGACCAGGTGAGGCTCAGTCAGGGCTTCCCCTCACAATCCTGGATGCACACTGGGGTATGGAGCCTAGGAACGTGGGGGGTGGAGAGTTTGATGAGGTATATGGAGTCTGGGGGTGAGCTAAGGTCACTTCCCCCAGCCTCCAATCAGCAACATGTCCCTCATTACAGCTGTGTTATGGGCCCCAGGTCTCCTGTCCTCCACGCTAATAAAGCATGGGCTACCAGGGGAGCAGTGCGCTACAATTAGGCTCTGGGCCTTACCACGGCGGGACAGCTCCGTTAGCGCTTTCAGCCACTAACGAGCTGGCTTTACGCGGCCACCTCTGGCTGGCTCCATGTTTATGACATGGATGCCGCTGTTTGCATTCTGGCATTTTTATGGGACACAGGCTCACTTACATCGTCGTGTTATTGAGTGCTATCAGAGAGTGGAGGGGGGTTGGCGCTCAGTGCATGTAAGCACGGTGAGTTGATGTAATAACCTATAATTTACATCTCTACCTTGTTCACATGTCTATGACAAAGTCTTCACAATGACTGTAGGACACCTGTAAGGTTTCAGTTCACATTCCCTGTGCTGCCTACTTCTGCCTCCATCCTCTCCTGGTGGCTCTTTGACAGAATCAGGCTTTCAGCATCATGTGCCATTTGCCTTTTCTGCTGCTGCCATGCTTGGATCCCTCTCTTAGCCCACCTTCCTCTCTCACCTCCCCATGTGGATCCCTGCTCTCTCCTCAGTTTGTGTGTCATTGAAGCAAGATTTGCTTCTTTGTTCAATTGGCCCTGGCTATCACTTCTGCTGCTGCCTGCATTGGTTTGCCCAACCTCTGCACATCACCAATGGCACAACTCCAAGCACTCCACCTTTGAGCTTTGTCACATCTCTGGTTATTTAATCAACTCACAATTCCACTCAGCTTGTCTCAATATTACTGACCACACCTCAGCTGACTTGGCTCAGCTTGGATCTGCTCTACTACTTAATTTCACCTTGATTTGATTCACCTCAACTCTGTTCACTTCAACGCTGATCAGCTCAGATCATCCTCATCATCCACCCCCTTATTGTCCCATCTTTCCCATTACTACTGCCCATCATCCCATTCCTTGTTTCACATCATCTTATACCTCCTCGATATTCAATGTTTTTCCTCACCTTTTATTACCAACTGATGTCTGTGATAAGATTTTTTCCCTTAAAAATCTGGCTACTTGAATATTTTTACAGATTATGAGTTGTCTTCTACTACATAGCATGTTTAGCCTAAAACAGCAGCTTTAAATTAATTGTATTGTTCCACTGAATTTTAATAAGGAGAATAGACTTTTTCAAAGTACTATTGCTACTCTCGGCTTGGCATGCTGCTAGCTGCACAATGTAACTCTGGTGAAGCAGGCAGGAAAATGCTCATCAGAACTGTGTAATGTTGAGTAACCCAAGTCATATTTTCTGAACAATTCTGTAATGCTGATCTGCCCCCTCAGTCCACATGCTTCTTTCACATTTAGTTACAGTTCTGTATCTCTCAGCTTGTCCGGAAATGCATGTCTTTTAGGGGATGCCCAAAGTGTGAATTAAACTTCCTGACAGTAGGAGGAGTAGTGGAGCAAGAAATGGCAATTCTTGCATAATTCTGCTTTAAATTAGGGGTGTAAGGCTACACAGAAGTCACAATTTGGTAACCTGAAATGTATAAACATTAGCATATACAATGTACTTCTGCAAACATTCCCAACAACTGTGGCAACATGCCTTTGTTGTTTCATGATTTAAATAAAAATAAAATATAAAAAGACCAGAATATTGGAAATATATTTGCAGTCTTTTTTCTTAAGGTGTCCTGCTGGCATTTGTTTATAACAGTGTGCACATAAATAAAAGTAGATTTGCTTCAGTAAAAGGATTGCTGTGTGTTTTTTTTATGTTCATATTCATGTTGAAAGATCATTTGAAAGTGTTTTCAGGATGTTAAAACATATGAATGTGATCATACAGACATGGGATGAAATCAGTGAATAACAAAACTGTGTGGAACTATGGGTTACGAATTAATATATTGCGATATTTATCACAAATGTTAGTAAGACAATACAATGATTTTTAATCATACTTTGGGAAAACTGTCATAGTAAAAACACCCTCATATGCATACAGTCTAAATAACGGAGAGCTTTACTTTTTAAACAGAGAGATCTAATCTAGTTAAATGTTTAAATTATGGATTAAAATTGTATACTGTTTTTTGAGTATCAGTATTTCAAAATATGACAATACTTTTATATCCACTGTCTTGCATTCCTATTGTTTATGTTGTTTATACTCTATAAATGGCTTGTTTGTTGCAGCTGTTGATGGATAAACGGGTGGGGCTGAAGAGGTATGAATTGGAGGGCCGTAAAGTTCTCTTCTATTTTGATGAGGTGAGCTGCTGGCCTATTAATGACACCCTTAAACCTGCAGCACCCTAATCTTCTGTTCTCAGTACAGTCCAGCCTTTCTGTTGATCTGTAGACTGGGTTTGGAGTGCAAAACATTTTGAGGGTTTTCACTCTTGTGTGTTGATTTCTTTCCACAGATTCCCAGTCAGTGCATGACATGTGTGGCCTTCCAGGCAGTAAGGGAGTACATTGTGGGAAAGACAGCACCAGTGCCAGTTAAAGTCTATGACTACTATGAGCCAGGTAGGATTCATTTCCAAATGTGTAAAACAAATCCCATCACACAACTGTATTGATTTTGTGTTTGTGTTCTTGGGGGGGGTTGTGTGCAGCTTTTGAGGCTACTCGTTTCTATAATGTGAGTGAGAGCAGTCCATTGGCTCGGGCGTTGTGTGATGGTACTTCATGTAATGAAGTGGAGAGTTCCAGCAACCAGTGGACAGGTACAGTCACCACTTTCTGTGGCTTTGACCTGATGGTTTGGTACAATGTACACTACATGGGAAAATATATAAAAACAACAACACAAGACTAATGCAGGTTGTTATATAATTTGTAGAGACATTTGTGCAGGTTACAGTTTTGTTTTTTCCATCTACTGCCATAAAGTCCCTTCCTGGGGTAGTTCAGGTAGAACGTAGTGAGTTACCTATAACAGTAAAATAAGGGAGAGAGAAAAGCAGGAGCGGCATGGGGGTACAACTACAGTTACCATAGCAATACTCCTAATCCACTACTGTCCCTAAAATATGATGCAAGTCCAACACTTTATACTTTATGGTTTCTGATGGGTGTGAGTTGTGCACTGAACTGTAAACCCACACCTACCTTGATTGTTCATTACAAATAAACGTAATGTTACACCCTTACTGGATAGCTAAACATGCTTGGGCTGCCAATTCAGTTGCAGCCGCTAATAGATGACTGCACTGGATAGCATTGCACCAAGTGATGGAGAGAGGGAGGGTTATTCCAAACCAAATGGATGACAGCATCACAGGGAATCAAACCTGTGATCTTGCAATATTAGGGCTGAAGCTAAGACATCTGCACCACTGTGTTTTTAAGAAACAAGGTCATCTGCTTGATTATAACTTTATACAATTTAATTACATATATATATATATATAAAAACTGTTAAATATGTAAACTGTCATATTCATTACATGTATTTCAAGCTTTTTGTTTTGATATGTATATGTGACTGTTTATGTAGTAATTTACATTCAATATGGAATATTTCTGATTATCATGAGCTCTGAGCCATACTGATCAAATGTAAATCAAAAAGGCTCACTATTATGTCCCTTTACATGTAACTAATATAAAATATGGCAGTTAACCTATTTGAATCAAATTATCATTACAAACTTTTCTATGATATTGTAATTGCCTGAGATGCACTAGTAAGGACACTTTTAATCCATATACACCAACCTTAGATGGTTACCAGCTCCTAGAAAAAAGCACTATGGAAGGATCTTCAAGGTCATGAAGCTGAACAGCTTCTGTGAGATCAAATCATGTTATGATTCCAAGCAAGCTAAAACATGAGGTATGCTTCTGATTTGACGTGTCCATTTTAATAAGGGTACCGCCTCAAAAAGAGAACATTAAGATGAGATAGTGTCTACTACCCTTCAGATCCATGTGTTTCTGCTCTTTCTGCCGTGCATTGTTGGTGCATTACAATAACACATTGTTGCTGCATTACAGCAGTGGGGCAGGGAGTTATGCAAACGAACATTCTATCAACAAGCCCAACTAAACTCTTTGCAGAGCTCTGAGAGTGTTTTTGTTTGTGGCATAGCACAAGGCAAGCTTATTAGGAGTGTCCGATGTTGCTACAACAGCTTAGGTTTTGGGTTTTGTCGCTATAGTAGTGACCATAGCCTGACCCTGACTTAGAGTTGCTGTTAACATGGGCCTTCAGAATATCCAGATTGTGCATGTCGGGTTACAGCTGTGTCAAACAATTCACCTTAATTCCCTCCCTCCTTGTTTTTGTGTTTTCATCCTTTTTCCTCCCTCTTTTCTCCCCCTTGTCTGCAGGCTTTGTGCAGGGCAGTCAGTGTAATAATGTGTTTGGCTGTCCGGAGGAAGATCACTATGAGCGCTGTACATGCTACAGGGACTGTGGGTATGATGGAGAGCCAGTATGTGGCTCTGATGGCCAGCTCTACCAGAACCAGTGTCAGCTGGAGGTTTCTGCCTGCAGGAATGGAACTAGCATTGAGCAGGTGCCCCTCAGCCAGTGCCCGCAGAGTAAGTACACTAGAGGTTCCACACTCTAGATACTGAGGACAAGAATCAATGCTAATAGTACTTTGTGATGTTGAGATACCAAAATTTGGTTTTAGGACAGCATCTAATGCTAACGTCAGTGAGATGTAGAAAAGTGATGATAGCTGATGTTGATATTTTGCTGGTTTTAAGTTGTGATGTTGACAAATATCAACATATTGTGAGGTATGGTGACCAAAACCAATTTTTTTCTGTTTCATGGTGTTAAGGGACCAAAATTCTAGCATTGGTACTTAATGTGGATGCACAGTTAACTTTTAGATGAACAGTTTCTAACTGCGGATTTAAATCGAGTGTGTTTAAGTAGAAAAATCACCAAATTGGTTGTGGACCCTGGCCTTTCAGGACAGGAACTGGGAAATTTTATAATATAACCTAGAGGTTGTAAGGCCTGGTCTCAAACCCACTTCAACTTGTTAATCAGCTAATAAGTACAATCAGGTGAGAAGGGAGCAGAAAAATGACCAAAATATGCAGCAGCAGTTTTGGATCACAGTCCTTAATCTAACTGGCCTCTTTTCCACTCTGGGGCCAAATAGTTCTGAGCACAGAAAGTAACATGTTCCACAGAACTCATTTTTCTTATCTATCTATACTTTGGGTCACAGAATCATTTGATGAAGGGCCTTAATGATATTTACTTGTATTTCAACTTTATTTGGCTTCAACCAATCTAATAATTACTGACCAACATGGAATGGCAGGGCACGACCTTAGTAACCATTTGGCCCAGCAGTGGAAAAGCAGTGGAAAAGCAGTATTATAATATTCAAGTGCATCTACATGTACATGGCAAGTGGATTAGAGAATTCTGCTGCATATTCAGAAATTGGCATGCTATTTGTCCATTTTCCTTCTTAAGCCAGAACACTTATAAAAGGGTGTAAGACAGTATCCATATATATTGATGTATTATGATATTATAGTACTGTATCAATTCTCAAATGCATAATATCAGTTTTTAAATGTGGAGACAGTGGCTCAACCAGTAGAGCCCTGAACTCCAATGTGTTTTTTAAACTTTAAAAAGGTTTTATGACAGTTTTGACAACATGTTGCAATATTTCAGTTCATAACCCCTGTATCATGATATGTATCATATTGCCGGGTTCTTGCCAATACACAGCACAACACACAGAGATGGAATAGTGCTCTATGCTTGCAATTATAGCCTTTCCATGTCCAGACAAGCAAAACTGGAGATCAAACTCAGCTCACCCACAAAAGTGTGAAGTGTGAAGTGTGTGTGTGTGTGTGTGTGTGTGTGTGTGTGTGTGTGTGTGTGTGTGTGTGTGTGTGTGTGTGTGTGTGTGTGTGTGTGTGTGTGTGTGTGACTAGTTGGTAGAAACAGCTGTTCAGGTGCAGACTGGTAGTTATATACAACGCACACACAGATACATATGCACAAACTTCCCTGCCTATGCTGTATTACAGGGCACCCCAAATGACATGGCACTTTTGTCTAAGGGCCTTTGAAAAAAAAAAATGGAAGCGGGGGAAAAAAGGAAAATTCGTGTCACATTCCTTTCCGACGCACAGACCAACAACAAAGGCGCTTTCTTGTTTTACAGAGCACCGTGGGGAGGGTGGGGGGTAGAAGAAAAAGGCAGCGCGGGAAATCTGGCAGGCCCTGCCAAGCACTCCTTCCTGTCGGCAAGCATGAAAGAAGCTGTGGCGGCGTGCTAAAAGTTCTGCTTGTGTTTGTTTGGATACATTTGGTGCCCCGCTCCATTTTTGCATAAACACAGGCTCGAAATCAGGGACTGATCGTGTTCCAGGAGTGAGGTTTGAAGTGTCGAGAGAGGCACTGGAGGTTCTGGAAACTGCCCTCGGGGGCAGGTTATGGAAGCAAAAGTACACCTAAAGCTGAAAATACAGGATAGTGAAATCCTCTCTGAGCATTTTTCTAGCCTTTTCATAACCTGACCTGTGTAACTCATAACAGTTTCAATATTCAGGAAAACAAGGCACACATTGCTGTTGGTTTTAGGTTTGGGTTTTCATGATGGCACCAGAATTTTGATACTGATACTGATTCTAACTAAATTATTTACTAATGCCTGATATGAAAATAGCAGCTTCAAAATCATGCCAATACACCATTGACCTGTAATTGGGAGAATGGTGCTCTCTCATTCCCACTCCAGTCTAGAAAGCTGCTAATGCACAATGGAACATTGGTGCAGCTGCATGAAACCCAAGTCATATTTTTATTAGGTTCTGTAACATTACCACCTCAGGTTCAGATGCAAAATCTGTAGCTCTCAGCTTGTCAACAAATGCTTGTTTACCAAGAGGGAGTGCTCAAAGCATGATTCGTATTTACTGCTGTGGAGTACAAGCGAATTTTGTTGTATTGTTCAATAGGGGTGTAACCGAAAATAATGGTTCAGTTGATAGCACAATTTGGACCTTGCGGTTTGGTAAAACATGCAAAAAAAACAGACACCACCTAATTTATTGTACCAAGGCTACTGTTACCATCGTGATGCTTGTAAATCCATTACAATTCCCACAATATCATGGAAATCCAATAGCTTAGAGCGTAAGGTTTCCACTGTCTATAACGTCTGGTGTACAGTGTGGACATTATACTTGGGACTGCATGTAGCCAACCTTGATGTCCATAGTGTGACAGTTGGGTACAAACACATGCTATTATACCTCTTCTGTTTAAGTATAATGACAATAAAGGTACTTAACTTGTCTGACTGATCTTCATCGGTAATGTAGCTTTACTCAAAACAGTGGGGATTTGAACATAACACAAAATGATCCACTGTCTGCCACCAGTCTCTGCATGTAAACTGTTAATTATATAGTGGTGTAAGTGCCTTCTTTGCACTTGTCTGCCCATTCAGGTCAACATGTTCATAATTTGGTTCACATTTCTGAAGAATACGTCAGCATTGTGTTAGCTTATTGTTCTATTGTTCTGAACCTTAGTGTGTGTCTGTGTTCTGCAGTGGAAGTGATTGTTGAAGAGAGAGAGCCAACTACAGGAGAGGAAACTGAGCAAACCCCCATACTCCTTACTACAGGTAAAATCTCTATTTATCTATTGGTCTGTCTCTCACTTGTCCTTTGTCTTTCTGTCTGTCTTTTCCCCCTGTCTGTCTCTTTCTTCCCTTTTTTTCTTTATCTGTTCTTCTCTTACATACTCTAACATACATTCCTCAGTCTGCACACCAGCTGCACTCGCCCTGCAGGAGATGGGTGTGTGTGTGTGTGTGTGTGTGTGTGTGTGTGTGTGTGTGTGTGTGTGTGTGTGTCAGTCATGGACAGGTGCTTGAGAGCTTAGCCTGTTGAAGTCCAGATTGAAGGGAAGCTTGTGCATGTTGTGTCTTGCGAGGCAGCCGGGGTTAAATGAAGGTATTGGCTCGCACTCCTTCTACAGCAGCAAAAACCTTCCCTCGCCTGCAAGACATAGAGCCATGAAGCATAGGATCCAAAGTCCACTTTGATCCCACGCAGTTGGACTGGGTTTCCTATGAGAACTTATCACCCCCTCCTCCCTATATTTGGGGAGTGTGATTAAGTATCAGACTGATAAACTGCAAAAATAAACTAATTCCATATAAGATCCTGCAGCACATTTGCCCACAGATACTGCAGCTGGGTCTGTAGATCCTGCACACTCATACTTTGCTGAAACTGGTGTCCCAGCTGGTCCCATAAATGCTCGATTGACACTAAATCTAGCAACCAGGCAGGTCAAGGAACTGTTGCAATCTGGTGGAGACGTTTTTGGGAAACCTTGGCTGTGTGTAGGTGAGCATTATCCTGCTAAAGATGATCACACTAGTGATTAGGGCAACAAAGGCAGGATTACAGTGCTCACCATGGGGTCTCCATACTCAAACTCTGCTGTTGGTGGATCCCAAGAATCTGAATATCTATAGGCTTCCAGTCCATAGCAGTCAAGGTTTCTTATTCACGACACCACTGCAAACAAAGGGGATGGTGGCTTGGTCAGAATGGCCTAGGTGGTAAGCATTTTATTGAAATGACCGTCCTGATTTTTTGTCAAATGTTTTGTATGTCATTACACAGAAGTTGCAGAAAAGTATGTATTGTGATATATTGCAAAAATGTAAACAAGGTGACAAATTGCAATTATCACATTTAAGAAAGCTGTCAGTATAAAAAAAAACAACAAAAAAATCAAGAGAAAAAGTTTACTTTTTATGCAGTCAGAACAGTGGAGTTTGAAGATTACAGGCTCAAAACACAGCACAGTGCTGTGAACATAATGTTGCAATACTTCCATATATTGATATTCCCTTACACCCCTAAATATATGTAGAACTGATTATGAAGACTTCAGCTGGACTGAGTGGACTTACCCTGTGTTGTGTTTGTTGTGTTGGCTGTTGATGAGCTTGAGCTTAACTCTGAACTATGTGCACTAGTTTAGCTCCCACCAGGCGCAGGTCTTAAGCCTCTGAATTATAATATTCACACAGAGCTAACAACCCACCTGACAATAGTGGGCATTGATGTGCACCTCTTGAACTTAATCTTTGATGTACTAAGGGATCATTACGTGTGTGTGTGTGTGTGTGTGTGTGTGTGTGTGTGTGTGTGTGTGTGTGTGTGTGTGTGTGTGTCTGTGGAGGTGGCCTGACTTGTGCCGGCTTGCTGTTTGCCTGTGTTGTGCTGCAGCCCTAAGCTAAACCCTACACAGACCAAACTACACACACTCAGCAGCTGCTGAAGCATTCTTCCTCCACTGCAATCATGATCTGTTGCATAAATGTAACTAGTTTGTCGGCATTACTCACCCTGCCTGTGTGCAACATGGGGAAAGAGGCAGATGTTGGGGAATTCTCGATACACACATACACAATAATTTATTAACCATAACCCAGAATATAAACAGTTGTAGCTGTTAATTAAGTGAGCACAGTGTTGCTTTGCTTTCTGAATGAGTATTAAAATGAATTTATATATTCAAACATTTATGGCAAACGGTTAAGAATAACTTTGCACAAGCCAAAATGTTCATATGTTGTGCATAAATATTGGTTCTCTGGAAGTATTGTTTGTTAGCTCGGAGCGCTCTCTGCAGGCCACATCTAGAACTACCCTGTGCTGACTTGTTTAACACACTAAACCCTGGGTTTATTAGTAAGCCTTGTCCTAATGCACAAATCATTATTGACTTGATAAAAATTTTAGTTGGGAGTGTGATTTGATGTGTCTGTTGCTATTGTGCATTAGGAGAAGAGGAACAGGGCTCTATGGAAGAGGTGTCCTACTACTCCTATGAGTATGACCCTGACGTGGATCCCTTCCCTCCGGAAGAAGAACAGTTGGGGCTGCCTGCAGAGGAAGAGGAGACTACAGAAATGCTCAGGCCCCTGGACAGACAACCGCTTACGGTGGATACAAAGGATTCTCCTGAACGATGGTGAGAATTGAGAACCACTGATTTAAGTGATCAAGGAAAGCCCTCATTCACGTAGATGAGAGTTAGCCCCAGTCTGACTCTGACTGAGACCACATCCGCACAGATATGATTATACAATATTTTTTTTCTCTACGTCAGCATCACTTTGTGTTCTGGTTTCTCTCCACAGAGAAAACACCCAAAAAGGCTCATGTGCCCAGCACACACACACACACACACACACACACCTAAATACAAAGCTGCAGCACATTTCCTCACAAAGAATATCTCAGTGTGTTCAAACAGCAGAGTTCTCTTTACCCTGGGGAGCATATTTAAAAACCACTGGTTGGGGTGGCATGTTTGTGTGTACTGGAGGCCAAAATACAATGAAAGTCATGTTTTTCAGAAGGCCATATGAATGATGTGGATATAGCCTGAATGTCAGAGTGAATGTCATTGCTGTTAATTGGCTAGCTATATCAAGTTGAGTCAGGAAAGCTGCAAGTGTGCTGCCAATTAAAGAAGCATTATGTGGCATTTTTACCATAAAATAGCATCTTCAGAACCATTATGATGCTAACTGCACAATGTAACTTTGGTAAAGTGGGAAGGACAATGCTCCGTCTAGATCTGTGTAACATTGTACAAACAGTTATATTTGTACAAAATCCTGTAATATTTCTCTACTGCCACACTGCTTCTCTCACTTTCATTGATAGGTCTGTATCTCCCAGTTTGTTCAGAAATGCATGTTTAAAGCATTTCTTTTAGCCAAAAGCTTCAAATGTCACTTCTCAACTGTAGGGGGAGCCCAGGAGCAAGAAATGCCAATTCTCCATAATGCTGCTTTAAAACTACTTAACATGCTGTGCATACATATGTAATATCTGTATAAGAACTAAATTGTTTCTCATAATGTATATCGCTTAATCAGTATCCTCGCCAATTACTAATTCTTCTCTCTTTCTCTCTTTTAAAACAGAGCTGGTCCAGGTGGCAGTGAAGATGAACGCACATTGTACATTCTCTGTGAATATGTTTGTGTGAAAGGAGAGAGTGAGTAGACCCAAGTCTGTTGCAACACAACTTACACTATATGTCCAAATATTTGCGGACACCCTTTCCAGTGACTGACCTTCTGGAGCAGATAAACACAAACCTATTAGCACCTAGCTTAATGTCAGGCATTGGGCTGTGGAGCAGTGGAACTGTGATCTCTGGAATGATGATGCCCAATCCAGTATTTTGGGATGAGTTGTGAAGTTGGCAATGACGTGGGGTGGTGATCATTCACTAATGCTCTTGTCACTGAATGCAACCCTATTCTCACAGCTATGCTCGGTCAATAAAATGTAGTAGAAAACCTTCCCTGGACTGTAGTGTTACTCCAGCAAAAGCAGGGTAAACAGTGAATGAGCAGGTGTCCCAATACTTTGTTCATATAGTGTACGTGTGTATGTATGTGAGTGTGTGTGTGTGTGTGTGTGTAATTGTGTGTGTGGGGGTGTTTGAAAGAGAAGAGAGTTTGCCATGTCTATTCTTACATACTCCTGTCTCTCTATTTCATAATCGGGCACCTCTCTTTCTCACAGGTAGTTGCCGTAGCTCTTTATACAGCATTTACTGACGTTAAGTGATTATTTGTTCTCGTAATCTTCTTGTAATCTTTTTTGAATAGTCCAGTATTTATGTTTGTAAGTTTAACTGAGTTTTTTAAAAAATGCTATTTTATTGTTTCTTTTTCAATCTGTGGTATTTATTTATAGCTGGTGCCTTTTCTTACCCTTCCCTTTCCTCAACGTCTTCCTCTCTTTTCCCTTTGTCCTCAAGTCGCCTCCTTGCTCTGCCTAACCACAAAATGATTGACAGTCCACTGTTCATGCAGGTCTTATATATTGAAACATTTGAGGTGCTCGACTACTATCATTAAATAATGGATTTTATCAGAAAAGGGGTTTGCTTTTCAGAGCAGCTGTAATGACTAACCACAAAATAAGCTCAGTTTGAAACTCTGGGAAAGCCCTGGGAACCGATTGTTTGTGTACCTCACACTGTAAATCAGTCTGTTTCTGTTTGTTTTTTCTTTAGTTGCAGTTACTACATGGTCTAAAGCCCCTTTCACTCCTGTGTGGTAACCCAGACCTTTTCCAGACATTACCAGGAGGAGCTGTGCATGTCAGTGCAAATGTCCATATCGTTACTATATCAAGACATAACCTGGACACTTCCTGTATTCCGTTTGGAATGTCAGTGCAGTTGGATGTAAGAGCTCAGTATGATGTCACTGGGTTGACTGGGTTCCAGTGGAATTATTTCATAACTTAATTTTGGGAGATGGTCCACACCTTAATTTCCTCCCACTCAGCCTATACCCCTCACTTCCACCTCCCCATTGCCTCCCCTTTTATCTCTTTTTTTGCACCTTGCCCGGGGGGCTGTTCCAAACTCCAACCCAAAACATCATAGTTCACCCGTTACATTCCCTAGGGCCATGGGACAACTAGCTAAATCAATGTAAGCATTGTCCCTGGTTAGAACTGTTAGCAAGGCTAGTTGATGACGATGCATTTTGCAGGATTTTGGAAACACGTCCACAACTAGAAGTTGGACAGAGCTGAATGTACCGCGAATTTAATGAGATACAAATAGAAGTGCTAAGTGCAGCCACCTTGGATTTTGAACTCTTGATTGACAAGGCTCTTCTGTCTTTCTGAGTATGAAAATCCAACTTGTGGGCACATTCCAGTTGGGGACATTCCAGTAAAAATTTCCTACATGGAACTCTGAAATTCCAACATCCCAGTACAAATGAAATTCAGCATCCTGCCAGCCCTCTGGTACAAAGTCTGGGTGATGTCCTAATGAGCCCATGTCTGAATAAAATAGGTTATTTTCCAGAGAATTCATAGTGGATCATGCTGTGCCTCCTGCACACGTTACATGGTCACTGCCCTTTGCCTATATAATATAGAACACCACATGTGAAAGGGCATCTCCGGGTAATGTCTGGACCTGATTCTCTGGACATTTATCTGAGTTAATATGTGAAAACAGCTATACAAACATATTCAGTAACAGTACAGTGAATAAGCTTAGCTCAGTATGTTCAATACTGTGGACTATTGGCCAAACGTCAACGATGAAGTTTCGAGGGAATCACTGTAAATTGCCTAAATTTGAATTGAATGTAAGCCCAATTGTGTCAAGTACATTCTGATTGTTGGAAAAGAAGAACAAGGAAATAAACATCGTATATGACATTTGATGGCTGCTCCTGTCTTTTTCAGGCTTCACTGAGTGTGGTGAACCCATTTTTTCTGCCTAACTCAATGATCAAGATCAGCAGTTTGATGGTTAATTGAAGAGAAACTAAGGCTACATTCACACAGCAGGTGAAAATAGCTCAAATCCAATCTTTTTCTATGTATGGAAGTATAAATGGCACTGAATCTGAAGGTTTAGTTCCAATGTGGACCACTTTCATGTATGGTACTGAAATCTGAGATATCTATATCTGGTATGCGGCAATGTGACTCAGTCTGAACAGCTAGATCAGAGTTTCAGATTCCAGCACGGAACTTTTTCTGTCCAGTGAAGTAGCTGCCATGATCCCAGAGAAACCCATAATTGAAGTGTTTGCCCTCTCTTTCCTCCTCATTCTCATGATGATTTGCTTGTGAATTTGTAGCCGGGCCTCCACATTAACATAACCACAAAGGAAGTGGCTGTTACTGTTGACGCCATTGTGATTATTTACATCTGGACAAGCAGGTCATGTGAAGCACTGCTTTTTTGTGCATCAGTTAGAAGCATGAACCGTTCAGATAAATGACTACAGTCACTGGTTCAAATGTCAGAAAAGGTCACATTAATACAAGAGAAAATACAAGAGAAAAAGAACCATGTTTTTATTAGAGCCAGACAATGTAAAGTAAAACTTCTTAAAGATATAACGTCACTTGATGTAAAGGATTTTTAATCAATTTAAAGGTTCTACACCCTCCCACATATATCTATTAAAATGTTTTTTATAGAACCAAAAGTGTTTGGTCAGCATTTCTCAAAGAACCATTTGAAGCACCTTTATTTTTGAACACCAGCCTTGCAGTCTCAGGGCAGTGGTCATGCACTTCATGTTGGTTTCTGAGCAGTGCACACTCCTGTAGGACATGGTGACCCCATGCATTGATAGGCACTATGGTTCAGCTAGAGTGGCTTTACCCTTGTTAACCCGAGGGCTTAGGTTACCCCTGCAGTTGCCAGCAGCGACTTAGAGCATATTAATGTTTAATGTGTGTTTACTGCTTGTGATTCTGCTGGATATGTTCTCTTTGCAGAGCTGCTGGCAACCTTTCTTTACCTGGGGTCACAAACCTGGCCGCCAAAATACAGAAGCATCTCAATATGTATCTGGTTCATAAAATGAAGTCAAGTTCTGGAAGGGCCCCAGACCTTGCCATTTTTGACCTAGTTCACCACTTTAATAACAGTAAATATAAATGAGCAGAAGTATAAAATGGAGATGGGACAGACTCTGTAGATGACTCTCAAACTTCCAGTGTTCTGAAAGAAAATACCTCTGAAATGTTATCCATGAGTTTATTCTCATCAGCTTTAGATCCGGCCCCCTGGTCAGTAGGTCTCTCAGGCAACCTCATGCTCTACTGAAGCTGATAGTGCAGCCTGCTCTGATGAATGTGGTTGAGAGAATGAAAGGGAAAGGGGTGAGAGGAGGAGCACTGGAGAGATAGCGTTACACTTACCAGGATTCTGGTGATGACACTTTTGTTAAACACTCCTATCGTGCCTCTGAAATACGTGTATGTATATTTGATGGGCCAGACAGTCTCAGGCTGAGGTGACCACATAGGTGCACTCTTACTAATCGCTTCCTCATCCAACTCTTAAGTCTTTTATCAAGCAGTGTGTCTACATGGCAGGTGGATCTAAAAGGGGCAAGAGTCACTAAGTTTGGCATGGTAAGCTAGAGCTGTGTGGATGATCTGAGGAGCTGCGGAGCAGGGGAAAGTCTTTAGTACTGCTGCTGTTGAGATCAGGACCAGCTCTGGAAAAAACAACTCAAGAACCCAATTAGAAACTTACCAGTGTCATACTTCTAACTGAAAGGATACTAGCAGACTTTGGGTGTGGCTTTGTTAGTCTAAACCAGTCTGGTTTGAAAGATCTGTTCATAGATTCTGAGTGAGAAATTTCAAAAGTATTGAGGATGAGTGATACTGAAAGAAAGAAGCCCATCATCGCAGGCAGAGAGAAAGGTGAGTCATTTTTTGGTGGTACCAAGTTCAATGTAAAGTATGTTTGAAATAATCAACCTCTTGTTGCAATATCTTTAAACCTTAACTGAACATTATGTTCCAGCAGTGATTAGAAGATAAAGACGTAAATGAGAAAGACATTTGTAGGCTGATGATATCAGAGCATTCCCCTGGTCGCTCTTACTATCCACTCAAACTCAAAAGCACATTATCTCTTATTTATTAAGCCACAGGACAGGGAAATCTGAACATCACAACCATACAAGATCCATACAAGATAAGTCCAATTACTTGTGAACAACCCTTAGAAAAGCATTGCTGTCTAATCCACATAGAGAAGTGCTGCCAATAGAATCAAACTCTCTGGAGAAGATTATACTGTGTGCACCATGCCCAATGCCAGGGCTGGACTAGTGGGGTTTAAAGCCCCCAGCACTGACCTGTGGTTGGGCTGTGTTTTCTGGAATGGTGGCGCTCCATCCAGTACTTTTGGGATGAGCTGGGAAGCTGGGAATGAGATGGGGTGGAGATCCTCTGATATCCTGACCTGACTAACACTAACCTTGTCATTGAATGCAATCACATCTGGTAACACCTTTCATGGATGATACAGACAGGAAAAAAGCTCTGTTAATGCATTTGATTTCAGAAGAACCAATAAAGAAAAATGGCTTTCCACTAGGTCTTGAGACATTGATGTGGGGACTTGCTTCCATTTAGCCACAAAAGCATTAGGAAGGTTGCATAATTGTGTTAGATGATCAGGCCTGACTTATACAAGTTGACGTATATCAAAAAGGTACAAGATGTTTGTCTGACAGTGACAACATTTACGATTTTTAACTGTAGAGCTCAGAAAACTATTAATGAATTTTAGAAGCATTAGCCATATAGCTTTACATTGTGAAATGTATGGAAATTTGATATTACCTTAGGTATATGCAAGATGTATATTCCAGGTGATTTCACAGGTGGTGAGCCATTGGAACTGGTTTGTACAATTTCTGAAATGGTCATAAGCTGAAAAAAGGTTACAAATCTACAAAGGCTAAATTGTATCCCAGTTGTGGAATCTTAAAATTCTAAATTACAGCTTCCTTGTTTATTTGACTAAATGCTGTTCACATTTTGTCAAAAGGGCCTGGACCAGGTCGCTACGCACTCCCATCATCCATTGGCTTTGTAGGCCATGACTTCACCAAGGCAACTAGTCCTGCTTACACTTTCCACGGCAGGATGAGTGATAAGAGTGAGTAATGTACGGTGTAGACTAGGGCTGGGCGATACATTAAGTTTTTAAGAATTAAAGATATATATTTTCATATGATATGAGACAATATCATTTATAGGCAGTGATAGCATGGAGATGGAAGAAGAACAGAAGGCATGGAAGAGGAGAGTACGAGTAAAAAGAAAAACAATGGCTCAATTCTTTGGAGATAGTTCGGATTCAAAGTATCAGTTGAGTAGTGTCATACAGTGCCATAAAGTACAGTACAAAGAGTGTGTGAAACTGTGTGCTGCATCCCCAGCCTCCAGCACAGAAACTAAGCATGTTACAGAGCTTGTATACCCATGCTGTGCCTTATAAGAGTTAAAAATGAGAGTGGAGTGACATTACTAAAAAAGTAGCACATATTGCTAAAAACATGGTTCCTATTTACTTATGGTCTATCTCAACTGTGGAAAAAGAGAGCTTTATCCAACTAAAAACCCTTAGCCTAAGATACCAGCTACCTAATTACTTTGAGAGAGAAGTATTCCCAAAAATGTACACGGACATTAGACTCGCTGCCTCTCTCACCACTGTACAGGGGTTGGACAATGAAACTGAAACACCTGGTTTTAGACCACAATAATTTATTAGAATGGTGTACTAGGGCCTACTTTTGCAGCCAATACAGCGTCAATTCGTCTTGGGAATGACATTTTTTGGATGCCATACGGGTTAGCACCCTAACATCCCTTTCAGACAGCTTCCTCTTGCATCCACAGTTAATCCTGTTGGATGTGGTTCGTCCTTCTTGGTGGTGCTGACATTACCCTGGATACCGTGGCTCTTGATACATCTCAAAGACTTGCTGTCTTGGTCACAGATACGCCAGAAAGACCAACAATTTGTCCTCTTTTGAACTCTAGTATGTCACCCATAATGTTGTGTTCATTGCAATATTTTGAGCAAAACTGTGCTCTTACCTGCTAATTGAACCTTCACACTCTGCTCTTACAGGTTTAATGTGCAATTAATGAAGATTGGCCACCAGGCTGCTCCAATTTAGCCAAGAAAACTCCCACACTAAAATGACAGGTGTTTCAGTTTCATTGTCCAACCCCTGTATCTTTGAAATAAGAAAAATGATATGCCAAGGTGGAATTACTTACAGATAAATATACCTACTGACCACAAGATAATCTGTATTCATATGTGATTGCTGACCCTAGATCTATACTTATGAAACAAACGTAGGTTGTTAAACTCAGCCCTACTCAGGTGTTGTCTGTAGAGTGTGGGATATAGTTGATTCTTAGATGCATTGTGAAGCATAGATAAAAAAAATTCTGAATTGATTCACAAAATTCAGAAATCGAAAAAAAAGGCAAAATGTGGAAGTGCGGCAGTAAATGTTCACCTACAGCTGAATGTTAATGAAAGTGCCTGTATAAAATTTGGAACATGTAGTTTTGTCTCAAGAGTGCCTTTGTTATTACCTTCTGGGATTAAAACAATATTGAGATACATATTGTATAGCATCAGTCAGCTAAATATCAAAATAAATTTTTTGATCCAAATCACCCAGCCCTAGTATAGATACCTTGCTGTGAAACTGAAATGACGTATACCCAGATTAGAAACACTAGAGGGAGACAAGACTTCATGCTTCATTCATGACCTTCAGTCTAATCAGTGGTTGAAAGCTTGTGTGCTCTAATTCTGTGCTCTTCTTGCTCTTACATGCCTGACTTCATCAGGTATTATGTAGCAAAAACTAAATAATTAAATGATTTATTTCTTTGTGAATTTGAATATAAGTTGTTTTACAACTATAATTCTTTGTTTGTTTATGTCTTTGTAATAAACAGTTATTTTGTTCCATAGTGTATAATATAGACTCCAGTCCAGGGCCTCGGTATCACATTGATGCAAAAATCACTAGGTTTGGTAGGGACGGCAGCCCGGCCTACTCCATACACAGCAGAACATCAGGTCCAAGTAAGTCAATTAATATTTGAGCTGTTGTTAAACAGGACATGTTGATTAACTAGTG
Source organism: Acestrorhynchus altus (assembly GCA_034509495.1). NCBI lineage: Eukaryota > Metazoa > Chordata > Actinopteri > Characiformes > Acestrorhynchidae > Acestrorhynchus > Acestrorhynchus altus. The sequence goes on along the minus strand of CM067514.1, from coordinate 15,360,204 downwards.
AACTGTTTGAAAGCACTTAATGTCACAACCATCAGGAAACACCATTTGGTATTGTCAGGACAAGCCTGAAGCCTTTAATTAAGTGCAATATAAATGGCAGCAACATCTGCTGCGTAACCGATTTTTTGTCTCTGCTCACCCTACTTTTTCAGAGGAAATGTTCCAGACTCCAGGACCGGGAGCATACAACCCAGAAATTGCTCCTTTATGCAGCACCCAACGAAAGCCCCCATCTTACACCATGGGATACCGCACACCTTATCGCTCTGCAGATACTGTACCAGCTCCAAACAAATACACCCTTCCAGCTCTTATGGGTTCCAGTGTGCTTAACAAACCTGCCAGTGCCAGCTATACAATGTCTGGGAGGTCAAAATTTGGGAGTTACGCAGAAGACTTGTCAAATACTCCAGGCCCTGGTAGATACAATCGGCCAGATCCAAACGTTTACCTCCCACGTCAGCCAGCATTCTCAATGCTGGGTAGACATGATACAAGCTCCAACGAAACTAAGCTGAGGCCTGGACCTGGAAGTCATAACCCAGAGAATGTAACTGTGCATAAGCCTCGAGCACCAGCTTTCACTTTAGGTGTCAGGCACTCTGAATTTGTCACCCCTTTAGTTGTACACCTACTAGACTGACAGTTTCTCTCTAAGTGGTCAGCAAGGTGGGTTGTATTGCAATATCAGGGTGCATCATAACTTAAAACACATGACTGAAGAAATAAATGCACTATGATCCATGTCAATAAAGAGTATTTATTGACTTCTAAAATCAAACTAATGAACAAGTTAACTGGTCTACATTTGTACAAGGTAGAGATATTTATATTCAGTGCAGCCAAACAGCCAACTAAGTAACATTTTAGACCTTACATCTCTGTAGTCCAAATGTTTAATTACGCTGGTTCACATCAGTTCACCAATGTAAAAATTAATACAATATTCAACATCTTTCAAACTATCACATTCATGTCAATATGACTCAGAAATAGCATGAAATTCCTCCCAGCTTTTCGTTACATTGTGTAGATCTAACAGACACTTCTGTATACATGGAACTGGTCTTTCCCCATAAAGCTCCATTTGGGCCTTCACTACTACACCTCCAAATTTAAGGGGAGTGGGGGTAACATTTTGTAACATTTCAATGCCATAGATCTGTAAATAATGAGCCTTATATACAACCCAAACACATGGAAAGAAATGCACACATGGTCTTAGCTGACCACATCACTGCAACTTGGTCACCGGACAGTTCTTCTCATCTCTTCTTTTTTGTCACTCTCATTCTTTGGGAAGGGGTCTTCGGAAAAGTAGTATGTGGGGTTCTGGCAGAACAGAAATAAAGGGTTAGGCTTGGAAAAATGGCAACCTGCACTTGACAGTAAAAAGATAATTCTTTAAACCAACTCACCTGGTTTATGGATCATGTAATGGACCCATCCCTGACTCTGCTGCACTCCCAGTCCTCTCCACTCCTCCTCTGACATTAAGTGTGAAGAAGGCACCAGCTTGGACAGCTGTTTAGGCAGCATGACGTGTCTGTATGTGAGGAGTGCGGTCAGCGTTACTCAGTATGAACAGCAGCTTTGGGTCACAGGGATGTTAGGAAGGAGACCGCTCAGCCTCACGTAAATATGAATATGAGCAAAGCGAACTTTATTTGTCTATTAACATGGTTTTAAGACATGCAGTAACATTAACGTTGGAGTTTAAATCTGCTTCTTGACTGTTAGCGAGCCGTCACCTGATGCAGCTAAAGCTAGCGAGTGCGCTGACAGCCGTTACATACTAACCTGTACTCGTACTCGTCGTCCGTGTACTTATCGGAGTAGTAAATTTGTTTCTTCGACATTTTCACAAGTTCCTTATCTACAAAAATCTTGCAGTAATTTCGTTAAAACGCCGCAGCTGAGTTTTCCACTTTTCGGACCCCGCTCTGCCGTCCACCCTCACATCCAGATTTTGAACTGCAACCGTCCCTCGCTGCGCTCTGATTGGCTAAGTCGCGGTAACGTCTGCTCCGCCCGCGCAGGCGGGGCTTACCGGTGACGTAGAGGGATAGGCGGAGACTTTCGGTTTGTTTTCTGTAATAATACAATTAATTTCGGTTTGTTTTCTGTAATTAAACATACAATTAATTGTATTATATATATATATATATGTGCCAAGGAATTTCAAAATAAATGTTTAAACTCTTCAAATATTTATTTTTTGGCAAGGAATTTCAGTATCACTACATGTACTAGTTAAAGCTTCACCCTTTGTTTTTATAATCACATGGTATTATAATCCTGTTGTAGGTAACCTGTGAAGGATTTGAAAACTTGCATGCACGTTAAACGTAACGTTATTACACAAGAAAACGCACCTAACAACTGGGGTTATACATAGGGCCCAGCCATTTTCCAATCTAAGGTTGATCTAAAGTTGCTTTGGCTGTTTATGATCTGATCAGAAACATTCCTGTTATAACTGGACTTTTGGTCTTTGACCAACACTACGAACAAGTCTCTACACCAAACCACTAAAGTTGTGGTAGCCGTTTATGATCCAATTAGCAACATTTCCTTAAATCTATACTGACTGTGAAATGACCCAGGAGGGTGACAAGATGCAACATCTAACAACTACACATTTGATCCCACTCATTTACTTTACCTACAGAGGTTGGACAATGAACTGAAACACCTGTTTCATGGCTAAATTGGAGCAGCCTGGTGGCCAATCTTCATTAATTGCGCATTGCACCAGTAAGAGCAGAGTGTGAAGGTTCAATTAGCAGGTAAGAGCACAGTTTTGCTCAAAATATTGCAATGCACACAACATTATGGGGGACATACCAGAGTTCAAAATAGGACAAATTGTTAGTGCACGTCTTGCTGGCACATCTGTGACCAAGACAGCAAGTCTTTGTGATGTATCAAGAGCCACGGTATCCAGGGTAATGTCAGCACCACCAAAAAGGACCAACCACATCCAACAGCATTAACTGTGGACGCAAGAAGAAGCTGTCTGAAAGGGGTGTTCAGGTGCTAACCCGGATTGTATCCAAAAAATGTCATTCCCAAGACGAATTGACGCTGTATTGGCTGCAAAAGGAGGCCCTAGTACACCATACTAATAAATTATTGTGGTCTAAAACCAGGTGTTTCAGTTTCATTGTCCAACCCCTGTATACTCCAATCACTACCTCACAAGCTCTGCACGTGGGTACAGTACAGGATGTGAGATGACATAAGATTTCACAGGATTTTACTCACAACCTCAATACCTTTAGTATATACACAAACCAGCCAACCTCATCCCATCCAGTCCAATCCTCATCCAGTACATCCAACCTCAGCCCTTTTTATCCACTACCAGCACTTCTGACAATTCCTTCATGCCTGCTCTCAATATGTAACCTCTGAACCAGAATTCACCCAACAACTCTCATCTGAGCCACCAAATCTTCATATATCAGCCTTTTACTTTCATAAACTACCTCAAACTTATCTTCAAATGGAACTGTCAGCTCAATAAAATAAACTATTTGTTTGCTCTCTGAGTATAACACAATATCGGGCCTCAGTGTAGTTACCATAATACAACGTGGAACCTGTAGTTTAGTACCTACAACCTACATCTGCCAACAACTAGCAATCCTGTGTGTCCCTCCATTTACAAATATTTACACCCTGCACTCGTTCTCCACTGCACTGCCCTTTATGCACAAATCTAATTAACCTGCTTCCACTAACAAGGGGTGTGTTGTTCACTTACAAGCATTTCTAACCAAATACATGCCTGTTCTGAAATAAAACTTGTAAACATTTGCCTTCTCCCTGGTGATGTGGCCTTTCTGAATGCTTTCCATGGATCACCATAAATAATGTAGCTAAAAGTCAGGTAGAAATGCATGAAAAGCAATATTTATATTTAAAACTTTATTTTAGCAAAAGCATCACATTAGTACATAGCAGAAAATACATTTTCTTTTCCTGAAAGTTTAATTAGTGACACACAATTTCACTGCATGACTTTCCCTCTTTATTCAGTTCACAGGGGAAAGGTATTCCCAATATGTAAAGCACCTCTGACATAAAATTCTCACCATGGTTAACATTCTAAGTTCAGCTAAACCTGGGGGAAAACTACATTAACAAGGCTTTTAAGATCGTATTTTCTTTCAGGACCCTTCAGCAGTGGTCCTGTAGGCCTCCTGTACTGTAGGTTGTAGTGGTTCACTACTCTAGCACACCAGATCCAACTGATCAATGCATTAACAGGCCATCCATGGGTTCTAGTGGGTGCAGAAAAACATGATACCATGTAGGATAGCAGACCAGGATTGTGCTCTAAAATAGCATCATGCAGAAAAAGACACAGGGGAATAAGGTAAACCACACACATATACTCCAAATTAGTGACAAACATGACATTGAGCACAGTTATATTTACAAGTTGACAATGACAGCAAATCAGTTTTATAGAAGTTGACCACCAAAATGTGATCCACATGATCCAGTAGGAGCAAAATATGTTGATAAATATAGTTGTTTTGAAATGAATTTCTGTTCATTTAACTTATCTTCCCACATTAACATTAACAACATAAAAGTAAAAGTAGCCCCCACCCAATGTACCACAGCCTACAAGTCAGATTAAACTATGGCAAAAATTGATTGCTTTGACATGAATGGACACCTTATGAACAATATGGATTCCCTATTCCATGTGCCCTATATGTACCATTAAAATTCTCCTTAAAGTAAAATTGTTTAGCATATAATGGATTGTGTAATGTATGAAATAATAATATTTTGGGCTCATTTTACCTTACTTTCCTACTTCTACAGTAAGTGACGTGAATATAGTATTGTCTTGCACATATCTTTATATATTTTAGCCTTTGGAGATATATCATATGCTTTGTTCTAAAATAAATCTCATACATGGTTACTAAAATGGAATTTTTTTTAAAGTTACTTTAGCACATTTATAAAATAGCAATTTTAGAAGGATGAAAAAGGTTTTTCATTCCAAGTCATGTTGAAACATTTCTTTTGGTCCATTGATTATGAAATATTTACACAGATTAAACAACAACAGCCAAATGCCCACTATGTCAAAAGTGTTATTGACTCTAAAGTATATCCTACATATATAATTACTCATCTTAATTTTGCCCTCAGTCTTGCCCAAAATCTCTGAGATAAAACTACCACCAACAGAATTAACTGTTTACTTGTGTTTTTTTCAGTCAAATTATAGCTAATGAAATAAACCGGTGGTAGGCAATAAATATCTAATAGTAAATCTAGTGTAGGTTCTGTATCCTTCAGCTTTTTTTGGTTCTTGATTTGACACACAGTTAACAAGTGCAGCTCTACAAACATTGACCTTTTTTTTTAATTATTATTTTTATATTTAGAATTTTTTTCCAACTTATACAACGACATAGATCATATCTACATATATTTAGAACAATGACCTTTTTGATTTTCTTGAATAATCTCATCATCTGTGTGTGTGTGTGTGTGTGTGTGTGTGTGGGTGTGTGTGAAAACATGAAACAGGATAAACTGCGGTGACACTAGTATATATGCTTGTACTCTTACTAGTAAGCTGATGAAATCTCACACATACAGCATTTCATTTGCTAGCTGTGCAACAGCGTTTGAGACCTGTTATGACGCTAACTTCAAGGTACGTTCAGCAACATTGAAGTGCTTCACTTTGATGCTTTTTTTTTCCTCTGCTCAACATCTCTCATGTAGATAACGATGATAGTGATGCTGCACTTTTTTAACTGTGCTTCCAGCACACTCTTTTCCTTGACGATTGGTTGCTTTATGTGTGTAAGATAAACTGTTGATGGATATATTGGCAGTAATTGATTCTCCACTTCGATTCATTAGTTTTGAGTGTTCATTTTGAAACTATGAGAATGTGGTGTGATAAACTGTCATACCATAAAATTATAGTATTACTAAACAGTGAATTTAAACGTTTGACTGTCACAATGGACGTTTGACTTTAGTCACGGAAGGCCATGATTTTGGGGCCTAACAGTTAAGACGCCTTTACAAATGCAGACCGTAGTAAGTTCATGTTTATGGTCCAAAGCAGCTTATACCTTACACCATCTATTGCATCTATTTTTTGGCTTTATGCTGTGCCAAAAGGGCATAACTTAGCTATGTTCCGCTCCACTTGAAAGGAAGTGTCTGAAAATAGAAGAACTACCCACGGCCTTGAGGACAATGGGGCAACCACGAACACATTTTGGCAATTGCTAAAAAGATAACTGCAAATCATTGCTACAAATGATAATTTTGTTTCCACTGTACGTAGTATGAGTAAGGGTGATGAAGCTTAACACTTTGCTTCAGTGATAATTGCATAATTTTTTTGTTTTCCCTATGGCAGACTACAGTCTGATATACCACCTGGGCAAACACACCATGCCATACTGAAACAGTCTTTGGGCAAAGGCCCTTACACTTCTTACACAGATTTTTTAATCCAATTTTATAGGATTAAAATCCTAATGCACATTTACTGATCATTGGGTCCTGTCCACATCTCACACATTGAACTCACTATTTATACAACATCATGTAGCAAAACATTGCACTTGGCACTTTATTCATCTCTCAGGTTTCCTACACAACTGGAACTATTCACACACCTACCTCACTTATTATTATTTCCTTCTTCATAATCAGTCCCAGAGTTTAGTTATTTAGTTAGTCTTCTTATTTATTTATTTTTATACTCAGATTGCACATATTTATTCTGTTTATTCTGTTTATACTGGTTATTCTATTTATCCTCTTATACCTTCTCCCCTCGCCCCTATTGATCTGTGGGTGCAGACAGTTGTAATAAAGCATTTCACAGCATGTTGTACTGTGTATAACTAGGTATGTGACAAATAAACCGAACCTTGAACCTTGAAGCTTGAACTTTAGGCATTGCAAAGGCTCAGATATTTTTGGACAAGATCTTGATTAGCAAAACAGGTCTGATGCATGTAACTAGCTTTAATTAAGAAGTGTCAGCTGAATCAATAGCTTTCTTCAACCTATAAGCAACTGACTTTAGATCTGAAAATGTAATCAATGCCCACATAGCAGGGGAATGTTACGTGAAGATAGCCAAGCATTTTTAGATTGTGGTTTCTACAGTTCTGAAATTAAAGTTGAGGGGGGACGTGGAGGTAGAGATAAGATCTGTAAGACCCTCAAAATTCTGAGAGAAATGCTCATATGCTGGCAAGAACGCCAAACAAAAACCCCAGTATGACTGCCAAGAGCTTGCTTGGAAATTTAGCTAATGCCAAACTTCATTGGCAAATTCACTGCCGTGTGTAAATTGTTAAATTGTCGAAAATGAAGTAGCACGACCTCAGGGGACAGCTGGGAACAGCCACGCCTGTGTAAGTTGTGAGGTGTTATCATGTGAGTGAGACTGAACTCTGGCCAACCTGCTTATGTCAAGTCAATGTGAATGAACAGAAATCAAATGAGGCATGATAGTGGGTGCCAGATAGGTGGGGTATTGCTTTTCTGCAGTTGAGCAGGCATTCAACATTCCTTAATCCACAGTGTCTATCTAGAAATGTCCATGCGATCAGACAAATGATTTTGGCAGAAATCCTCTCCACATTCAATAAATGAGACTCCACATGCATATCCCACATATCAGTGCAGAAACAAAGTGCATCTGTTCAGACCACAACACCAGACACAGCATCACACCTGGGCTTGTGAGATTGCAAACTTGATCGTAGAGGAACACCATCAGTTGGTGTGGTGCAGATCCAGTGAAACCATGGACTACAGTTGTTGGCTGGTGGTGGTGCCTCATTCACCGGTCAACACATCATTCACCGGTTACATTTCACTGCTTGGTGACCATTTGCAGCCGCTGCTGGACTTTTGGATATTTCAGCTGGATAATGTATTGTGCCATTGAATGTCAAGAAATTGTTCTATGATGTTATTCCTGTTACAAAGTGTTCACACAACATCAATCATGGAATGTTCCATCCATTTGCCACATGCTGTCATGCCTCATTTGCTGTATGCTATCTTCCTAAGAAGGAAATCTTACCTGTGATTTTTGTCAGCATTGACGTTTTGTATGCTACAAAATATATAGATAAGCCATCTGAGTTTTGGAAACTGGTGACATCAAAATGAAACTCAGCAAATGTACAGTCAGCACACTATGAGCTATGAGCAGAAAAGAAAAGAAAACCATGGTGAATGTGAAGCCTGGCCTGGAGCTATCATGCTTTTGAATGGATTGTGCAGTCTAATGGATGTGGATTTTAACAGTCTATTGCATTATTATAGTTTCTCGTAGTTGGTGGATTTACATCAACATTAGAATGAATTTGAATCTTTCAGCAATGGACATCATGTTGGTGCTAAGTTTTCTCTTGTAAGCAGTCTTGTATAAGACAGAAACTGAGAAACAAGACTCACTCTCTCAGGCTGGAGGCTCCCAGGAGAGCTGTGATGGCACTGACAGGTAGTGAAGGGGAATGAAGGAGCTGGAATGAGTGCTCATTTTCCTGGCTGTAAATTCCCTTTAAGTGGTGCTCTGTCACTCGGTTTTACTTTGCTCAAAAGATAATGAGGGAACATACACTGAGACCACTCTCTCTAATGAGCAGTGTCTTCACTGGCTGTTCTCCTTACATTAAATAAGCTGCTGCTCAACCCTACATAAAATAATGGAAATATTTATGAAAGGGCTTTTTGAGATCCATATCTAACCCCTGTTTACCAGTGTTTTGCTGGAAAATATCTGCAGTTCAGGAAGCCAAATTTGTATCATGGGAGGGAGCTGTGTGTGTGCGTGTGTATGTGTGTATGACCACAGGATCAGCGCCCTCCACAAAGCAAGTGCTCTCAGCTACTAGCTGACACAGAAATCAGTAGTGGAATATGTAGCAATGCTGTGTTTCCTGTTTGTTCTCCTAGCATACTGTAGTGGAGTGGAGCATACTGATGTACATCTGAGATCACAGTCACGTCACACACAGAGGAAGAGACCCTTCTGTTAAAAAAAAACAACAACCTCTTGCGCAAGCAGAGTACATGCGTCAGACTCCAAAAGTTCACTGTTGGACCGATGCATGGACCTGAAATACAGCAAGCAGAGTAAAAGAAGCTCAGAAGGTCTGCCACAAAGTATATGTGGCCTAAAGAGCACCGTGGAGCAATACATTGGAGCAATAATGGAAGAACAAGCAGAAACAGAGTGAGGTAATTTCATATTTACCTTCTATTTACTTGTTTTCAGTTAAATAGAGCTTTTGGTCACAACTCTACATGTTGTTCATAGAAAGTCTTGTCAAGATTATTAGAGACAAAATGACTCCACAAGGACTGTTCATTCAAACTAAAAAAGAACTGGCTCTACCTTTTTTTGTGGTCCAAGTACCAAAACACAAGATTATGACAAGATTTATTTGACCCTAGAAATATGACATATGCCTCAGTGCGGGGGATCGAATGGTCAGCAGTGCAAGAACGCTACACTGGTTAAAAGAAGCACTTTTTGTTCCATGTTTGTAATAGTTATGTATGAGTGTGAAGTGTAAAGAATCTTTCAACTGAAATAGAAACTTTATATCACATGGATGTTTTTTTGACCAGCACACTCTCAAATCTCAATCTCAAATATGCAAGGGTGTGGATTTGCTCGACATTGGTGGGAACCCATGAATATGAATTATTAATTTAATTCATGAATTCTATAATGATCAATTAAGGTTAATTGATTTAATGCTATTTAATATTATAATCTTATTATATATTACATTCATTTAAATCCCAGTCAAAAAACATTCAACAGAACCACAGTTAAGACAAAAAACTGAATGTGACCCATTTCTGTTCTTTCATTTCCCCTTTCTCTTCTCTCCAATCTTCTTTGTTGTAATTTTATTTCTTACCGTTTTCTGCTAATTTCAGAAGTCCTAGAATGTCAGGTTCCACGAACAGCTATTTTGAACTATTTGACAGTTCTTCCCAAAACTGGTTTCTATTGTCAATCAAGTTCAAGCTTATACAGTTTTGGAAAGAAAAAAAACACAACCAGCATCCTTTTAATTTACACCCATGACTGCATTTTCAAACAAGCCCACTTTGACAGGAAAGCTGTGAACCTGCTGCGGTTATATTAGAGGGGCCGACTAGTTTCCAGCTTTTGGTGCTTTGCAGGCACAGCTGGACTGGTAATCTGGTGTACTGGGCATTTTCCAGATGGGCCGACAGTCTTCAGTGGAGCGATGCTTTTGGATATTTTTTTTTTTCTAAGAGACCAGCCCACAATTTAGAGGGGGCAGCCCATTTGTATATCTTCAATACTCAAACAATCAGGATATAGTCTGAATCCCCTTCCCTGCGCTGTCCCCATAACTCCCACTAGTTTCACATGTGTGTTAATGGGGTGGAAACATGGAGAAACCTAAGTGAAAGAAAGGAGGTGCAGAGAAGGTCATACAAAAAGATGGAAGAATATCACTATAGATACTGCAAGATGTGTTAAAAATCACATGTTCGCTGGAGGGGCTGCTGAGGTCTCCACATCCTCTGTGACAGCAATGCTCCAACAGGAGGTTAAAGGTGAAGGCAGTAGCAGCTGTCATGGGTGCAGAAGAGAACGTTAGCTCTATTACATGAGAATGATGAGCAATGGCAATTGATTAGTATCAGTATGAATTGATATTTGCGTACTTCCAAAAATCTGACAGCCACGGCACCTTATTCTGATAAAATAGCGAATAGAGAAGTATTGGGTGAGCAGTGTCCATTGTGTGTCTATTTTAGGCTACATTATAGCATTTTAGGTATTTAGGTTGAAGGTGCTGAAATAGTAGTTTGAATATGTAACAAAACCCCCTCTATCATAGTTAAACGGTGAAATAGCAGATTTTGGTGGTTATGGTAATAGACTGCTTTGAAACAACTCTCTTCATTTATGACATTTAGCTGATGCACTTATCCAGAGTGACTTGCAAGGCTGCTTATATTACAGAGGAGGGCCAGAGTACTCTCAGGAGTCTTGCCCAAGGACTATTATTGGTGTAGACTGGGAATTGAACCCCAGTCACCCACATGGCGTGGTGACTCACTGGGGGTGTTATTTGTTGCGCCACTCCAACCACAGATCCTCTGTTCACGCTGCTCTCCGTCACTGCCATTGTGCATGAGATCCTCTCTCTCTCTCTCTCTCTCTCTCACTCTCTTCAAAAGGGTCCTACTGGAAAATGTAGGACACCCACGAACCGCCACTGCTGCTTTGCCACGGTGACCAACAAGGCCATTTACATTTGAAATGTTGTCACTCAACCGTGGGTAAGGCAGGAAAAAAACATTCACTAATTGAGTTGGAGCTGCAGAATTAAATGTTGCGTGGCCCAATTTATTAGAAGTCTAATTAATCAGCTGTTTCACCCAAAGATTACAAGGAGTACAAGTGTAAAAATGGTTGTAGATAAAAATATTGCAGTTTACTTAGACTACAAGTATCATATTGTAATATTTTTGCCATATCACCGATCTCGTGTGCTGAATCCCTCTAATCAAAGGGCCCCCAGGTATGACTACTTCACGATCCCCCCAGTAGTTATACCACTTGTCAATGTGTTCATTCACGAGTGCGTTAATACTCTGTATATATTATTCAGACTCACTTTATTATTGTATATTTCATTTAAGGCATTATATATATATATATATATATATATATATATATATATATATATATATATATATATATATATATATATGCTTCCTTTTGTTCTGCTGTTGTCTTTAAGGCTGTACTCTGTGTAGTGATGCTGGGAGGAGGTGCTCAAGCAGATGTGCGTTAGCTAATGGTGTCTGAGAGCAGCTGGGCAGGGCTGATAGACGAGCAACAACATCATGACATCACCAAGAGAGAAAGGGAGAGAGAGGTGGGTGGGTGGGGGGGTAATCAAGCCACTCTAAGGAGAGGGCCGGCAGTCAGAGAGCAGAGGGACGGAGAGAGGGAAAGAGAGAGAGTGTGTGTTGTGTGTTAGAGGGGTGAACACGGCACTGCACCAACTCCACAGAGGAGGCTTCTCTTTCCAGAGGATTCTTGTGGATTTCCCTTTCTCCCCCTTTGCGTTTTTTTCCCCTTTCCCCCCTTTCTTCCCCCCTCCTTCCCCCCCTCGTCCTCTGGTCGGCGACCCTCCCCTGTTCTGGGCTGCCTCTCCGGGCATGCTACTTAAGCCCAAGTATGGCCGCTTCCGCAACGACTCTGTGACCTCCTGTGACGACCTGATGCAGAGCTTAGCCATGAGTGGGAAGGTGGTGGTGGCCACTCCAGTGGCTCCTTCGTCCACACCAGGCTTGCCACTGCCACCCTTGGAGCCAGCCACCCACCCCCCTCCTTCACAGGCCCAGGCGCTGGCCGATGCCGAATCACCTGGGGCAGACAGTGAGCGGGACGGCACCACCACCTTCTGCATGCTGATCCCAAAGATACCCCAGTGGAAGTTCTCCAACTCACTGCTGAGCCGCAGCCCGTCCAGCTCCAGCTCGGGCTCCAGCTCAAGCAAAGACTCTGGCAAGACTGTCTCAGCTGCTTCTGGGACAGCCGCAGCCACCAGTGGGCCAGTGGCCAGCCTGGCTGCTGTGCTCAACTCCTGTGACCCTGTATGTGTGGGTCCCTGTTCTTTGCAGGCTGTCGCCAAGCAGAGGAGTTCGGTGGGATCTGCCAGTCCCAGAGGCTCTGGGGGTGCAGGGACAGCAGAGGGGAGTCCAGGAGGCTCTGGAAGCTTCAGGACGGGGATGAACCGCAGGAACAGAGTGGAAGGTATGTGGCTGGGTGGAGAGGACCTCAACCACAAGGGCAGCTTCATCCACAAGCCATCCCAGGGCTGGCTGCACCCAGACAAGAAGATCAGCAGCACGGGGGCATCCTACATTGTCAGGGTGAGTCAATAGATTATGAGCTCTAAACAACACCATACTTCATAATTGTGTTTAGTGGGCTTTCAGTGCCTTCCAATAAGGCACTATTGTAGCCTTGGCTGTGGAGAGCATTGTGATAGTTCAGCAGTGATTTACATGACCTGCTGAAGAAAAGGAAAGACATCTGAATTTTAACTTCCAGTGTTAACAATTGTTACAAACTAATGGACTTTGAATAAGAAATGTCACTTCAGACCTAGTTTCAGGCAAGTGCTGGTGTGAAATGAGAACAATGAGCTTTCCTTGGGTTTAGTGTGTTGGCTGTGTATGAGGTGCATTGTTGGAAGAGACTGAATCTATAATGTAATTTAGACATATTGCTTTGCGTGGTGAAGAAGGCACTGCGTCAGCAGAGCCATGGGGTGTGGGTTAGTAAACAAAAGCTCAAGAAATCTGAACCTCTATATCTCAAACCATAAAGCATTTCACTCCTTTCTCAAATCATCCCTTGTTAAAGACAAGCCACTATATGCTGGCAAACTAACAATGGTAGCAATCCTTACTTTAATGATTGGTCCTGTTGACATTTGCCATAGCTTTCTAGCTTCCTCATGGTCCATAAATGGTTCCTATCGGTGGCAGACTGCTTGACGTCAATGTCAATGATCTCCTCTCAGCCCACCCTTGCTGTGCAATCCCTCTGTTTTTACCCCTTAGAAAGAAAGAGAGGGAGAGTCTGGGCCTGAGCAAGCTTCCTAATTGTATTACACAGGCACATTCATTCCTCTATTCAATTACATTTAATCATAGTCATTTGTATCACATGTGCTCCAGAAGACCCAGGGTGCTTAAGCTACAGAACAACATGTAAAGGGATTCCGTGGCCTTTCTAAACCTCTCTATGTTGGAGAGGGTTGCCTTTATAGCAGACCACCATGCTGGGTTTCCACTTGCTCCAATGCAGTTGGACAGAAGAACTGTCCTTTTGAGTTCCACTCTCCTCTCTCATTTCAATTAAAGTGTATAAATTAAAACTCTAGATGATGTAGGCAGTCTGAAATGAACAAATTCTCACGCAAATGTGTCCTCATTTAAGTTTCGTAGCAAGGAGCGTATTGGTTTGAAGTGGAAGAAGCTAGTTTCTGTTCCTTTTCTGTTCGTGTCTTGGAAAGATGGCCTTTGTGAGCAGCAAACTGAATTGAGACAGATCAGTGCTGAGGAACCATGATTTATGAGGCAGGAGTGTGTCCTGTGACAAAGAAGACTTTGAGGCAGAGCATGAGGGCACCGGGCCTCATCTCCTAGATTAAACACTTCCCTCTGTTTCCTAATCTTGTTAAAATGCACTCAGGCCATTTGGACAGGAGCCTTAGTTTGTGTCGAGGAAGCCATGTTGTTAAATCTAATCCACGCTGCCACTTTCATACTTGAGAAGCTGAGAGACTTTGAGAAGAGGATGAACTGTGTCACAATAAAATAAGTAAAGATATATAGAACAGAATAGATTAAATAAATATGGATTAAACTGAAGTTAAACTTAGTTCTAGGATTGAGGGAGATTTGGTTCTGTGGTATTTTCATATAGCAGAAAAAAGTTTCACTGTTGGTTCATGTGATGCCTCTTGTCACCATCATGTACTCGTATAACAGCCAGTTAGTCTTGAGTAAACTGATATAGGAATACTATTAATTGTAGCTCATTAATCTACCCACTATTAATGGACAATGAAACATGCTTGAAATGTGGCCCAATTAAGTGATTTTTGCCCCTCAGTTTAAGATATCAGACCAAAAAATCAGAACAGGTTTAATTACTAAGATAATACAAAAAGGAGGCAAAATCCTGCACTCGACAAGGTAGGCACATCTGGAGCACAATTCTATTATAACCCGTCTTTAAACAATGATACAAACAAGTCCCTACACCAAACCACTAAGGTTGCTGTGGCTAATTAGCAACACATCTTATTAAAAAACAACTTTAATATTGTTTTATATCACACTTTTATCCATCTATTGAAATGTTCTTTAAGGAAGTAAAAACAGCATCACTCCAAATAACCCTTTTCAGAACCTTTAGGAAAGTTTTCCCTACTTTAACACTCCCTATTCTACAATGTCACGACCTGTGAGCTAATTCTGTAAGTGGAGTGCAGTATAAAAGGCAAAAACTTGCTCCACAAAATTTTTGATTGTAAACTGCTGATTTAATTGATACTCCAGCCAGTAAAGAGTGACGTGGGAACTTTGTCGGTGCCTCCAGAATGAAATGGCCTGCTGTCTGAGCACTTCTTCTTGTCCCAGAAGGCCCACATTTACCCCTGCACAACCCCCCACCCAATGTGGAGCTTTTAGTGCTGCCTTTCCACCTATCCTTTAGGCCTGCAGTAATTACAATCTCCAATCCACCCATTACTCTGTCACATGGAGGCTGAGGATGAGCTACTGTTTCACAAGAGTTATATTTTGCACCCTTACATAATTACATGCTGTTGATTAAGCCGCAGGCATATGTGACATTCTGTTTGTGTACGCTTGCCACTATCCATGCGATGTGCAACTTATCAGTGGCAGTGTGTTTGTGTCAGTGGGTGTGTATTGGATGATGAGGATGAGGCAACTGTTATGATTTGTTTGTTCTGTTGACCCAAATCGTGGGTTAAAGTCTTCCTAAATCAGATTTGGCTTCTTGTATCTGCAGTGGATAAGACAAACATGTATTTTATAATACACAACTATAATATTATACTTAGAATACAATTTTTATGTATGTGTTTCATATCTTTACAGTACATGGGCTGTATTGAGGTGCTGAAATCAATGCGGTCACTGGACTTTACCACTAGAACACAAGTGACGAGGTAAGCCCTGTTGTTCTGTCTGAAGATAAATATTTGTGGGTTTTGTCGAGGTTTTTCATTCAGGAAGCTCTAAAGTAACCAATGTGACATTCACAGAAGCATATCTGCTGATCTCAAAGTTTACAGCCTCTGTATTGTTTGCATTAATAAAGAGATAAAATGCAATATTGCGACATGCAAATATGATACTCATATATATTAAACACTAGCTATGTTTTAATAAACATATTAAAAGTAATATGTTAAACTAAGCCAATAATATAATATAAATATTATACTCTGTTTACCCTTTTATTCAATAGTCAGGACACCACAGGGTCACCACTGCACAGGTATTATACCAGAAATACCAATTCTGAAACTGCTCATCAGACTCAAACCAAAATACTTCCAATTGTGATTTTTACTTGTGCTGTTGTTGTTGTGGTTGTTGTGGTTGTTGTGGTTGTTGTTGTTGTTGTTCTTCTTCTTCTTCTTCTTCTTCTTCTCCTTCTTCTTCTTCTTCTTCTTCTTCTTCTTCTTCTCCTTCTTCTTCTTCTTCTTCTTCTTCTTCTTTTTCTTCTTCTTTGAATCAACTTGGCACCAAAGTATTGGTTCTTGTGACATCTCTAGTAGGCATGTCACAATAATTGTGTTATCAACTGATCATATAACAAATTAAAATATCATACAATCATTTTTGTTGACCATTATATCATCCATTATGGTTTTTTTTTGTTTGTTTTTTGTTTTTTTTTTAGCAAGGAAAGGTCATTAACTGTTTTATTTCTTTAGAATATCTGAACATGTTATATTCCATTTTCAGATTCCTAAAAGTACTACCCTATCCCATGCCAGCTTAGTACAATGATATATTTATACACGATTTTATAATTCACAATATGATAAAATATTGTCATGTTGCCCACTTATCTTGAGAGCTCGAAGTAAATCATAATGACAGAATGACAAATACTGAGCTGAAACACTGGAAGTTGTTCAGAAACCTAGAACACACTGCGTTACAAAGGCAGCAACATGAAATAATGATATATACTGCAGCCCTAATTTCAGTGTATTCACTGGACTTTCTCTCTGCAGACGCATCTGCAGTGGTGTATGTCCATGCATGAATGCACGTGTGCATATGTTTGTTCCTATGGAGGCGGAGCTGCAGATTCCTAGTGGGAATGGTGCAGTCTGTCTCTCTGCCCCTGGCAATTGATCGGCAGTAATCCAATCCCCATAGCCCACACTGGCTTTAAGTGCTGCCAGAAGCACGTAGATGCAGATAGAGATGTATTATTGATGATGGTGGTTAATGACAGGAGAGATGCAGAGGGTCCAGCCTCAGAGGGTGTTGAAAACAATGAAGAAGGAGGTTGAGATGGACTGGAGGGAGGAAGGATGGAGGAGGTGCATAGAATGATATGTTTAGGGTAAAGATGCACTATGGCAGTGGTGCGGCTGTATATGTAGGAGTGCACTGTACATCTCTAAATCTAAAATAGCACTGATTCTGAGTTAATGAGGTTGCCTGTTTAATTTTATTTTTTATCATGAATTAAATGTACAAATGTAGTAAATTGCTTGTGCGAGTGCATGTGCAGCCTCAGCAGTTGTAGTTGCGGTGTGTTTAGGGAACCTATTTATCCTAGTTATTGTTTGAATGTTATTTATGATAGGAATGGTAGAGTGGTTTGTCTGGGGGGTATTTATACTATGGGAGTTGTAGAGTGTTGTGGACAAGTGTGGTTAGGGAAGGGATGTACTATGGAAATGGTAGATTGATGTGGACTGGTGTGTTTAGGGAAGAGATGTACTACGGGATTGGTTGGGTGTGTGACCATATAACTGAGCAGTGTGGGCTGGCTATGATGGGAATTACTGGAGATGTTGACATAATTTGCAGGCTGTGTTTTGCCAAAGTGGTCCAGTATAAACTGTTTTTTTGTTTTTTTCATGCAGGAAGAAGGAGAGAGAGAGAGGGAGAGGGAGAGAGAGAGAGAGAGAGAGAGAGTGTGCGTGTGTGTGGGTGGGTGGGCATTTACATCAGTCATAGTCAGGGAGCCAGTATGCAATTTCTGTAAGACTGATCATGTGGTAAATAGAGGAACACAGCAGCAAGGAATACACACAAATATACCAGTGTGACACACATGTATCCACACGCAACTGCAAGTAGACATTTCTGCTGTGTTCAGTAAACATGGAGCTATTTGCATCCTCTGATTCCTGTCACTTTATTTAACAATTAAGCAACAGAAACCAGCTTATTGAAAATAATCCCTCAAAAGTCCTTTTGTGGGGACAGTTGCCATCTTTAAAATTTTAATGAGTTACCCGATATCCATTGGGCCCTTCAAGCCAGTCAGCCACCATGCCGTCAGCTCCGTGTCCCTGAGGCTGAGTGAAAGAATCCACTGGCTGAAACACACCAGCAGCCATTAGCATGGCAATAAACATATGTTAATACCCATCAGCATATTAAAAAACAATAACCCTAAACAGATCAGACAGCAGCGCACAGCTTTTCATGTCTCCTTCCCAAAGTTACATCATGATAATTTACTCAAACGGAATGGCCAAATAATAACACTTATCTGTGATAAATGTGATTTCTTGCACGCTGTGCTCCAGAATCTGGTGATCTTGATGGTGACCTTAAACTGCAACCAAGCCATTTTTCCCCATTTCCAATTTTAAACTCCCCTTATCATTTTGAGTGAAGCCTTCCTATTCTGAAGGCCAAGCACATCAACCTTTCTAAGACAAACAACAACATTATAATATTATATTGGAGTTGTTTTAGAATGTTCTGACAAAAGAACTGTCCATGGCACATCAGTCAAACGACACCAAACAGAACATCAGATCTTCATTATTACAAAAATGGGAACGATGAAGACTTGTATATGTTCAAAATGCCGATTTGTATGGGACTATTTTCTCTTTAACAGGGGTTACACTGTGATTTTATTCCCATTTGGATCTACTTAGAAGTTGTCATTTTAATTTTAGATTCATGTGGATTCACATTACTATTTCCAGGGAGATCTTGCTTCATTTTGAAAACCAAACATGTTTGGCTACTGCAGTGTCATATTTACACTCTGAGACATATCAGCTAAAAGTCTCAAAGACAAAACCTCGTTTTATCTTCTACTTATGGTTTACAGCAGTACAACAAGCTTTTGAAAAGCTTACAGCTTACATAAGATGTCAAAACACTAATTAAAGAACTGCATCTCACCAGGAAGGTTTTTGATATGTACTTTGTGTTTTTTGGATTAAGTTCCATTTTTTTTTCTTTTGGAAGAAATACTGTATTTGACAGAAAAATAGTTTGAGGTTCTCTTTACATTTTTCAACATAAAATCATTGGGGAGAACCTCCATAATCTGTCCTTTTAGTTTTGGATGGTTCAAAATGATGCCATTATCAATATCTTACGAAAAACCTGCTAAACAACAGAATAGTGAACTATAAGCTATGTTAAATGGAAAGATGCAACCTGTGGTTATACTTCTGTGAACTTCACAAAACACAAACAAACGCAAAATCAGTCAAACATTTCTAGACAAACACAATCGACCAAGCATTCATGTTTGTTCGCGGTTGTCTGGTCTGTGTTCCCCGGCTGCCTTTAGACTGCGAACAAGTAGGCAGTTAAACAGTTACTCTGTTCTCTTCTGTGTCTAAGAAAGAGCAGAAATGTATTCAGAATTGTGCTTTGTAATTCCACAGCTCGAGAGGAGCACAACAGTCTAACTGTCTGCTCATTAAATGTGAGGAGGTCATAAATTCAAATCCTATCAAAGTCAAAAGCCTCGCAGTCTGGGGACGTCATGTGATGGGGTAGTTCTAACCTCCAGAAACAAATTGAAGTAGGGACACAGACTTAATACAGTCCCACATAATATTTAATCAGTTTCAGCTGCAACTCATTTGCTAATGTATTGGAGTGTAGTTTGTAGTGTATGAATGTATTTCTGACCAAACTGAGAACAACCAGGGGACAGGATGTCTTTTTCTTGCATTACCTTGTATGTATCTCTCTGACATATATATATATATGTATATATGTATACACACACACACACACACACACACACACACACACACACACACACACACACACACACACACACACAGCACCTCAGGATCCCGTTTCATAAAGCCGTGTTTGTGTGTTCAGAGAAGCCATCAACAGGCTGTGTGAAGCTGTGCCAGGTGGGAAGGGTGCCTGGAAGAAGAAGGTGAGCACTGAAGATGATTAATCTCTGCTTTGAGTTAAAACTCAAATGAAGTCCAGAATGATTCAAGCAAGTCTATCTCCATTCGTCACAGGCTGTCAACAAGGCCCTCCAGGCCATCATGGGGAAGAGTAACCTGCGTTTCGCTGGCATGAGCATTGCTGTCAACATCTCCATAGAGGGCCTGAGTTTGCTTATCCCGACCACACGGCAGGTAGAAACTTCCGCAGCTTCTTCAGAAAGCAGACTGAGCCTCAAACACATGAGCCGCACTTAAGATAGTGAACTGTGATCAGCCGTGGCTCACACTGTTGTTTTACTACACAACTAATTCTGCATTTCTGTAATTGTATCGTCAATTATCTGTATTTACAATGAACAGTATTGTTTTTGTGTAAATCATGATAAAATAATGAATATGATTTAAACCATTTAAGTTATATAGTTTGATCATTCCTAAACAGTTCAAGCTTTAGAAAACCTGATTGTAACCTTTATAGAAAAGATCTCACTTTTACATGATCACAGTGAATAGACCAGTCTTGACAGGTGTTGAGTACACGATGATTTGGAGTGCTGCTCTCTCTCTCTCTCTCTCTCTCTCTCTCTCTCTCTCTCTCTCTCTCTCTCTCTCTCTCTCTCTCTCTCACACACACACACACACACACACACTTCCTCTCTATCTTTTTCTTTCCATCTGTCTTTCTGTCTGTCTCCCAGGTGATTGCACATCACCCTATGCAGTCCATTTCCTTTGCTTCGGGAGGTGACACGGTGAGGCAGCAAAACACTGTTGTTCTCTAATGCCCCTCTGACCACTTTGAAGCATGAGTGCAGCTTTCTTTTATATTGCTTTTATCTTTGACTATCCAAGCAAATGACTTCCATCTTCATTTGGGTCCAACATGATTGAGGTCATTTGTGGCATTGAGTCCAACAGGTCATTGTTTTATTTTCCAGGATACACCTGATTATGTTGCATACGTGGCCAAAGACCCAGTCAATCAAAGAGGTATTGTTGATTTCCTAATGCATCAGATACAGCATAGGTTCTGCATGAGTTGTATACTTCATCACTTTTTTGACTGTTAGAACATGCAGTGCATTTTTCATACAGATGCATGTTTTCTCAAATTACAATCAATATAAATGTATCACATGAGATACATTTTTGTGAAGTCCAACTATGTATCTAAAATGAGTTTTAAAGGCATGTACATTCACTTTCTCAGGGACAAGGTGCATTTGTTTGTTTTCATAATGACATCAAGTGTATGTCCACACCAATTCTATACAGAATATGGTTAAATGATGACATATTATTTTTGCTCTATTATACTTTACTTTATTTTTAATCTACTCAAAACATATACAAATACAGTGACATTTTAGAATTGTGTAAATATGTTATGACTATTGAAGCTATTGTCAGTAATGTTATGTTGAGTGTTATGTCATTAAGAAATTTTGTTTGTTGTTAGTGTCAGTGTTTCTATATTTTTAAGGAATAGGCCCAAGTACAGCCATGTCCCCATGTGTCCCTTCATGGAAATAATGATACAGAAAGAGGAGAAGTATCTAAAAGTACAGCTGTTACATATTGACTTCTCTAAAGAACAGTGAAAGAGGGTAGAAGGTTGGAAATTTGTGGAGAACCTGTGGCTTTGTTCACAGAAGCTGCATGTATTTGTAATAAGTACCAACCTAGACTCTTAAAAATTTAGCCCAGATTTTTTCTCTTAAAGCCTAATTGTCACTTGTTCCCCAGCATGCCATATTCTGGAGTGCACAGATGGCCTTGCACAGAGTGTCATCAGTACTATTGGCCAAGCCTTTGAGCTGCAGTTCAAACAGTACCTGCACAGTCCACCCAAAGCCATACCGAGCATAGACAGGTGAGAGACAAATCCAGACAAACCAAACTTTTACAATATACATCATCACAAACAGGTGGAAAAAGACTGTAACCTGGGTGGGTAGTGTAAGGATGGGTAGTGTAAGGATGGGTAGTATAAGGATGGGTAGTGTAAGGACGGGTAGTGTAAGGATGGGTAGTGTAAGGACGGGTAGTGTAAGGACGGGTAGTGTAAGGACGGGTAGTGTAAGGACGGGTAGTGTAAGGATGGGTAGTGTAAGGATGGGTAGTATAAGGATGGGTAGTGTAAGGATGGGTAGTGTAAGGACGGGTAGTGTAAGGACGGGTAGTGTAAGGACGGATAGTGTAAGGATGGGTAGTGTAAGGACGGGTAGTATAAGGATGGGTAGTGTAAGGACGGGTAGTGTAAGGACGGGTAGTGTAAGGACGGGTAGTGTAAGGACGGGTAGTGTAAGGATGGGTAGTGTAAAAACCTGTACTCAAGTAGCCTCTTTTCACTATTCTGCTGGCAGCAAGAAAATCAATTGAATGGGTTTTTTAATGAAAAACCAACCATTCCAACCATTTGAGTGTGCACATCCTTGTTGGTGAAAATGAAAGAATTTGAAACTGTAATTGAGGAAAACAAATTACAAACATTCTATTTCAATTCTAAATTTTTTTAATGAAACATTCTAAACAGCATTACTGTTTACTGTTTACTAAAGCAGCATTATGCAAGATTTGGTATTGCTTGCTTGTGGGCTGCCCCTATAGCTGGAAATCTTCTTCCAATAAAATAAACTGTCTACACGACATTTCTGGACAAATAAAAAATAAAGAACTGGCTTCTGAAGTGAAAGAATCATGTTGACTGTTGCGGTACAGTAATATTACAGGATTTTAGTTCTGCAAGACTTGAGTTCTGCAATGTTAGAGATTCTCACATTCATTGTCCTAGAAGCTTGTTCAAGGTAAAATGCTGAACAATGTTGCTTTAACTACAGTAGCAGGTGCAATGAATTATTTTCCACCTCTGATCACAATACAGCCTTACAGAAATCCAGGTCCAAACCTCTAGTGAGCAAGCCAAGGGTGACAGTGGCAAGAGATACTCCCAACCTCTTGTCCTCCGCTGTTTTACACTGAACAGCAGAACATTAACAAGATAGACAAGATTGTCATCAGCTGATAATAATGCTAAATGGTATACTGATATTGAAAAAGGCTAAGAACTACTGTTCATATTAAAGTCTTTTCACTTCTCTTCAGTATCTACCAGTAAACACCTTAAACAGAGTTTACACTGAGAGTCTTTCATATTCACTATGCTGAATATGCATAATTGCATTGTATCTCCCAGGATCTAAGCTCTGAGAACAGTGCGATTGTTTTGTTGTGCACGTGGTGGAAACAGGATCCACAATGCTCAGGTTTCATCCTGACAGACTAAGGGTCATTATTTAAAGCTAAATTCATTTCATTGGCTCTCAGAACCTGCAAGCCTGGTCAATGTCAGTTTAACCAGAACAGACAAACAGTCTCAGTCACTGTGCTACAGATTTTAGAGCTCAGGTAGCTTCTCTTACATGTAACCTTTTTCACTCGCAACAAATTAGCCACATCAAAAACATATGAATGAAGAACAAATGCATGTTATATATATATAGGAAAGGAAAGGAAAAGGTGCACATCGCACATCGATCCACTGTGCATGCACACAGGGCAGTTTGGTCACAGTTCTCCCATATAATATAATTAAAAAAACTGTTATATATAATATATTCACTACAAGTACAAGTGACATAATTGAGCAGTATGACGTATAGCTCATGAAAATCTAAAATCGAACATCAAATTTCACATTTTAGTAAATTACAAATCAAATCGTACAAATATCGTTTTTCAGCACACGTAAACACAGTCATGGGGAAGACTGCTGACCTGGCAGTCCAGAAGTTGACCATTGCTGTCTGTTCTCAGAGTGCTGCATATGCGGTAGGAAAAGGTGCATGAGCAAATGACCACAGCCATAAGAGGATTGTCAAGAAAAGTCTGGATTGAGTGGACTGAGGATGGTGTTCCTTGCACTTTTCAGAACAAAGTAAATTTTGCATTTCATTTTGAAATCTAGTGTTTTAGAGTCTCATCTCAAGCTCCTTCTGGAAGAAGAGTGGCCCAAGACGTAACCCAAGATGTCTGAAGTGCAGTGGGAAGCAGTGGGAAGACTGTGATGGTTTAGGGTGCCATCTAATCTGCTGGTGTTGGTCCCTAGTGTTTTGTCAAGTCCAGAGTCAACACTGCATCTACCAGGAGACTTTAGAGTGCATGATGCTTCCATCTGCTGACAGAATTTATTGAGATGCAGATTTCCTTTTCCAGCAAGACTTAACAGTACCTGTTGACCTGCTTGCGGTGCCGAAATATTATCTTATTGTTGTGTTATGAATATTTAATAAGCTATATAACAGTTTGAGAACATTGATTTCTGATTTTCATGAGCTATAAGCCACACGGATCAATATTAAAACTAAAAGAAGGCTTGAAATAGTTGACGTAATGAATATATGACAATTGACATTTTTTCCATTAAATATACAAACTTTTTCATAATATCTACACACACGCTGTGTATAAGAGTACCTGTTATTATTATTGTAACTGACTATGAATTTCAGTGTACACTAAAACCATTTTATACACAATTTATTAATATTTGTGCATCAGGAATATCAGGACAGAGGAGTCAGCATGGGGTGATGATGAGGAGTCGTCGGAGCACGATTACTACAACAGTATCCCAGGGAAGGAGCCTCCACTAGGGGGATTGGTGGACTCAAGACTGAAGCCCTCAGGAGCCATGCTGGGCCATGTCCACAGCCTGCCAAACAGCAAAATCACACCAGTAAATGACTCTTGATCTCTAGGACTGGTTTGGTAGTTTATAAGATAATACTGCATATATTAAATTCTGGACTCTGTCTAAGGATTCTTTGTATCCTGTTCTATACGTGCAACCACAAAAAGAGAGAGAGAGAGAGAGAGAGAGAGAGAGAGAGAGAGAGAGAGAGAGAGAGAGAGAGAGAGAGATGCAAAACAGCATGCTGCTCCTAATGCTCTTTTATTGCTTTGGATTGATTCACTAATAACCCAAAGTCTGTTTATCTGACATTTATATGGGTTTATTCAAATGAATGTGGGAATTAGAGTGCATTAGTTTGTTTGGGGGGCTATGTTTGTTGTGGGCTCCAAATGAGCAGAAAGAAGAGTCCTGCAGCATCCAAAATAATGGCTCATGTAATGAGGTTAGGACCTCATTAACCAGCAGGCCTAGAATCAGACAGCTCCAATATTAAACCAATATTTGGAGCCAAGCTTCAAACTGATTCCAGCCTTGTGTTTTTAGATGGGATCTGGAATCAGGCGAGACACATCCTCACTCCCTGCGACACAGCTGTGTTATGAAGTACACTGGGACACAGAGAATGGCAGTAGCTCAAGTGAGACACTCGTACTGAACGCTGACACTGAAACACTGCATGCTTTTGTCTTAAATGTGTTACGAGAATATGACTTAATTTATTGTGTTTGCAGATAGAATTAGAAAATCTTCATTTGTACACAACCTTGGTGGTCTCTTCGATTCATCACTTTCCGTTAAACTCCACATTATGACCAACTGCTTTTTTCCCAGCTATGGAAATCCACTCGTCTTCGGTCCATGCAAGATTCTGAAACTCTGGTCCATTTTTTATATTGTCCAATATAGATTATTGCAACGGTCCCTTTCTAATAAAACCATCTGCTTACTTCAATATGTCCAACATTCAGCAGCTAGAATTCATTTGCATTCTAAAAATTCTTCCCAGTTTCACACCCCCTATTTATCTCAACTCCAGCACCCTCACTGCCCTGCCTGTACAGTGAGGGCTTCTGATGCTAGACTTACTTGCGTCTAGGTTGTTTTTTGCAGGTGGCAGTTCTTCCAGTATTATGCCCCCAAACTGCATTGCTCATTACCACAGACCCTATGTCTCTGTTCTTCACTCTCCTAAGGTCAAAATACATGTTCATTATTCTCCTTCCCCTTGTTTCCATTTTTTAAAAGCCATGTAATTTTTTAAATAATGTTTTAGATGTATATACTCTACTTTACTATACTATATATCTGTGCCTTCCTATTCCTTTGCTGCTGCAACATTGTGAATTTCCTTACTGTGGGACTAATAAAGGATAATCTTATATACAGCTCAAAAACACTCTGAATAATCAATTTCCAGAGAAAAAGTGTGTCAAATTAGGAAACATCCCACAAAATTGGCCTTCTAAATGTTAAAGGTTAAAATGTTGTGGTGAAAAATCACATTTTAGAATAAAATGTTATGTTATTGACATATATGCTTGCTCAGTACAACAAAATCTCTTTGCAAAAACAGTCAGCCATGTTTTAGCAACCCTGTGGGAGTATAAAGTGCCCTGCTAAAGGGCCCAACAGTTTCAAACCCACAACCATGTGTGAACCCTGAGTGTTCATGGTCCTTATGCAGAGCAGAAACTATAGACTTAAAGGCTTTATAAGTGAAACTAACACAGATTCTTTGGCTGAAAAGTAAACAACAGAAGCCACAGTGCAGTCAGAAGTCAGAAATTAGGAGGGAGAATAACTGCAGGAAAATAGATTTATATTTAAAAATATATTTCTCAGCTGTCTTTCCAAAAAGTCAACTACTGTAATGAATTTCTGCATGTACTGTATAAAGGATGTTCTTTTACCTGCCTCCTTGTCATTGCTGTTGATTGAATGCCTGCATATTGTTGCTAGGTTTGACATCAGATGGATATTTGAGAGCAGATGGGCATCCTCCTGGTAGTCGGGACTATGAGGAGCACCTGTATGTCAACACGCAGAGTCTGGACAACTTGGATCCTTCAGCAAACAGACAGGGTGGACATAGACCTGAGAGTCCAAAGAAGGACATCTTTG
Organism: Acestrorhynchus altus; assembly: GCA_034509495.1. Lineage (NCBI taxonomy): Eukaryota > Metazoa > Chordata > Actinopteri > Characiformes > Acestrorhynchidae > Acestrorhynchus > Acestrorhynchus altus. Next base: position 15,333,318 of record CM067514.1, on the reverse strand, counting down.
ACATGAGTATGTCTGAATAAAATTCTATGGTCTTGTAAAAGCTTCATACTGGGCTTCTGATATCAACTGTGACCCTATTAATGGACACCATTAGTAAATAAGCAAACTGTGTTACGCTGTGTCCTACTTTCCCATATGTCCAAAACTGTTTAGACATCTGTGTGTCCAACATTTCGCTTAAAATCAATGGTAATAACAGCTAGTTTGCACCCTCTTCACTTTTGCTGCTGTACTAGCCTCATGTCTTCTCAGAGGGTTCTAACTGCTCTCCACTCACCCCTCTCTATAGGGCCGTTTGAGGATGCTCTGCGTCTGCATGAGGCTGCTGGGGGTGTGTGTGTACTGGAAGACCAATGGCCAAGCCCCCCTCGCCGCCGGGCTCCTGTGGCCCCCACCGAGGAGCAGCTCCGCCGAGAGGCTTGGTATCATGGGCGCATGAGTCGCCGTGATGCAGAAAAACTCCTGATCCGTGATGGAGACTTCCTGGTGAGGGACAGTGCCACTAACCCTGGCCAGTACGTGCTGACAGGGATGCACTGTGGCCTGCCAAAACACCTGCTGCTTGTGGACCCAGAAGGAGTGGTGAGTCCATGGGTTAAGGGTCATTTAGGCCACAATTCTCAACCTTAGCATGAGATACCAAATCCACAGTGTTTCTATGATATACTTTTACAATTTTGTGGAAGTGTAAATATTGCTAATGATAATGTGTCTCATAAACAGCAGAAAGTTACCATTGTCCTTCCCTTCTCTCCCGGGAAAATAAATGAAACCAGATTTTGTGTATGTCCGTGTGGAATGGCTGATGGAAAAGCGTGTATCAGTACCATTATCACAGCAAGGTTGGACATGTAATGATGATAACTGTAGGCTATTACATCAACTGCATCCATTTGAAAATGGACATTGAGCCTCGCCAGAAGCTGAAGAGTCAGTAACACCAACCCCGAATGGAGACAGACAGCAGATCATGCGTCACAGCACTGGAGAGTTGTGTTAGGAGCCTTTCGCTGTGGTATCCCAACCACCAGAGGGAGATTGTGCACTGTTCCCATCAACAGTCAGCCTGACTGACTTCAGATAGGAACAGCCTTTACAAGCTCTTCTCCCAGATCAGTGTGAGGTCTTAGTGTTCATGACCTTAAAACCTGACATGCTGGTATTCTGGGTATTTTCTGAAGGGGTTCAATGCCGCCTTCTATCTCTTTCTTCCTAACTCTAATGCCCGTGGGCACAATTTTTCCAAACAAAACCTGTCTCTCTTTTCCTGACATTCTGTGGGCTTGAAGTTAATCACAACTCTCCCAGTCTGTCTTTCTGTGTGGATCCTGTGTGGGAGCTCCTCTCCACTACATGATCCTCTAATCATTTATGCCCTCACTGCGTACCTTCCACCCCAAGGTTTTCTGTCTCTTTCTTTGGAAAACTTGCTCACTTTTTGGTTAGCTCCCTTCACCTCTGAATTCCCCTTGGTTCTCTTTTCCTGCATTTTTGTCTTTGTTTTGTCTTTATTTCCTTTTATTCAGTTGGTGGGCACGTTCCTCAGAATTCTGCTTTCTCAAATATCTTATGGTGGTGGTGGTTCCAATGCCAGATGCGCAGCTTTGCTTATTTATTTATTGTTTATTTTTAAAATCACAAGTAGTCCATGGCTTTATTTCCACCACTTTCATTTCGTGCTCCTGTGCCCCATCACATACAATGCTTCAGACACATGCATGTGCCAGTCACTACTTCTTTTCAAACTGTTACATCATTGCTGAGGAGCTAAGGAACCGGCCCCAGCTCTGATACAACGGCTATCAGACACCTGTGCCCACCAGTATTGTGCTACATGTGATGTGGAGAGAGGGCATGGACAATTGTGCTTTCATAGACTCTGAAAAAGGCAGAATGACACCCTGGAGATGACTACTGCATGTTATAGGCAATTAAATGTTTTTATTTTTCTTGTAACTGTCAGGTTCGAACTAAAGACATGCTATTTGAGAGCATCAGCCACCTAATCAATTACCACCTGAGCAACAAGCTGCCCATCGTAGCGGCTGAGAGTGAGCTGCACCTCCAGCAGGTGGTCTGCAGGAAGCACTGACCTCCACCAAACGTTGAGGTGAGGAGTACTATAAAGAAACTTCCACACAATCCTAAGTACAAGCTCAAATGCAAGCTTATTGTGTGAACAGTTTTATGTGTAGTGGTGTTAAAAGGATTGGGCACACCTGGACAAAAGTTGTAAATAGCCAAGTTAACTCAAGTTAACTCAATCAACCCGTAGGACAAAATGAATCAGTCTTGTTTAAATGTTCTTTTGGAAAATTCTGTGACAGAATTTTGTGGTGAGAAAGCAGGAAAGGTTCTGATGGCTTTAAGATAAGATTTTATTAGTGCCGTTGTAGCTGCACAGTAGAACAGTGCACCACTATTCCAGAGCCTGAAGGTCTTTTACAGTCAGATCTGGGCTTTGGTTCACGTTCCATCAGTCCTGTTAGCAGTTCTCTTTTTTTTTTTTACCTCCACCATTTCTGTTAACTGATGAATTACGTTATGAACTGCAAAATCAGGCACCTTGAAAGCTCTTGAAATTTGTTTTAACTTGTCTTTCATAATGAAGATGGTGAATAAGCTATAGCCCTTAGAAGCTAATTACATTCTTAGGCCTCATAAATCTCTTGGCGTGCCCAGCCCTTCACTGAACAAAAGCAATAAACATTCTCAAAATGTTGAAAATAATATTTCATTGTTAACTACACATTGGATATCCTGCTCCCTAAACTATTGACAGAAAAAAATGTAATGCCACTGTATATCAAGTTAAAAAGTTAGTTTGTTCATTAATGAGTGATGGACACCTTTAGCACAGATCCAACAAATTAGCATGCCAAAAGTTATAGCATGTGTTGTTTTATCCCAGGTTATAATGAAGCTAGGCCTCATTCTGTGCAGACGAATATGGGGCCCCACACATTTGCCTTAAACACGGACTCTCCAGTTCCTCTGGACACATGGGATTATGCATGGGAATACAATGACGACCCCCAACATGGCCTTCGGTTCACTCAACACTGGCTGACGCTCAGGGCCAGTCAAACAGCTCACTGAATGTGAGCCCACTGTTCATTTCCTAAGAGACGTGTACATTAGAACTCACACTTCTCTTTCTACTCTGGACTGTTCCAAACGAGATGTAACTCAGAGTTGCCTGTTTTAAAATGTGAACAACCAACGATCATGCTTGTCCCATTTGTTTTCAGTGTGTCGACATTCCGCCATATCGGTTTTGGAGTCATAGTCTGATTGTCTTGGACCAGAAATTGGGCACAAGCCTCTTGCTGTGCTTAAAAATGTGCTGTATGATTTGTTCTCAGGATGCAGTATTTCATATGGACATTACAAGGACATGTGGTGTTTCATAAGCTTAAATAATATTGCTCATATCTCTGTTGTCTAATCCAGTACATGTTTAATTTATAGAGACCTCAGGACCAAATGCTTATAGGTGAACATTAGTCATTATATCAGTTTGGAAATTCATTGTATAACATAGCACACCAGTATATTACATGTTGTGGGCATAACATTTCACATTTCCATAGCAGAACTACCAGTATATCATACACCAATCAGCCAGAACTTTAAAAACACCAACAGAGGAAGTGAATAACTGATTATCAGGTTAAAATAGCACATTTCAAGGGGTGGGGTCTATATATTAGGCAGGAAGTGACCAGTCAGTTCTTGAAGTTAATGTGTCAGAAGTACGAAAAATGGGTCAGAGAATCTCCTAAACATTAGACAGGTCATGTGGGGTGTTCCTGGTATACAGTGGTCAGTACCTACCAAAACTGGACCAAAGAAAGACAACTGGTGAACCAGCGACCATGTCATGGGTGCCAAAATTCATGTGATCCAAGGGGACTCAAACCCTTAACTTACCGGATATACTTGCCAGATATGACAGGACACCTTCAGATGTCTTGTGGAATGCATGCATTGACGAGTCAGAGCTATTAAACATCTTACAATGTAATGGCTGATTAGTGTACATTCATGCAGTATTTCATGTGGTTCAGTAAAATGTGTGTGGATTTTTGTTCATGCCTGCATTGTAGAAACAGGAACATGAATAACTAACTCTTAAGATCAATACTTTTGGAAAGTTCAGCAGAGGACTGCCTCTGTGAAGTGATATATGCACACTGGTCTCATGAAGTTTCAATTATATTTCCTTTTTTGAAAGCATTTAGTAGTCTTGTCTGACAATTTATTTGGTGGAAAAATGAACATCAATAAAATTTAAAGAAACATTTCCCCTGGACAGAGAGAAATCATCTGTGATGTAGAACAGACTTGGACTAGAAATTGTTTACAGTAGTGGAAGATTGCATCGGCCATGACAATCAGGGGACAATCAGTAATTTTCAATATTTAATTATTGAGATGTTGACTGACCAAAGATATTTGAGGTTTTTGCTTATCTAACACCCAGCTGTTCCCAGGCTGTGACCAAAATGGATCCCTGTTTGTCTTTTAGGACACCACTGAGTAAGTCATCTGATTGTCTGAAGCATGAAGTGGAATTTCAGAGGCTGTGTTCCTGTTGCATAATATATACTATTACGATATGATCTAGACTACATACAAATTAAGTTGTAAGGTTTGACAGGTTAGAACACAAAATATTAACATTTTCATCTGTTTTGTACTATCAGAACAAAAGCTTTGCTATGTCCACATGATCACTGTACAATGAAAACCATGTATCTCCATTTCTGTCCATTTCAAGTTTTCTCCATGGTTCAAACCCCATAGCTGCTCTGTACACTGCATAATCTATTATGAATGTATAGACTAAATGAGTAAATTAAGCGATTAATTTACATTGATGTCCAAGAGCAATTTTGCCTACTCCTCTAAATTTGTCATTTTGGATAAACTTGTTTTCATTGGACAGCAACATTATGTCATTGCGAGTTCTCCTGCCACCATTGCTACTTGTCTTGCATTGGTATTTGCCATTTTTCGTGAGTGAGTAGCTCCTACTTTCCTGTTTCACATTGCATCGTGGAACAATAGTGGTCATTATAGCCACTCACAAACTGACTACTGACAACAATACAAGATTTGTGACACTTCAGAATCTGTACCTATTTCACATACTACATGCTCAAACTAAGTATTATTAAACTAGTACACAGTTGGGATGCATCCAGTGGGATTTTGAGTAACTACAATTTCCCACTGGTTGCGGAATGTGGACCAAAGTGCATTGTGAGTTAAACTTAAACTTATTGCACTCTTGCCACAACAACAAATAGTAGCTCTGTATGTTTACAAATGAAGACTAACTAATCCATTTACTGCTGCTCCTCGTCAATTACTTTCTCATCCCCTGTACGTCTTAGAACTGTACACTAATTGCTCAAACACAAACACTGGTACGTGACTTGTGTGTCAAAAGTCTCCAAACTTATTAATATGGAGTAAGGCTCCATTTTGGTTACAGCCCTAGATTTCTTTGGACAGACCATCTCACATTACAGCATCCTGCATGTCCTGCTCAGCCATTAATCATCTATAAAAATTGACTTATGGCTTAAATGTTATCACAGAGACATTAAGACAATCTCAGGCACCAGGCTGTATATTTATGATCATTTCATGCAGTAGCTTCAAGCAAGGTAGCTATAAATGCTTCAGTATTAAACATTCAGCTGTGTGGCTCTGTTTCTCCACCACCTCTTTGAACAGTTTTGACTTTGAGAATCTCTTGAGCAAAGCATTTCACATCAGTGTCCTCAGAATGACTTTTCCCCCCTGTCTCAACAGTTTAATTAGATACAATTATTTACAATCAAAGCACCTCATAAACCTGGCTTGTATCTTATATACCCATACATTTGTCAAGCTATAGATTCTTCACAAAGGGTGCTTTCAGAATGAATACTTTCGTATCAGTAACACTGAGCAGCTTTGTTGAATTTGGAGTTCCCTTCAACTGCCATCTAACATGTTTTCAAAGCTGAGGATTTTTTGAGCCCTATGCTTGTACTATAAATCCAAAACATACACACTTTACCTCTCTCTCTCTCTCTCTCTCTCATAATATTTTCATTTTTCCTTGTGAGCTCTAGGAGTGATTCTATTGAAATTGCTGAAATCAACAAGAAATGGTGGCTGATGTTAATCCTTAGGATGTTGCTATATATTAAGATTCTTCTAGAGCTGGTCAGATCAAATCAAATCAAATCAAATCATGATTTTACAATATTAAAGCAAGATATTACAAATTTAGGCTGAAACATCTGCTTCTCAGTCACCTTACTGTTCTTACATCACTTTACTGGGTAACAGCACCTTACTGGCCAACACCTGCCACTCAGTCACCTTACTGGCTAATATCCTCTTCTACATTTTGGGTTTAGCCTTGAATTTAAAGTCTGTAGGAAAGTTGTTCTCGGGGAGCAGGGCTGGTGACCCATGCTCTAGAACTATAGCTTCTAGGGTGCAAGGTTCAACAAAATCAATAATATTCTTTCCAATATAATACCTGTTCTGTTTTCCACCTTTCCAAAGTAATTATACAGTCAGCAGAATGCAGTGGAGTGAAACGTGGGCTACAACCATCAGCCATATTAACCCAACTGACATGTGACATGAAAAGCATTGATTATCTTCATCTACAGTGGCATCTTTCAAGAGGTAGATATAATCAGGCAGCAAGTGAACAACATAGGACAACGGATGAACCAACAACAAGGTCATGGGCCCCATGGCGGACTGATCTAATCTGTGGAGGCCCCATGAGCCCCTTGATCAAATCTACTGTGGCAGCACAAGGGGGACCTACTTAATGTTAGACAGGAAGTGCAAATGTTGACGAGTGAATTTTTCTATGAAATATAGGGTAAACAAAAGTATCAAGGAATGCTTATTAAAACTTGGATGGATGCATACACATGGATAATACCTGTACATGTACTGGAACAAATTACAGTGGTGTACTTTGTTACTGTCCACAACTGTAACATTCCTTTATGTGTTACTTATATCAGACTAGTAGATCATTCCAATGCAAAGCTAAGAAGCAAGTTTCTGTATCATCAAAACTGGGGTCAGGGCACAATTGTATGAATTTGAGTGTTATTGGCACGTTGTTAATGACTCAACAGTTAAATGGAAAAATATCGTACTTTTCACTTTGTTCATCTGTAATATCCAAAAGAATGTTCTTGATTTGTTTGACTGGACTGTTGTAGCCATAGCTGCGCAACTGTTGTGTTTATAAAAATGTTAAAAATATATATTATTAAAAAATAATAAATGAAATAAAACATTTGTACACCTATTATTACAAGTACATTTAGGTTTGGAACTTTAATAAATGTAAAAATTAGTACAAGTATATACTGAGTACCTGATAAGCAAGCTCTGTTATCTATCATGATTCAGCAAAGCCTGACCCAGATTTCCACAGCCTAAAATACTTGCAGCCAGGTATCTGAAACAGGCAGTAATAAAGGTGACAGATGCTTCTTCTGGGAACGTTGTACAGATAAAATTACTTGTACGGTTACATTCTAATGTTTCCCGAAATAAGAAAAGGGAAAATACTAAAAAAAAACAAAAAACAATAAAACAAACAAAGAATAGTAGGAGTGATTAATGAGAGTTTGATGTCTTTCATATTGTATTTCTCAATATTATTCAGAAGTAATCGGGAATATGTAAGGGAATACCCTTTAAAGGTGACCTTCCAAACCTTGTGTGATCCTGAATCAGCGATTCTTGATCGGAGCTTTGGAAAGATGATACATTGAAAACAACAGTGCCGTGTTTCCAAGTGTTTATTGAAATGATGTATAAAAGTATTGGTCATCACCCTCTAGTGTGACAGCAATTAACTAACGAAGAGTCACGGATCATGTCAAATATATTAATTCCAAAACTATACCTGCTAACATCCAGCATAGCGATTCTCTTTCACCTTTTCAGTGCTTTAAGGCTTTGCATAGTGTCAGTCCAGCTGGTTAAGGTTTGCCTCTACTCGAGTTCTGCAGCCACTCAGTCCTGCTTAAACTGTATAATATTGCTGTCAGGATAGGAGCAGTCGGGTTGAGTATGTTCTAATGGCTCTGACCCTTTTTGGTCATTCGAAGGATCTGGAGTAAAAGACCTTGGACCTCCTCATCCATCCGGCCCTGTAAAGCATAATGCATGAACATTCAAACACATGAGAGGCTGCACTCTTACAATGTCAGAACCTCAGAACTAACAATTTTCCCAGCATCTCAGCAAAACTTTGACCTTGAGGTTTGTGAATAATTCACACTAGATGCTGAACAATTCAGATTGCATCCTAAATTATCCATACTGGATACTAAAACATAAAATAAATACTGAATATTTCAAACTGGATGCAGAATTATTCATAGTGGATTCTAAGACATGTAAATACTGAATAGTTCATACTAGATACTGACTAATTCCTTGTGGATACTAAATCCTCAATCAATACTGGATCCTAAAAAATGTATAGAAGATGAATAGAATAATTTCAATTTGAAAACAAGAATGATTGAATAATAAGTTCAGGTTTGAGGCCAGCTATTAATCTTAGGATTTATGATCCATTACTTATAAACTATTATATACAAAACCCACTGACAGTATTTTTTATACCTACCTCTACTGGATCTGAGTCAAACCACACTCAAGGCCTGTGCATTACTGACCTGTACAGCAGCTAGAAGGTGAGAGCGATATATGGCCACCACTGCTTTATGCTTGCGCTCCCAGTCCTGACAAGGTAATCACAAGTGAAACTTGTTTTATTTTTACGTTCTACTTGAAATACGCCAAGAACTGTGTCCTTTATCTCCCGAAGAGAGTCGTTGCCGTTTTTCTTGTGCATCTCTGCCAAGTGCTGCCCCCACCTGGAGTTGCTGTGTGAGTGCAGATATTCGGTTCTGGAGTGCCAGCTGCTGTCCTGGTATTCCAGAAGAAGGAGTGGAGGGGGGCAGGCCCAGCGGAGGAGTCAGAGCCCCAAGAGCCTCCTTCAGACGGAACACCTCTTTAGACAGCTCCGTGATCTAGAGAGAGGATGCGGGAGAGAGGAAAGTGTTCCAACTAAAGTTGTTATCAATCTCTTGTGAAAGATTCAGGGCCCAGCTTCTCGGTATTAAGAGCTGGATGTTGCTTTTATATAAATTTTCCTTTCTTCTACAGTTTCCTTTAAGGCCAACAGTCTACAATGCTTTTGAGAAACCAAGTCCAAAACAGTGTATTCACTGGAGCAGATGTGATTATAGAGATGGTTATGTTAAGAATCAATCACTTCAAATCTGCCAAAGCACTTGATGAACGATTTGAATCTATGAGGCTAATGTAGCTAGCAACTAAAAACCTTTCATCCCTGTTTATTTTCAATGCATGCATCACATAACTTTGATAAGCATATCAAATATATTTAACACAGTATTCTGTTAGAATTCAGGCTTCCCCTGCAGGTCTGGAGTGCAATTAATTTTACTTCACAGCAATAAAAACAAATCATGCTTAAAGCTCCCCCTAATGGACAGCTGTACACATGTATTTGACCATTGTGATAAGCGGAAGTGAAAAAAGCATGTGGGCTGAGGCGCTAGTGTAATATTTCAGGATTTTACACAAATATGAATCGGGTTAGACAGCATTTATGAAGATCTACTGCAAGGTCTCCTGCAGCCCCATCAAAGTTTCATAGGGCAGTAGCAGCATTCCGGCCTTCACTGCCATAGATGCAACGGTTGAAATCCATTGGATTGTTGTCTGTATTTGCTTAGTTGGGGTCTCACCTTTCTGTCCTTCTCCTTGATGAGGCCCTGTGAGTGTTGGATGTCCTGGTGCAGCTCCTGGATGTGGGTGGACTGGGCTTGCAGGTCAGCCAGCTGCTGCTGGACCGTCTGCAGTTGCGCCTCAGCTACCTGGCGCTCGCTTTTATTGAACAGAGCCTCCCTCTGCACCTGGAAAACCTGCAGGAGAAGAGAGGGGCAAAGAAAGTCACAAAATATGAACGGAATTATAAAATGCTCCCGAGTTCTACTAAGAGCCAAAACAACTCACAGGAGGACTACACCTTGCCTGGGGACAAACACACCAAACACAGACACAAACACTCCTGCTTGAACTTGAAGCAGGGCTGGAGGAACTTACAGGACAGATTGTGTTTGCATGCAATGGAGAAAAGGGTCATCATTACATTGTCAAGAAACAACACACATGCACACACACACACTCACAGACCCACACACAGACTTTCAGCAGACCTCAGTGCAGGTCTTCTCATGTTTGCGTGTGAGGTCAGCCAGGCTGGCGGTCAGGGTGTTAATCTCGGCCTGAAGGGAGAGTCGCTGGGCCTCGTGGTCTTCTTTAGACACCAAGCCCTGCTCTAAAGCTTTCTGTGAGCGCAGCTCCTTCAGCTCTGTCTCCTTCTCACTCAGAGCATCCTGGACCACCACTGCAGCTCTGCGGCTCTCTTCTAGGCTATGCTGCAGCTCCGCCTATACAAGAAGACCACAGCGATCCCTTTGAGAGATTAATCCAGCACTTAAAAGGTCAAAGCACCTTTTTAATTGAGGGGTGGTACTTTAGGCCTTTAAATTTAGATTTAAAAAATCTAATTTGCATGTTTCCCCCTACCCATAAATACAATCAAACAGCCAAGATCGGAGGATAAATTCAAGTTGCAGTGGAGCTACAAGGCTACTATGGATACCATGTAATAGAATCCACAAATTACACTCATTTAAACTGCATAACTTAAATCAACACACACTTAATAATAATGTTATTAAAGCAACATTATTTAGCATTTTTACCCTAAAACTTCAAAAGCACTGCGACACTTCGCTGACCTGTGACAGGAAGAACGGCATCTATTTATTTGCTACTCCAGGCTCAAAATGATGTCTACTGCACTATGCAACTTTGGAGAAGCAGGCAGGAAAGTCATATTTGTAAATCGTTTAACATAACTTTTTATCACGTCAGTCGACATGTGTCTTTCACTCTGAAGTCTGGAAATGCAAGTCCTTCTGGAGGAGTGACTCAAAACATGAATATACTGTATAAAACTGATGTAAGTAGATATTCTTTAGTGGTTTTTGACACTGTATGGCATGCCTTACAAGGGGTGTCCTGATCCAATCCCGTGGATTGGAATCAATCCATGCATATTTTAATGGACTGTGCATCAGCTAGTTTAGATCCAGTTCCGATTCTTGGTGTTCATGATGTTCAGAGCACCATCGGGTCATGAGGAACTTCTCAAAAGGTAACAGAACAGTTTAGACTCTATTTTACAGTGAAATGTGAAATATAACACCTGTAACTGTACAATAATATAATAAATTTGTTCCAAGATGGTGCATCACATGGCTGCCATGTTGCAAGCTTCCTCTAGCTTTTGTAGTTTTATTGTTCATTGTGTGCCTGTTACTCTTGACACAACAATCATAGGCCTGATCTCCAATGACAATGAGGAAGCCTACAGAGAGGAGGTCAGCCTCCTGACATACTGGACCAAGAAAATGATAGTGGACTTCAGGAAGCAGGAGAGAGTGCACTCCCCTGTTGCCATCAATAGGACCACTGTGCAGAAGGTCAGCAGCATCAAATTTCTTGGTGTTTACATTTTCAGAACACACCACACGGGTGGTGAAGAAGGCACAACAGCACCTTTTGTACCTCAGGAGGATGGGTCTGGTTTGGTCTGATTCCCTGCATCCTGAGGATGTTCTACACCAGCAAAACAGCATCCTGATTGCCATCACCACCTGATACAGGAACTGCACCACTTTTGAGAGGACAAATCTGCAGAGGGTGGTGCGGAAGACCAGAAGGATTATAATGGACTCCACCCAGCCAAGCCAATGCCTTTTCTCAAAGCTGCCCAGAAGTAGGAGGTACAGAAGCATGAGGATCAGAACCAGCTGGTACCGAGACAGCTTCTTCCTCCAGGCTACCAGGCTGCTAAACAATCAGTAGCCCAGTGCTCCAGTCCACAGCCAGTCACAACCCACCTCACCTGTCTCATCAAACCCTTAGTCCTTTACATCACAAACTCTTTCTGCACTTGCACTTTACTCACTACCGGAGCAGCAATTAGCTGCTCACTTACACTGCACCCACCAAAGACGGTCTCCATCTACCTTCTCCCACTACAGCTACATTTTATTCTATACCCAGTGCACAGGTAATTATAATGTCACTTCCATTCTTTGTATAGTGTCTACATGCAAAGACCTTCTACATCTACAGTGCAACAATGTATGTGTAATATACGCATGTTGTAAGTTAATGTGTAAATACTCTATTACATATAGGTATATTCTTTATCTTTATTTTCTTCTCCTGTGTTTTTATGCATCAGTTTTACCACTGTGAGGGACATTCACCTATGTTTTTCACTCACCCTTACACCTGTGTAATGTGACGTGACAATGAACTTGATTTGATTTTGATTTAAACTACTGTATGAAAAGCTGTTTTATTAGCAGGAGACATTTGTCAAGTTTAGAACCAAGAGGACTTTAATGCTAATGTTAATACACATATAGTTCCAAATCAGACTTCAGTATTAATACGCAACACATTATTTATACAAAGACAGTATCAGATTGGAATTAGCTGATACTGGACTTTTTACCTACAAAAATGGACAAATGCAGGCTTCTCTGAAAATACCTGGCAATGTAATGTAAGGTAGCTCTTTCCATCTAAGTATGATGTTAGAGGCATCAAATATGAGAGATGTCTGATTAGTATCCCAACCAATGTCCTTCGTACATTTCAACAGACCATACCATATCAAATCATGTGTATGTGTGTCTTAGGTGTAACAATGCTGGGGCAAACTGGATGTTTACGTAAGTTGTGTTTCTCTTGGTTTTGTTTTTTTTTATGTTTCCCTGTTGGTTAAAAGTGACTTTTGCACATGGCTCTGACATTTTCTTGCAGTTAATGGGCTTTCTGGACTGGCTGTCTGTCATGCTCAGCCTGCTGTCAGACTGAATCGCAGAGTGGAACTTTTGCTAGGGTGCTGTTGAGGCGTGGTTGGTTTGTGCCCTGGCATCAGCGTAATTGGAATTGCAGACGGGGCATTTTCTAAGAGAGCAGTGTCTGTAATTCACAGTTCTAGGCCTTTTTTTCACCTGCTGGTGGAGACTTTTATCTGAGCCAAGTGAATTTGTGCCTTAGTGTGGTAGTTTTTCCCCTGACTCGAGTGTTGTGGTTCTTTTTGTGTTCTTTTGTTTGTTTTATAAGCTAGGATTTCTCCAAGATTGATTATCATTGACAATTTATTAAATTTGTATAGCACCTTTCTGGGACACTGCACATCAGCAAAATATATCATAAGCTTGCTCTTGCATAGCTCATAGCTTAAGTGAACTGTTTCATACCCCACCACGCTCACCTTGATTTTCTCATGTTCCTCTTTGCTGACTGTACCCTGCTGTGCAGCTAGCTCACTCTTCAGCCTGGCCACTTCAGCCTGGGCATTCTCACGAAGCGCCCTCTCTGCCTGCAGCTCCTTCTCCGTCTGACCCAGCTGCTGGGCTACAGCAGACAGTGTCTCTTGATGTTTGGCCAGCGGTACGGCATCCATCATCTGCAGGGCGTCATGAGCGCGGCCCTCCCTCTCAGCAACTAGACAGTCCAGAGCCTGTGCTGCCTCCTGCCTTGCCACCTCCAGCTCCTCTTGCACTGCAGCCAGAGTCCGTCTGCCTGGCAACAGCCTTAACGAGTGTTCTAATTGGAGGAAAAATAATCTGTGACCCATTGTGCCTCACCCACAAGCTGAGAGTGCCAAAAATACATCTGTGATCCATGAACCAAGTGGTTATTTTTAAACATCCCAGTGAACAAATAAGTTCTCACCCGATGCGATGGATGGCTCGGAACCCTCAGACCTCTCCTCCTCGTCTTCTTCATCCTCCTCGTCTTCTTCGTTGTGCAGTGGAGGACGAAGCCTCTCAAGCTCCAGCAGGGCCTGGTTGAGTCGCGAGGATGCCTCCGCCCTCTCCTGCGCCAGCTGCTCCAGCTGGAGGCCGAGGGTGACCCGCACCTCGTCTAGTTGCTCCTGGGGAACACTTTCCCTAAGTTCGGCCTCCAGCTCAGTCACCCGAGCCCGCAACCCATTCACTAGAGTTCCTTCTGCCTCCTCAGAACCCGCCCCTGTGCTCTGCTCCAGAACTGCCTCCAGCTCAGCCACCCGTGCTTTTAACCTCTGCACTACCTCACTCTGTTCTTTCCCTTTCTCCCTCTCCTTCTGGTGCAGAGATACCTCCAGCTCCTCCACCCTCTGCCTCAGCTGGTGGGTCATGTCAATGTCACCATCGTTTGGCTCCACCTTTCTGCTGGCTAGCTCCGCCTCCAGCTCCTGCACCCTCTTCGTCAGCTGCTGGGTATCAGAATCTGGCCCGGTCTCCTGGGCCTCGGAGTGGCTGCCTGTTGCTAACCCTGCTACCTCCACTGAGTAAACCCCCAGCCGCACCTGTTCCCTCAGCTCCTCCAACTCAGTTTGGGCCTGGCCCAGCTGCTCCTCCAGGCTTTTCACCTTCTCCGCCTTACCCTCTCCTTCTTCGCCTGAAGCGTCCTCCTCAGGCTTCTCCTCAGACCTGAGAAGAGGAATCAAAGATTACTCACCCTTGGCTAGGCTAAACTGACAGCAAGCTAGCGCATCAAAGGTTGTTTGAAAAACAAAACAAAACCAAAACCATAAAAACGAAAGAGGTGGCCTGGTTTTAGGGAGCCAGCCTCATGACTGGAAGCTTGCCAGTTCAATTCCTTGAACTGGCAGGACATGACTGAAGGTCCACAGGTACCATGGATAGGGCTGCCCACTGCTCCGCACACATGTGCTCACTGTCCCCTAGTGTGTGAAATCACTAGTGTGTATGTGTCTGTGTTAAAGAATTCAATGTTACCCAGCAATGCTGGAACCCTCAGTAGCAGCCTGGGCTCTGGCATACTTCTCCTGCAGCTCCTCAAATTCCCTCCTTAGGGAGTCATACTGTGCCACTGGCACGGAGTCTGGGCCAGAGGTCTGTATGTCTGTGTCATCCTTTTCAAACATCTCCAGCATCTACATAACCAACCACACACAGGAACATTAGGAAAGTGTTAGCTGGAGTTCATATTCAGAACCTTCAGCGATCATTAATTTTTTCACGCACAAAATATTATATAGGCTACTTTTAGTCTGAGCTGTACGACTGAAGTGAACATGCTTATTTAAATCAGAAAATACCAAATTAATAAAAACTCAAGACAGGTGAATGGTAACAATTATATTCCAAGAACTGAATGCGAAAAGTCCTATATGCACTATATGCCCAAATGTATGTGGACACTTGTAATGAATGTATTCAAGTATTTAAGATTGCACTGATTGCTGACACAGAAGTGCAAATGTACACTCAGCTTGTGCAGTCCCTGTAGAGAAGTAATACCAATTGGACTTCTTGGAGCAGATAACCATGAACCTGTTGGTAGCATGTTATCTAATAACTGTGATGCATATTTATAAAATAGACATTTATTCTAATTAAACAGTTTAAACTCACTTAAATGTTTTAGCGTAAAATTAAGCTGATAAAGACATATTTGTTCCCTTTGTTTTGTACATTTTAACCAAAAGTACCAAGAATTTGAGCGTGTAGCATACTGGCATCCATACATTAAAGTATTTTAAAAATTAGCTGTGTACCAGTGGAAATTGTGGACTAGGACCATTAGGACCAGTATCTAATATTTTCCAGAAAATAAAATTGCACATTTATTTATTGTGTAGGTGTAAACAAGCAAAAGATTATTATAAACTCTTTACAGAAGAGCAAACTTGAAATGAAACATTTTCTCTGTATTTTAGGGCACAATTTTTGTTAATTTAACATATTGGAAAAGAATGTAACATACTTAATGGACGTACTTAAGAAAGTAACATAGTTACTATAAAAAGGAACATCACCGTGTCCTCTGGGTATTTCAGTGTTTGTGCTTTATTGTTTTGATAAAAATGCATGTGAATTGAGTGATCATAACATACTGAGACTCATTTGTTTAAAGGATTAGAGTTGGTTCGAAGTGCAAAGCATTCATTTCTTGTTGGAGTCTTGCTGTTGACCCTTTCCTTGCAACCTTTTGTTCTGCCCTTTTCCTCCTCTAGTGTGGCCCACTTTGCGTGTCTGCACACTCTGACGCCACTCTATTTTTACCAGAACACTTGTCTCAGACAGAAGTGACGACAAAATGTTTTATAATCTCTCCAGTGTTATATGGTCTTCACGTTCTTTGACCAAACTATAGTAGAATATAGAACCATTTCTCAAAAGGGTCTTTGTAAAGGTATGTACAAGAGGTTTTCTTTGTATACGAAGCACCATTTCATCCGTCAAAAACCCGAAAAAATGATTTACACTCTTAATTTCAGTTTTGTTGGCTGGTGTTTGTGATGTTTCATAGCAACTAGAGGCCCTGGGTCCAGTTGGTGTTTGACTGCACATAATAGGAGTATTATGTTAGGTTATACACAGAGCAAGTGAGTGAGTAAAAGAGAGAGTGAAAGCCTATCACAGCACATGCCCTTTAAGAATGAGGTCAGTGCTGTGTGTTTAGTATGAGTGTCATCTTTTGTCTTCCCCACTTAAGCAAGACTATTCAATTCAAATCCAGTCCACGTGTTTATTGTGTGCAAGTGTGTGAATTAAGTGGTAACTACACATAAGAAATCCCCCAAAAGTCGACAAGACGAGGATACAGTTACTGTTATACACATCATATTCAAAACTGTTATACACATCACTGGTGGTTTGTGTTTCAAAATGTACCTGCACTTTGAGAAGCAGGTCAGCGTTCTGTGCAGTCAGTTCTTCCACCTGCGTACGGAGCTGTACCAGGCTGTCTGAGGGGGGAGGAGAGTCCATCTCTGCTTCTGCAGAAAATGCTTCGGCCTCCACACCTCGAGACCGCTTGGACAACAATCTCTCAGCTCCTGACAGAGTGAACAAAAGAAAAGATGGTCAGTTGACTTCAGATTCATGTTCTTTGGTGGTTCCAACAAAAATGAACAGAACTATAAGTACAGTGGAAGGTGAGACATTGAGTCCACAACTAGTGCAAGGATCTTTAGTTTCAGACCTGGATGACCAGTGGTCATCACAGTTTACTGCTCAAATACACCTGCTTCAACTCATCTGTTAATAGGCAGGGTTACAGCGTGTGTCTGAGTTAAGAACTCACCAAACTATCTTGATTTCTTTTGCAAAATAAAAACATGCCCCATTTATACAGTCCGGGCTCTGAGCGGCTCGGCAGATCCAAGGATCACAGATTCAAATCCCAGAATCCGAGACAGCAAAATTGACCGTGCTATCTCTGGGTGGGTAGATGCTCACTATTCACCGTCACAAACAGTGTGACACTGGCCAGCACAGGTGTCTGTTCTACTGGGCACTTGGTCCTTTCCTATGGGTGTGTTGGCTGCCCGGCAATGATGCAATGGTGCCTGTTTGAAAACATTTTCAGGGAAAATGTGTGCTTGTCTTCACCTTCCTAGCGTTGGAGTATTCTTTGTGATGGGACAAAGAAGTGTGATGGGCATTTCCAAATTGGGGGCAAAATTGGGACAAAAAACAAAAAAAAAACAAAAAAAAAACAACCCAATCCAACCCAACCCCCATCCAACTCTTATTTCATTATCTGGACAACATTATCATAAAATACAGGGCTGTATATTGGAGGACAATAAATCTACTGATATAGCACTAATGTGCTGAAAACATGTAACATGACTTGCTTTACTTTGATACAACAACAGCAATTATATACCACATAAACAACTTATTGTTGCTGCCACACAAAAACCTAATTTTCTCCTAAATAGAAACTTTACAAGAGAAAACAATTCAATGATAAATTATTACATTTACCTCCATTGAAAGTAAACACAATCTAAAACAAATGACAATCACATTATGTGAAAAAGGAAACACAGCAAAAATAGATACAATGTCTTCTCCAAAAATAATATGTTGGATTTTACTGAGCACTAGTCGTTTTGCTGAATAAGGGCCACTGTCTATGTGTATCCTCCTAGTTGTACTTGCTGAGGAGCATGGCAGAGCTCACCTGGGAATTCCAGCATTTCATCTGGATCATCAGTGTTCTCGGAGTCACAGCCAACACAACTCCGAGCTTCTCTCAGCTCCTCCAGCGCCACCTGCAGGTGATCACGCTCTGCCTCTGCCTCACTCAAACGCTCTCTCAGTGAGCTCAGCTGCGCGCACACACACACACACACAGATAACTCGGACACATGCAAATCACTCCCGAGTTCTGTATATCTGTAAAGTACATTGCTTAGTTCAGTGTATGAACAACACTGGACTCAGCAATCAGATAACACCTTAATGAGCACAGCACCTCCTCCAGTGCAGCGGCAGCACTGCTCTGCTGCTGCTCCAGAGCTTTGATCTTCTGTAGTAAACGTCCTCTTTCTAACCGCAGCCTTCGAATCTCCTCAAACACCTCCTCATCCTCAGCCTTACGCCACACACAGACACAAACAAATAAGAGACAAAAACAAACAAAAGTCAACAAGAACTAATATTAAATATAGATGGGATGAGACCACTTTTCTTTTCCAAACTAATATTCATGTTGAAAGCTTCTGTATTCTGTATGGGATTTACAGTCCCCCAGGTTGTAGGTATTTACCAAGTGAGATACAAACTCTAAAGTACTTTGTAATTAGTTTGCATAGCAAGTACCAAGAAATTAATTATCTTGATGGCATTAACTGGGTTTGTGGGAGGTACAAACACCTCAGAAATTATGTCTTTGTACTTTAAAGGTATACAAGATTTTCATTTTCATTTTCTGCTTAAACATCAATGTATTGTGAACTTATTACTTACTTAACATATTTGTAATGAACAACTTGGTACCTTTTAATATTATTAAATATTCCTTTTAAACTGAATACTCAGAACCTGACTGGCATTTCAGTGTAATTAAATTAGACTACAGATTAGATTACATTCGATTAAACTTTATTTTCCCAAAGGAAATTTGTTTGGGACACTTGTTGTGTTTATTATTACCTGTAACAACAGACACTGCAAGTTACAATAAACACGGTTGTACATCACACTTAGCTGGTAAATACGTGAGACATTTGAGTGCAATTAATTTATAATGCCCTGGTACTTACCTTCCTGTTACCAAGAAACATAACCTAGTACTTTAGCATTTGTATCTCACACACACTCACACTCTCACTCACACACTCTCACTCACACACTCTCACTCACACACTCTCACTCTCACTCACACACACACACACACACACACACACACACACACACACACACACACTCACACACACTCACACACACTCACACACACTCACACACACACTCACACACACACTCACACACACTCTCACTCACACACACACTCTCACTCACACACACACTCTCACTCACACACACACTCTCACTCACATCTATAACCTTTGAGATATTTTAGTGTAATTCATTTAAGACTGTCTTGGTACCAACCATCAACCATTAACATTTGTACCTCACATTTACCTGGTAAATATCTAGGAATGTAAAAGAATGAATTACCAAACATTTTCTAGCATTATTCTTTGTATTCTTTGAAATTTACTAATCTTTAAGTTAATATTTTAGGTTATATTATTTTTAACATTATGTCAGTGTCAGAATCAGTTGGTCATGAAGATGATCACTGGTGGGATACATGCTTCCATTACCTGTTAGCTACATTAACTTCAAAGCTCCAGAGCAAGTGAATGTCAGACACCAAACACTGTCGACCTCTATTTTACAAGTGAAAAAGTGTGTGTGTTTGAACTGGGGATTAGCAGCTGATACTCACAAGGTTGTCTGAGGATGAATGCTGAATCCTAGGGGCTGGAGATGGAGGGGCAGATGTCTCTGGAGTTGGAGACTGGGTAGGGCCAGGTGGAGGTGGTGCTGGGGAAGGGGGTGTACCCTAGAGCATCCAAAAGCACAGCCAATAACATTCAAGGTGCATCAGTGCCAGGTTGAATGGACTGATCAAGGAACTATGAATCTCAGGAGATACCTGTCTGGGGGACTTTGGAGGAGGGGGGGCTTTCCTCTTGCGGGGTGTGCTCCCCCCTGGCAGGGGTGGGGGTGCAGGGGGTTGCTAAGGGAGGGAAGGAGTCAAGCAGGTGAAGCAGGTAAACTTAAAGGAAGATCGGCAAAAAAAAAATCAAAAATCAAATGACCATGACCCCAAATGCAGTCGATCAACCAAGACATGTTGGAGCACCTGATGTGTGCTTTCTAGAACAGAAGATGCTAGACTAACATTGCTGACCAGCACTGAATTTAAACTGTCACCAACCTCAGTTCTGTAATTACCTGTGCAAAAATGTCCAGATCTCAGTTTTGCATTATTGTGGAACACGTGACTTAAGTCTGTAAAAGCAAAGCTACATTTCTGTCTTCAAGTGAAAGATGTTGCAGCTGTTTCAATTTTAGCTTAAAATATTTAAAAGGTCTAGCTATGCTCTTTTACAAAATCATTTTAATAGATATTTGAAGCAACTAAATTAAGATCTGACTATGTATTTCCTCAAATGACAGCTCTCATCAGCCACGTCCTGGTGGTTAAGGAACCAGCCTTGTGACTTGAAGGTTGCTGGTTTGATTTCCTGAACTGGCAGGACTGAAGTGAGCAAGTGCCCTTGAGCAAGGCACCTTAGATAGGGCTGCCCACTGCTCCAGGCATGTGTGCTCACTGTCCCCTATCGTGTATGTGGATGGATGGGTTAGATGCAGAGGACAAATTCTCCTGTTTGTGGGGGAATGTGGGTCTATGTGCATGTTTATGTTTATCATATATCTTGATATCTTGGCTGATCTGCTGCATCTTGAGTCAGTAATCAATTGCATTAATTTGACATATTGCCAAACTATTCTTTAAAGGGAAAGTTACCAAAGCAGCCAGAAGCACTGTTTGACCTCTGCTTTTCTCTTTGAGATACTTGGTCCATTTGAATGGTCTTAGTAGACCAAGCCTTAAGCACAATGATGATAACTGTACAGCAACAAATGAGCTGCCACAACTGAGATACATCACAAAGACATGTGTATTTCTCTTTACAAAACTATAAGTTTAAGGGATGTTTTGAAATTGTTTGAAAGGTACTCTAAAATGGAAATCTGTACCTATCTTGGCATAGTTGAATTAAGAAAGTCACTCAACACACACACACATTATATATATATATATATATATATATATATATATATATATATATATATATATATATATATATATATATATACATATATAGAGCCCTTTAAGCAATTTGAGTAGAATATGAATTTGGGAGTAGGGCTTGGCAATATCAATATTTATATCAATAATGTCATATAAGCAGAGCAAGACCAGGGCTGAAGCAATGCTGAAGCGTTTATATTGAGTTTAATTTTGTTCTGTAATCTTTGTTCTGTTTCAATCTTGCAGAAAATCTTTTTGTCTCCTTCTACTCCACCCCCTGCTACAAGCTCCTCCTCTACTCTGTTCCCCTCCCTCATGCTCTCATGGAGGGGACATAAGACTTGTGTGCATAAAGAAGAAATGAACTCCAAACTTCAGTATGTTTAAATATACCAATATAGACAAAAGAAGGATTTCATGGGGTGTCAATTTTTTCCACATCGAGTTTCACATTTTACGTTTCACATCGCGTATCACCATTCAGCTAAAATATACTAGCATTTGATTTTTTGTCCATATCTCCAGTCCTAGTCCTAAGGGTTTTTTTATTACTTAAGCCTTTCAGACCTGACGGGTTGCCACTATTATATTCACTGATTTTGTGTTTTCTGCAAATGAATGATAAATGAAGCAGAAATGAAATGGGTTGAAATGTACGTTTACAAACAAGTCCACCCAATTAAACCCATGAGGTTGAACTGCAGTAAAGCTGCATGTGGAACAAACTGAGCTGGTCAGTGACAGTGGTGGTGAGAATTACCTCCACACTCGCTCCCTCAGCAGCTTTGAGTGCACAAGGAAAAACAAACAGCAGTGAACTGAGATTCAACGTGTAGACACACACATGCACACACAGAGATGTAAACACTCTGAAAATGCTTTAATACTTTGTAATGCACTGATATGATGGTAACAGTTCAATTTTAAAATGGCCCAGTGGATTATGATAATGAAAATATTACCTACTCATTCTGTTCAACATAAAAAGTCAAGCTACTTTCAAAATGTAAAATTTGTGTGCAAGACTCATCTCAGCAAAATGCACTACAGGAGGTAATTCCTACCTGTGGTCACCAAACTCTACAACTCCTCCCCCTCTATAACTCTTCTAACTGGAAGGACGTGACTGAAGTGCCCATGAGCAAAATGGCTGTTCCCCAGGTGTCATGAATAGGGCTGCCCACAGCTCCAGGCACGTGTGCTCACGGCTCCCTAGTGTGCATGTGTGTGTTTCAGTGAGTGGATGGGTTAAATGGGGAAGACAAATTCCCCTTTGTGCAAGCACAGTGGGCTTATGTGCAGGTTTACATTTATACTAGAAAATGAGAACAGTTATAGAATACCATTACATGTCAATGCACATCCTACGATATGACTACTGAACATGCACATATTGTGATATCGATGCTAAAATGACATAATATGCATCCCTGCATGAAACACTGAATCATTTCTTACAGAACTGTAATTAAAATTATATGGTCAGAATTTCATGCTTCAAACCCTCCCATGGGTCTACTTTCTCTATATTCTTAATGAAACAACAAAAAAAAAAGCTTGGTGGATGTAAAGGTTCTTTGCAAATGCATGCCTTTTACGAAATGGCTATTCATGGACCAAACTATTTTTCTATGGCATCAATCAAAGAAAGAACCATTTTTTATGAGTGTGTAGTAAAAGATAGCCACAATAAAAGATGCATTTATACCCCATCACTCCATAACTGAGCCAACTTCAAGGGGTCTGTCTTTAGCAGCTGCACCCACTTCAGGCACATAGCAGCATATGGTTCATATCAGTCATGAGGAGCTTTGTAACTCGAGGTAGCAAAATGCTTTCCTCTGTGTCTCATGCTGCCACAATGAGCTGCATCTGTCCTTTTGATCCATGTTCTCAGATTACCAGCTGGTCTGGAGGACTCACTCCAGTACAGGATCGAGAAGGAAGATGCCAGACTGCAGATGGTTTCCATCTCTGTCAGGGGACATGAAGGAGGTATACAAGTACGATGCCCTGTGTGTGTGTGTGTGTGTGTGTGTGTATGTGTGTGTGTGTGTTTTTACCTGTGTCCCCTCCTCCTGGCCTTAACAGCTGGGTAATGCGGTGGTTGCCAGCAGTATCGCTGTATTGAGCAGCATCATGGCCCAAGGCATCTGTGAGCTGTGGATCAGCTCCACCCTTCAGCAGCATTTCCACAGTCTCCAGGCTGTCACTCTCGCAGGCTAGCATTAGAGTTGACCTGACACAAAAGTAGGGCACAGTGTGATATAATGTCAATACATTTCCCCCTTGATCTTGATCTATGAGGCTAATGTAGCTAAAAGGAAGGCACATGCACACTAATTAGAATTGTGTAAAAAATATGCTTTTATAGGCCCAAAATTGAAAAGTGTATTTTCCTAGATAATGAATAAACCATGAACCTCAAACACTGTTGTTCCTCCTTCAAAAAACAAAAAAAAAAAAAAAAAAAAAAAACTGAGTGAATGGGAGCTGTAATAATTCTAGGTTCTCAGAACTGCTATGTAAAAATCTAGACACTTTAAACCTCACTAGTGAAGGGTTTCAAGACACTAAAAGAATATGGAAGCAAGGCTAAATAGACTTACTCCCTACAGTTAGCTACTGTTAGGTTTGTCACACGGGGTAACCGATGGCCACACGATAACCACATGGCCGTGAAAGAAGAGTCACATGTAATGGCTGGGGGTGACCTAGTGAAGAGGGTGGAAGCTGGGTTTTGGTAGTTAACTCTACCAAAACCAAACTCCAATCTCTTCTGATAGATAACAGCACACATTGCAGACATTGCAGAGAGGACATAACTCCAGATTTTTGCAGACATAGGAAAAATGTGCACAATTAAACTTAATGCCAGACTATTCCAAATAAAGTGTCCACTGATTGGATACTGACTGGGTTTTCTGCTGTTAGCCACTCTGTGTGCAGATTTTAGGTCCTCAGAGAAAGGGCTGATTTATTCGGTTTGAATGCATTGTTGATGTTCAGTAACAATAACCTCAACTAGAGACTGAGACAAGGCCGAGATGTCCGAGATCACACACACACACACACACACACACACACACACACACACACACACACACACACACACACACACACACACCTGCCCTGGTTGTCCTGTATGTTTGGATTAGCCCCTCTATCCAATAAAAAGGTACACAGCTCCATTCTGCTCATCTGGGCCCCAAGAATTAGTGGAGTTGCTCCATCCTGAAAAATCCACACAGCTTCATTATAATGTGGAAATTTAACGTTCTACCAACAATACTTCTCTATGGGGACAAGACAAGCTGTACTTTTGTACTGTTTTTGTATGTGGGTGCATTTGTACATCTGTGTCAGCAATGGGTCAATGTTAGCCAAGGCACTTTGATATCTGGAATGTGCTTCCTTATTTTACACCAGGAGATGATATCCAATATCATCCCTGTGAATAAAGGCCTAAAAATGATTATAATATATCGTCTCAATTATTTATTTTTTTTTAAACAAGGCATAGCTAAACGTTATGCTAAATGTTAGCATAGCTGAACAGGGAAATGCTAAATGGTGTTGCATAGGACTGGAATTTGAGTAAAAAAGGGGCTTTTCCCCACACAGTTATTATGCATTTTACTCATTGACCTAAACATTCTCCTCAGCACTCATTATTCAGTTGATGGGTTTATTAATAAATTACATTTTATTACATTATTTTCTTTACTTACTCCATCTTGGACATCAAGATTAGCTTTAAAGTCCCATAAAGTCTCTGTGCAGGACAGGCATCCACTCACAGCTGCACCAAACACAAATGAGAAGATCCTCAGAAAAGTGAACAGCAAACATTACAAATTAAATAATCCAACAGTGACAGTGAGAGATGCTAGAGCTCACAGTACCGGCATGGTGTAAGGAGGTCCTTCCAAAACTGTCTGTTGAGTCAACAGGTATCCGTTCCTGTAGGATCAAGATGGCGAGAATAAGGCAGGGGCATAATAAGATAAGGGCATAAGAGAATAAGACAGGGGCATAATTTTATTTGCATTTTGTCCCAATCCACCCCCAATTTTTGGAATTCCCCAACCCCACTAGTCCTCTCCCCCAATCACACAGGATGCTTCGGAAACTAGGAGGGTGAGGATGAGCACATACAGAGGTGGTCAACCACTGCCTCTTTTCGAACTGCCACTATTTTGTATCAATGCTGGGCAGCCAACAAACACAGAGGAAAGCGCTGGGTCCCCAATACAATGGCTGACAGAGGCCTGTGCCGATATGAGAGCACCGCCTACCCACCCAGAGAGAGCATGGCCACTTTGACTCTCACTCAGACTCCAGCTGCCGATGGCAAGCAGCATGACCTGGGATTCAAACCTGCGATCCTCATAGTGGTTCAACCGCAGACTGAAGACTCATCTGTTTCAGGAGTACTTAACTCCATAAAGACTTTTTGTTTCAACACGGTCTAAATGTGTGGAATCTCTAGATCCCAGCCTTATCTACTAGCTAAGGATGTTCTAAGTAAACAGCAAAGCACTTTTGTAAGTCGCTCTGGATAAGGGCGTCTGCTAAATGCCACAAATGTAAATGTAAATGGTAGCACATTAGACCACTGAGCCACTCGGAGCCCTATTGTATATTTTTTGTAAGTGTGAAAATATCAGTAAATAATGATGTAATGTAACAAACACTATGTTAAACATACAAGCTACCACATTTGATACACTGATACCAGATACACTCATGCTGCTGTATAATTGTAGCATTCTACAGGACGTTTAAATCAATAGAGATCAGAAATTACCAGTGTTCTTACCTGCAGAAGTCTCTTCAGACATTCTGATTGCCCATTTCTGGCAGCAAGGTGGAGGGCATTGAAACCTATGAAGATGCAGAACTATTTATTTCTTTATTTTCAATGACCTGGCCACGTTGGTTGGTTTTAAAAGTTTTGTTATATTACATTTTTATTACACCATTACAATAATGTTCAAATGCCCAGGTTTTTGTTCCCCATGACTAGATCAAACACACACACACACACACACACACACACACACACACACACACACACACACACACACACACACACACACACACACACACCTAAAACCAGTGAGTAATGCTTACCTGTACCATCCATAATGTTGATGTCCACACCATGGGAAAGGATGACCTCCAGACAGTCCACACGGCCTCGCGATGCACACAAATGAAAGCTAAAACCAGACACCACTTTACCCATAACAGCATATACCATTACTCCTTATTATTTAGGTATATATTAAAATCCCAATCATAAATAACCAGATGATATCACTCACGCTGACTTGCCCTCGGTGTCCAGTTTAGATGGACAGAGGCCTTTTTTAAGCAGCAGAGCAGCCACCTTCTCAGGCTCATCCTGCTCCACAGCCTGCAGCAGCCTTTCATCACTTTTACTCCAATCCTGACTCTGAGACACACACACCACTTTACAATTTTACAAAAAAAAAACAAAACAAAAAAACCACAAGTATAAATGACATTTCTTTCTTTTCATTCCCATGTGTCTACTGATCTATTACATTTAAACATAAAGTTCCAATTTCTACATTTAAGGTTATTAGAATTGCGAATAAATATAACACTTTAATTTTAATTTTAATTTTAAATTTTAACACTTTAACATTAATGCTATGATTGCAGTAAAATAATAAAATGTATGTATATTATCACAATAGCATCACCTTAAGAGTCTGCTCTTCTGGAATTCAATAAACACATCAAATATTAGTGTGAAATATTGGTTAAAAGTCCAAAAATCACAACTACCACCACAATGGGCAAAAACAAATGTCTCCCATTAAACGTGTTTAAAACTTTTCACAGTTCCTCATCTTTCCTATATCATGCCCTCATCATCTTCAGAAATGCTATCTACTATTTCCAATTAATATTTCCATCTGCTTTCATAACTACATTACTGTTGTAATTAACATCAGTTTCATAAGTCCCAAAATAGAACCCTGTGGGACTCAGTATATGACAATCCTAATAGTCCACACCTAGGGAAGGTTATTAGAATTGCGAATAAATATAACACTTTAATTTTAATTTTAATTTTAAATGGGTGTGGGTGTGAGTGTGAGTGTGTGTTAGACAGTAAAGCATTTGCACATACCACTAGAGCTCCAACACATGGACAGCAGTGCTTCATAAGGCTCCACATCGACTGAGGATCCATAGAGCTCAGAGCACAGGTATTCTCATTCCTATTTGCATTAGCACTAACAAAGGCATCATCTCGATTCATACAAACTCACACACCAACACACAGCTAAACAGTGAGTCAGCTAGACAGTCGTCCTTGAGATTGGCTCAGAAGACAGACTGGCACAATTTCAGATCAGCCAGGATTAACTAACTGAATGCTTTAGTATCTCTGATTCTCTGCGACTGATTACAGATAACCTAGTCCCGCCTAAAGCAAAGACTACCTGACTTCCCTTACCATGCAGGCTGATCAGGATTAACCAACCTGAAGGCCTAGTCAAGACTAACTGAGGACTATTAACATTAGATAAAAGCTTCTTTACAATCAACAAACCTCCTAACCTTTGTGCTGTTTCCTAGATATGCTGGTCAAGCTGAACAAACCAAAAACTGGTCAAGATGAACTTACTGAAGGCTTGGTCACCTCAGCCTTGGAAATCTGCTGCCTAAGCCCAATGTTCTTTAGTTTCTGTACATCTGCAATCATTCCTATCCCGCCCTGTTCTGATCTGGTGTCTGCTGAGCATGCTGCAGTGGCTAGCTGACACAGATATGCACGCGCGCACACACACACACACACACACACACACACACACACACACACACACACACACACACACACATATATATATATATATATACACACATACACACACACCTCACTGTTTCCTTTTTTCTCAGACCTCAGCCCGATTCTGTCATCTCTCCCCTGTTCCCTGTTCTATTCGTTTTTCCCCTGCTTGCCTGCCCTGTCTAGCCTGTGCTCTGGAGCATCGGTCAGGGTATTGGCATCAATAGTTGCCAGACCAGGGCTCAGCAAAAAAGTGCAGGGAAAACAGAAACTCATTGCAGATCCTGTGCAATGACCGTATACCAAGAAAGCACAAATGCCCAACAGACTATCTCCTGATTTGAATCTTAAAGGATACCAATAGGCATCCTATGTCCTGTAGGTCTAGATGTTACATACTGCACATGCCTGAGCATTGAAGACCACTAGCTATATATGCCATATTTATATGCTAGCAATTCCATATAATCTGTATGAGCTCTTTGAAGCCGTTTATCGTCTGTAGATCCATTCCTGTTTCAGGCCAGAATTTATGTAATGCTGAAAGAATCTGGACATTCACGCTCCAAAGTGTCATTTTGGCACAGTCAAAACCTTCTGTCAGTGTCATACTGTCAAAAACCTGTGGCCAGTGTCACACTATTAAAATCCTTTGGTCAGCTTTGCACATTTAAAAGCTTCTAGTCCTAAACCACAGGTCTTCAACCATGGATCAGTCTCATAGACCATAATGTTGGTCAGTGTTACATAGTCAAATGCTTCTGGTCAATTTTCCATAAGCCTTTGGTTAGTGTCCTGTAGACTACAATTGTTGGTGAGTACAGAAAATGCCCCTGGTTCTTGTTCTTTGGTCAGTATTGGACAGTCAAAGGCCTCTGACCAGTGCCCCACTTTTCAAAACCTGTAGTTATTGTTATACAGTCAAAGAGTTCTACTTAGTGGTGCATGGTCAAAAAGCTTTGGTCCTAAACCACTGGTCAGTTTGGCACAAGTTAATCCCTGAGCGTCCCACATTCAAAACATTTGGTCTGTGTCCCATAGTCTGAAGCCTCTGGTCAGTCTGTGCCTCTGAATCCTTCAGTCGGTCTGTGTCCCACAGCCTGATACCTCTGGTCGGTCTGGGTTCCATAAGCCTGAAGCCTCCGGTCGGTCAGTGTCCCACAAGCCTGAAGCCTCCTGTCGGTCAGCGTCCGGCAGCCTAAATTCTCCTGTCAGTCTTTGTCCCACAGCATAAAGCTTCTGGACAGTGTTTCAAATGTTTTTGGTCAAATACTGAACTGCAAATTCTACAGCTATACTCTCCAAAGCAATCTGACCATTAGTCATTATGGATTAAATGACTTAGTACTTGAGATTTATAAATACAACTGTCTGCATTAATAAATGTGTACACCATTAGTCTGTCTTTTTAAAATGCCCTCTAAAACCAACAGCCACAGATTCACAAAGCCATTATAATTTTCCCAATTCCAGTCTGATCTTGTGGAGCCACCAGCCACCAGACTAATGATCTGTGCTGTAGAGAGGGAACTTCTGCATGCAGTTTGTTAGAGAAAGCTGCTGGTGTACAGTATTTCGAACCCACTGCAGAAGCACTTGAGTGACAGTGAAGAAATCGGACTCAGCGAGGTAATGTAGCTTTAGTGAATGAAGGGATGAAAAGGTAAGCCACAGCAATCATCTCACGTTCTCTCCCCTATAGTGGGTCACTTAACCATCCAGTACCAGCGTTTCTTCCCAAATGCTGTTCACCCAAAGTGTGTGGAGCTCAAACTACAGAGCAACTGACCAAACATCTGACTCTAGATACAATACAATCAATGTATTTACCAGCATATTAATTGTTTTAATTGGTAGCGGATAACATGGAGTAATAAACCACGGTGTGTAAGTGTACATGCCTTTGTGTGTGTGTGTGTGTGTGTGTGTGTGCATGTATTTGAATAATTGAACACTGGCTGGATCTCCAGTTACCACGGAGGCCGTCTGTAGGCCAGCCTGGTCTCATATTGGTAAATGACACTTATAATGAACATGAGGGCTCAGGCTGAGCATGTGTTCTCTCCAGTCTACTCACACACAGTGCCAGTGCTCCCTCTGAGTGATCACAGAAAAGAACCCTTCACTGATCAGCCTCAATCAGTCTGATGGAACTGATCTGACAGTGTGAAGCTACAACATAATGCAAGGAGGCCATTCACACATTTAGGGTCATATAATCTTACCTCAGTCTTCTTAAACTTGGCTTTTAAGGTCTTCATTGTGCACTAAAGTGTGCAGAAGCTAAAGGAAACAGATCCAGAAACAGTCAAGGATATATATCTACTGCTGGAGATCAAGGCCTATACTGGTCTATATTTCAAGAGCCTGCATGCTACATTAATCTGGAGTCATTTATAAATAATGACCTATGATTTCAGCTCATCTGCTGTTAAATGAAATGCAAACAGCCAGTAAAACTAGTACCACAGTCTAATATAAGCTACTGCAGTGGCAGGATGCTGATAGGACCACATGGCAATAAAGTTGCACAATGTTTACAGCACAGTGAAGAGAATCTGCAGCAGAAACAGTCAATAACAGTCAATAACACTCACATTTATGGCATTAGGATGCGAGAAGCACCGGCCTGCGCAGGGATGCCCTGTCCCAAACGACGCTGTCCGCACTGTAAACACGCCTGTTGGACTTCTGACTTGTCTTGAAAACCGACCAATCAGATACGGTGAAGCGCTCTGGACCGTTTCTGATTGGAGCACAAGCCTCACGTTGTTCTCTTCGTTATATTTGTCTCTCCTTTATTTTTCAACTTTAACTTTTGAACCAACACGAGTTAAATGCTGATAAATAAGGGTTTTTATAATTTTCACAGACCAAACGCCGAACTAAAGAAATAATTGTAGCCAATCAGCAAAAGGGTACAAATCCTCCACCAATCAGCTTCTTCTCCAGGGGCGGGCTTACCGCTGGAGCGCAACATACTGCGGCGAAGAGCCGCAAAGTCCCACCAAGACTGTTGCGTTCACCTTTCTTGTGCCTCATGTTCCTAAACCATATTTTATTTTGACAAATTGGCTCCTTGTGACATTCTGAACCCCATAAGCTAAATGCACGTTGTTTTCAAGAGCCACCGGAAGTTACTAATGGGGTTTTCAGTGTAGTTCACATACGTCGCCACTGTGGGGCGCACGTGTAACATGTAGTGATGTTAAGAGCGAGGCGGAGAGGCCCGTGTATTTATCTCTGGATGTCTTGCCCTGAAATGTCCAAATGGTCTGTATTGGTTTCTTTACTTCCGAATTAACACAGACAATAGACCACCACACACACACACACACACACATACACACACACACACACACACACACACACTCACACACTCACACTCAGAATGAATGTGATGTTGATAAAAAGAAAACCTTTCGAAACTTTGAACAGCTGAATTAAAATCAAACAGTTTTCTAAAGCTAGACACCAGCCAATCAGCATGATAATTCCAGTTTTTTACTGATGAGCAACCTCACCAGCAAATTCTGCAGCTATACCACTAGTGAAAGGCTAGGAATGCAGTTTGTACTAGTCAAAACACTAGGTAAAGGCTAGTAATGCAGGTTGTACTAGAAAAACACTAGTGAAAGGCTACTAACAGTGTTTACTAGTAAAAACACTGGTAATATTCTAGTAATGCAGTTTGTACTAGTGAAAAAACTAGTGAAAGACTAGTAAAAACACTAATGAAAGGCTAGTAATGCAGTTTTTACTGAATGAAAAACACTGCAATTATTAATCCTTGGCAGACATGCCAGTCTTCTCAGATCCTCATGGCACAGTGGTTAGTTAGCTACCTGAAGAGATTGAAATCAGTTAGCTAGGGTTATCTTTCAGCTAAGTCATTTTGGATAAGTATGTCAGAAAAAGTCTGTATGTGTAATGAAAAAAACATGTGCTGCAAAATAAACTTCTTTTTGGGTGATGAATATGTTCATTATGTATTTGCTGAATTTAAAATACTGGGGGAACAAACTAAAATATATAATAGACATACATATATACATAATAAATAAATGTACAGGCCAAATTCACTGGTTTAAATTTGACCCCGATTTTCCACAATAGGAACAAATGTATTCTCTATCAATGAGACAGAAAATTAATTGAACATATAATTTAACTATTTTAACTCATTTAACCTTTTTACTTGAGGATTGTTCAAAAATGTTTTAATAATTCTGTTTTATTTGAATTTATTTTTATTTTGTTTGCACATATAGAATAAGTTGTTCATTTATCTATTAACGATTACACTGTTAAGCTATGCAATATGTTTTAAACTGTGTGAAATATAGACCAGTTTGACAGTCCTGAGCTTTGCTGTGCATGAGGAGAAATCATGACCAGACCAAACCTCTTGTACAATATGAGCATGCCTGCTGATTGCATTTCTTTTCTTGTCTACAAGAGGGTAATTTGCCTCTCCATTCTTGCCTCTCCTGCTCTCTCCTTTGTCCCTCGAGGCTCCTTCTTCCAGGCTTGCACGACCCTGTCTGTAAGGGGTAATTTAGAGAAGTGAGGGCATGATGTGGTGATGAAGGGAGGGGGCTGCTGTTATGACCTCATCCTCTTCCTCCATTTGCCTGCAGAGAAAGAGTGAGATCATGGCTCTCGTAAAAATGCCATTTAGGGCCTTTTTACGGTCTGAGGCTGTATTATCAGGCACTTCAGTGTGTTCAGTTGGCTTTCAAATACACCAGGTTATCAGATCTTCAGTGAAAGTGAACTGGCTTCTCTATTATGATGCACGTTATAAAAGAATTTATCCTGTGTTGATTAGATTTGAGGTTTCTGTGTGTGATCACCATTTCCAAGTTCCTCATCATGTCTGAATGTCTGTCGAGTCTGTGTGCTTTGCTGAACAGAAGCTGTAAATGCATGAATTTGCCTCTTTTCAGATTCACACATTGTAATTCACACTTCCGAATCATAAGACTTGCTAAGTTAAAAGAAATCAAGGCATGAGCTTTGGATTAACACCCTCATCTGCAACCCCTTCAGCGGTTCTTTTCATAGGCCTATAAAACTGCAGCTTATGAACTGAAGATATTATTAAGGTCCATATAATTAAATTGTATTTGCTTTTTCCACCTGATTCATACGGTTATACAGTATGGTTTTCATTACCACAAACACTGTGTCAATTACTTTCATGGCTTCCTTTTTGTGCTTTATTTAAAAAAGCAGTGCTGATTTTCAGCAAGTTAGAAAGACTGATTTTTAACCCATGGATCTGTATGTGCATAATAGTGTGTGTATGTAAGAGAAAATGTTTCACCCAGCTATTTTTATAATCTATTACTAATACCCACATCTTGAGTGAGGTGTTTATACAAAATAGCTCTCCTGGGATTGTCATAGTTTATTGAATGGTTAAATCAACATGATGGCCCACAGCCACCTAGCCTAGCACAACCTAATATCTCCAACCCAAGCATAGCGTTAAACAGTGTAGCAAGAACAAAACAAATCATACCAACGTCGTACTGAATTGTGTCGTTTCCCCCTGTCCAATCGGTATGGTGTGTGGTTAGTTGGCTTGCTGCAGAGATTGTAGTAGGATCTGTTGTGGGTGGCCTTCAGCCTATCACCCTTTAGCTTCAGTTTGGTGTCTTGAAAGGCTTTTGCTAGTGTAACAGAAAGAAATGAACTGAATCAAATGAAATGTTATATGTGTGAATGTAATAATATTATGTGTAATTGATTACAATATTGGAGTGAAAGGAAAAGTGTATTGGATTGTGTAAGCCTGGATTCAAGGTGAGATACAGTTGGTTATGGAGGTACACAGGTTCTGTATGGCATGTTGCAGCTGGGCTTGTAGATCTTGGACACTTATATGCTACCAAAGCCGGTGTCCCCGCTGGACCCATAAATGCTTGATTGGGAATAAATCTGCTCACCAGACAAATTGCATTTGTTTCAAATTGGCTGAGACATTCCTGAGAAACACTTGCTGTTGAACAATTCAGCATGTGGCTGGATGACCATCATATGTGATGGCATCAGATCATCACATCATTAGCTGGGGCTGTATGTTACTTCATAGCAAAGGCTCATCACAAGAAGTTCTCATCACAAGGTCTCAATATTCAAACACAACTATCACCAGATCTCAAACATAACCTGGATCGGCTGCATAAGATTCCAGAACTTTGCTGTGTGGCGTGCCCTCACATAACCACTGTCCCCAACACCTCCTAAGAGCTTTGTAAGAGCAGATAGCAGGTAATCTATCAAAACGACCATCCTGCTTCTCTTAGTCCAATGATGAGCCCCCTCTCAAAATCTGTCAAGTGGACAGAATGTCTTTGAATGTGTTGTAGAGGCATATCTAACAGCAATCTCTTACCAAGAGGTATACTACCCAAAAGTAGCCTCTATCAGCCTTTTTATATGGCAGCAGTTTTAGAGCCAGTGTTTAATCAGACCACACCAGTGGGGCTTTGTTCTTTCCCATTATAGGGCATCTTTATAGAATATTTAGACATATCGTTAGGTCCCTTATCATTGGTCCAGATCTTGGCCACCCTATACCTAACCTTGGTCAATTCCTCTCTTTCCAAGGAATTCCCAGTTTATTCAAATCCATTGGCTAAGAAACATTCCTTGCTGTCTTGGTGGTGCCTCCACACTAGGTGATTCATGCTGGAATATGGGAAAAAAGGTCTGGATTCTGGACAATGAGGAACCTCTAGATTCAGGATCTTTTTCTCTTAGCCTGTTACAAATGGTATTCCCAATGCACAGTCCCTTCTATTATTTTGCTCATTTTGTCCATATGTCCCAGTTTACAAGTCATATCTCTTGTTGTTGACAGCTGTATTCACATGTTGATGTGCCAGCTGTGGATTTAGGTGGGACAGGCACCGCAGGACCACCCAGTGCCTGCCAGACTCCATTTACACCTCTTTTCTTAGGGGGGAATAAAAACCGGCTGAGGAAAAACAATCCACCGCTGGATGTCCTCCCCTTTAAGAGCTCTTCACTCTCTCTACTCGCTCATTTAAGCTCCACTCGCTTTTCCAGAGGAGCTGAAGCCCTTCACACACACACACACGCGCACGCACACACACACACACTGCTGTCTGTGGGCAGCAGGCGGGCTGTTCTCTGCCCCCGATGCGCCGTTTCCCTGGGAGAAGAGCCCTGGACTGCGGTGTGCTGGAGAACTCAGGTGAGGGACAGTCTGACTTGGTGTTTAGAAGTTGGTCTCTCAGAGGAGCGTGATCAGACACCGAGCAGATCCGCGCGTGAGGTGAGAGGGTCTCTGTTACGCAGACTGGACTGAGCTGAATGGAAGCTGATTGTCCAGTGAGGAGGTCAGACCATCTGCTTCTTCTGTCTTTAACTGGCTTTGAACTTCTCGAGCTCGTTTCTGAGCTGGAGCAGCGCTGGTGTCCCGACACTTTCTCCCAGTGCAGACCAGCTCTCACGGACACGGAGCCTACAGGAGAACCTAGATCTTCATCCTGAACAAAGCTGGTTTCAGCTGTGTCCGTGTCAGAGGCTGAACTGAACACACTGGAATGAATGAAGCTCCATCTCCAGTTGTTCTCGAGCTGTAAAGCAGTTTAATGATCTGAAATAGGATGAGACTCACTTTACTGCCCATATAACCTTCCAACAAGGAGTTACAGTATGATGACAACTTGATAGTGCATCTTAGGACATCTGCACCATTAGAAGGGTTCTTCTGGTTCTTTATCCTAGCTGAAAATTCAATCCATAGATTATACTTTGTATGTTGAAATGGATCCTTACATTATTAAAATTGATCAACTATGGGTCTTTATTATGGGCGGTGATTATACAGTGTACATAGAACCATAAACATTTCAAAGAATCATTGGAATAGAAAAACTGCCTGCTTTTAAGGGGTCTTTTTTGGGGAGAAATCTGTTGATTCATAAATTATCAATCTGTTTGAATACTATATTTAGTCCTATGTGATCCAATAGAATATTATAGGAATGCTCCCAGTTTCCTAGATGTAGTCCATATAGGAATCCTATGGGAATTCTTAATTCTTGTCATTGATGATTCCTGTAACACTGATTATGATTGTTACCATCATTATTTTGTCCATTTCTCACGGTTACAGGAGGTGAATAGATGCAGTGGCTCTACCTCATTGGTGAACACACACAGTCTACATGTGTCTGCTCCATTCAAACGTTCCTCAGGGACTGCAGTCTTCACTGGCCATGTGTTTGGACTGAAACATGTCTTTCATTTTAAGACTCTTCATTAGACCTGGTTGTTTCACATAGGTTTGAGGTTGGACTAACCTGTACAGTTTGGTTGTGACCGCGGTAAACCCATTTCTCTTTTTTCCCTCCTGGTTTTTGCTTGGCTGGAGTTGCTGTTCTTTTTCCCAAAGAAGCCACAATGGCAAAGTGGCTGAAGGACTATTTGAGTTTCGGGAGCAAGCGAATGCCTCCTCAGCCACCAAAACCAGACTACACCGAGAGTGAGATCCTCAAGGCTTACCGTGTGCAAAAGAACCTGGACTTTGAGGACCCTTATGAGGACTATGAAAACAAAAGCAGGAATGACAGTGGGTCATCAGCAGTGACCCCACTCGCAGGACTCGGCTCTATGCTGAAGAACAGTGGTTTGGATATGAAAGTGGTGTCACCGAAGCATCGGCTCATCAAGGTGGACTCGCAGGATCTGGGCCGGACCAAGATTCTCCTGAGCTCCGTGTCCTTGGAGGAGCCGTCAGAACCAGTAAGTGGAGAATTAGCAGTCAAGCATGAGCTCTGAGTGAGCAGTTTGGCACTGATGTAACATCTCAATACTGTCTCTCTCGCTCTCTCTCTCTCTCTCTCTCTCTCTCTCTCTCTCTCTCTCATGCATGTGTGTGTATATATAAGTCTGATCTAAATTGAGGAGTTAAATAAGCAGGTTGTAAACTGAGGTAGTGACTGCTTTAATTAAACAGTTTGCTGTAATAATATAAGCTTTATGAAATGACTGAGCAGAACAGACCAGCTGTCATGCAAAGACAGTGACAGTAATGATTATATATAGCCTGATACAGTGACAGTCATTAGGGCTGGGCTGTATGACTAACAACATATGTATGCTTAAAAGAAATGGTGACATACGATACAATATGACCAAAACCTGTGTACTCTTAAAGTATCAGTATTTGTCAGATAGCAATGAATGTTTGGCAAATGAGGTCCACATCTGAGCTGTAAGTCCCAAAAGTGTGTGTGTGTGTGTGTGTGTGTGTGTGTGTGTGTGTGTGTGTGTGTGTGTGTGTGTGTGTGTGTGTGTGTGTGTGTATAATATAGCATTCTATATTCTTATTGTATTAAATACCATAAATAACTCCTCTCACTCCTCACTCATGCATGTTTTCCTCTCCTACCTTGTTTAATTCATCCGTTTATAAGTAGTTGAAGCTGAATATGGAGGTGTAGTTGTTTGAAAGCCTCAAGCTGAATGAAAGCTTCTCTGTCTGACTGTTTCTTACCCAGTTTGCCATGGTTACCACACTACACATTTGGTTCTTTGGACTCCCTCCCAAAATACAGTTTTTAACTTTTTAACTTTTTAAACGATTATTCATGATTAATAACAGAACATTGTTGTGATTTAATGTAATCCGTGAAATGTCTAATATATATAATTCCATTTTTTATCTTACAGAAACAAGATTAATCCAGTTCACATGGTGTGACGGCACATGTGTTTGTGTTTCTTCTTGTGTTTAAGCATGAAATCGTACCTTTTTAGATGCTCATCATAAGTGAAGATGTTATTTTAAAGCTTTTAGATTTTTTTTAAATAAACTATAAAAATAAAAATAAACTATTTTGAATATCAATATCTATCAGGTGATTCTCAATAGTTCAAGATTATTTTTCTTGATCTGGGCTGAAAACAAAATATGTTGGCATCCCATTACTTATGACCAGATGTGCTCTCGTGGAGTGGCACTCTCCAAACAACAGGGCATAACCTTACAGAGAGCGTTCAAAGTCTACTTTAATAAAACATACCACCGGTCTTCTTTAACATCAGTAACATCGATGCACATTATATGCTCAGGAAAGTGTATTATCATGAAATTAGGGGTGATGGCTCTCCTGTTCCTACTATGAACTACAACAGATTATATGGTCTGTTGTGCTGTAGTTAGATGGCTGCATTTGGCTGGGAGAGAAACACCTGAAAGGATTGAATTTCAATACTCAGCAATGCTTGGTGTAAGATAATCCATTTGTAATCCCTGCATGGATTTTGACCCTTTTGAACTGAGACAGAGGTGTCGGAGCCCTCTGATGTACGGTGGGCTGGGGCACATGAATAATAGATTGAGTTTGCTTAAGCATGCAGAGGGGTCCCATTGTGAGTACTCGGAAGAGCCTAAAAGGTCTCTATTGTTTCTCCTGTGATCAGACACAAGGCACAGGCACAATAGACATGCACATTGGCACAATAGCTATCACTCACACACACACACACACACACACACACACACACACACACACACACACACACACACACACCAGAACATCTGTGCAGTGAGGAGATGGCCTGGCTGCAGGTGCTTTAAAGGGATGCATTGATTCACTGCACACACTAATCACTGGTCATGATAAGTGAGCTGATTAGCTTGGCTGGGGGCATAGTGTGGTCAGTGGTGCGGTCAAATGTGATGCCATTTATTTGATTTGTGCTCCGACTGTGAGGCTTCAGTGTATTAGGTCTGAAATGTAGTGTGTGTGGTCTCATCAATGCTTAATGTTTCGCATGTCTATTAAACCGGGGTAGATTTCCTCACAAGTCTCATTGAACACTGTTGAATGGAATCACTCCATTTCCCTAAAACAGTTAGCAACAATTGGTTAAACTGAGCCAGATTGGGTTTTTCCATTGTGTCATTGTTGGGGAGTGGAAGGTTGTTGCACGTTTGTGGCTACGGGACAGAATTTTGAATGCTGGCTGCTCTGAACCTGTAGCTCAGTGTGCTCGTTTGAGAGACCATATGGCTGCCTTTGTATCTGTCAGGGTGCCAACTGACGGGCGACACTCTCTCTGCGACTGCGCCGAAAGACAAATGCTCCTCTAACACTCTCATTAACACTTTCCACCAGGCTCCTTCTGCCTCATGGGTGAGAATGTGTCTTAGGGTCCCTCAAGGACAATTTACTGGTAGAGTGTAGCAAACATATTTAAGCTTCGGGACTGTTCATAAGGCTGCACATAATGGGTTTGCACTTAAAATGATGGTTCTTCAAGGGTTGTTTAGTAAAGAAAATAGTTCTATATAGAACCACAAACAGATTTTTCTCATGTCTTTGTCTAATGAAAGGGTTCTTCAGATTATCGGAGAATGTGCAGTATATAATCTATAGAACCGTCTACAGCTCATTCTCCATCTATCTGAAGAACCATTTTAAGATGCAAAGAAGCTTTAATCATGCAAAGGGTACTTTAAATGTTCATGGTCTTGAGAAGAACCATTTTGTGTACTGAAGAACTGAAGAATAACATTGCCAACAGAGTGGCATAATAATAAGCCTAATAATGAGCCTAAGGTCACCAAGCCCAGTGCTAAGTGTTGACTAGAGAGGTAGGCCCACATCAGGCAGGGGAGCAGTTGAACTGTGTTCTCTGGAGTGATGGACTTTCATCCAGTACATTTGGTCTGAGTGGTATTTGTGATCCAGAACTTACCATCTACTCCATTCAAGCTGTTTTTGTGTCTGGAAACTTAGATTCTTGTATCCTTTTTTTCTTCACCTCATCTCACTCTTGTCTTGTATATCTCAGGTGGTCCCATCAGCCCCAGCCATTGGTGACGCAGACTACTCTGACCCTTTCGACGTACGCCAGGATTCACAAGCGGAAAATCGTCAAGGGCCCCCCACCCCAGAAAACAATGGCTACATGGAACCTTATGAAGCTCAGAGGGTTATCACTGGTCAGTAGGATGTTGTCAGTGTTTCTAAAGCTTCCTATTGTGTTACTGTTTTCTGGAGGACATCACATGATGCTGTTGACTGATATGTCCCTCAGGCTGTTTTGACCTTATGATTGAGGTGTCTGATTCTGGAGGCCTAGAGGCCCGTCCCTCACAGTTTGGTGTCTTTCCTGTTCAGATACACTTCCTAAACCTGATAACTAACTAGCTGAGTTGAATCAGGTGTGTTTGCAAAGGAAATTAGTCAAACTGCACTGAAGGCTTTTAGGCAAAGGCGTCATGAGTCAGTGATGCAAGAACAAAATCACTGTCTGTTATTATGTCCTGACTACCTCCCATGCTTGTAGTAAATGAATGCCGCCATTCAGCGCAGTTATTTTGTGTGTCAGAGTTGGACTGTAGATTGCAGGAAGTTGCTGATTTCTTCTTTCAGTTTCTGTAGAAGGAGAAAATCTCAATCTTGTGTTTGGTGTCATGTACTTTTCATGTTCTCTAGTCTGGCATGGAGTTTCTTCATTCAAGGTGTAGATGCCAGTCTTTCACACTCATTTAGTGAGTGTGCTCTTTCATTGTAGGGTGATCTGCCATCTCCCTAGGGGGTCTAGCTGTGACAGAGAAAGAGAGAAAGTGAGTAAGGGAATGACTAAGTGTGTGCGCTTGCCCTTGCTTGAGTTTTCTTCAGTCAGGAAAATTCTGTCTAAGCCTTCAAGAAGTGCACCGAGTCACATTAGATACAGTGTTGCTGCATATCCAGGCCAGATCCACTTCCACCACAGCTATGAATGAGCCTGTTCTATTGAGAATGTACAAAAGTGTGGCCTCTACAAACACTTTATAACATTAGAGTATAATATGTTTAAACATTTGGACATTTAATCATCATTTGGATAATATTGAAACATGGACGAAATATAACACAAATTGTTGCTGTTGGACAAAAACCTCAAATGTTTCACAGGAGAAGAAAAAAAAAAAATCTACGTTTAAATCCCAGTTCATTTGGGAACATTTCCATTGTTCCATGAAAGTCATCCCTTAATATAATGAATAAATGGTACATTCATGTTATGTCCAAAAAGTTAGAAATGTGTGCGAGTGATAAAATGCAACTTAAAAATGAATTAAAAAAAAATTCTAAAATGTAAATAGTAGAAATGCAACATATATTTACTACAACATTAGACTCAGCTGCAGCATTAGAACAAGGATAGAGAGGATTTGTGAGGCACCTGTGTTATTTAAACTTCAGATATTGACCCTTCATCCACACATGCACTAGAATTTAAACCTGTTTAAACCTTGTTTTTTCTTCCTCTTTAGTGGTGTTTTGTGTCACCCATGTCTCTGTTTTATGAGGTACTGTTGTCCCATACA
Organism: Acestrorhynchus altus; assembly: GCA_034509495.1. Taxonomy (NCBI): domain Eukaryota; kingdom Metazoa; phylum Chordata; class Actinopteri; order Characiformes; family Acestrorhynchidae; genus Acestrorhynchus; species Acestrorhynchus altus. Next base: position 15,291,796 of record CM067514.1, on the reverse strand, counting down.
GGGCTAACATGCTCATGCAAACATTTTTGTCTCTGGGCAGTATTTTTTTTATAAAACAGAAGGAGGGACATCACAGTTTTTTAAAATATCCTGATATTTGTGGGTGTAACCTTAGTTTAGTTTGCTCTTCATTGCTGAAGTGAGTGGTATCTCAATGGTGAGATCCAAAGAGCTTTTTAAGGCCTTCACAAAGAAGGTTGTGGATGCATTTGAGTTAAAAGGGATTTAAAAAGATCTCAGTTAGAAATCAGTCATTCCAACTTCCAATGTGGCCAGGTCAGGCTGTCCTAGCAAGTTCAGCTCAGAAGCAGACCACAAGAAGTGCATGAAGAAGTATTCATGGGACCTACAGTTCGCTCTTGCCACAGTTGGTGTCAAAGTACAGCATTTACCATCAGAAAAGGACTGCGTTATAAACACTGTATGGATTTCCAGCAGCAGATTACCTGATTTATTTTAATGATGAACTGATTACATAAACTAGGTTGAATGGTAACAGTAAATACTGGCCTTCCTCGAGGAGAGCTCTAGAAATGGTTAATCTGACAGATATTAAATCCACCCAGAGACCTGCTGTCAGAATCTCACTGAAAACACTGAGCTGGGATAATTAATGACTAATTTAATTGATATGCTCCATTTATTACTACAAGTGTCCCAGTGGAAGTGTCCCACTGGAGTGTTTGCAGATTGGAGTGGAGTTAAGGGTCACTTCAATCATCAGTGAGGTTTCAACAACAGATTTAACAAGCTGTTGTTGTGTAAGGATATATAACTGACATCTTGGTGTCTATCTTGGTATCTAGTATCTAATCTTGGTTTAGATTACAAATATTCCAAATTTCTTAATTCAGTTGCCTCTTATGGTACCTAATGGACACTGTCAGGTCTTGAACCTCTTCCTGTCTTAATATTTAAAGTAGATTTTTGATGAAAAGGCCAAAGTTACAATCACTAGCAAAAGTATGAACACAATTCTGGCTACAGCAAAAAAATTGCTGTGGGTGCTGTTAGGGTGTGTGTTTTTTTATATATATACATACCCACACCATGCCATTCTGTGTCATGGACCACAAGCAAATCTGTTAGAGATTACTTGACAACTCGACATGGTTTGAGGCTAGTGTGTAATGATTTAGACTAACGGTTTGCATGATGCTAATTACCTGTTTGCTCTGTGAGTCTCGTACCGCCAGCACAAATCTAAAGAAGCAAACTTCAGATATTTTTGAGGAAAGGTTTGATTTAAAGGGGAGAAGTTGTGTAAATTATATATATTTTTGCTGAACTCACTTCAAAATAAACTACAGCTTTAAGAAGTGAAAGCGTTTGAAAGCAAGATGAGTTAAGCCTGAAGACCCTGAATGTAAGCCCACCCTTAACGTCAGTTTCATATGCCCTGTGGAACGCCGCAAAATATCCTAAAGCAAACCACTAAACCAACAATTCATAGTGGTTTCTGCATCAGGATTAATAACTGAATAGTAAACCTCAGGTTCAGCGAGTTTAAACAGGATTTGGATATTCACATTGTGCGGAAACCTAATCCAGGTGCTTCTGTCTGTGCCTTCACCCTCACCTGAAGCCCCCTCTTACCAGTTAACGTCTGTGCTCTGATTCCATCCCTGTATGTTCTCTTTATCTGTTAATAAGTGTCGACGCTGAGGTAGAGTGGAATGTCTCGGCTCCTTCTCTCCTGTCGGAGGCTCTTAACGTCAACATGCCGTCTCCCCCTCCCCCTCACCTCAGGGTCTGTCCCCCTGAGGCCTCTGCTGTCGCTATGGAGACAGTTGGGGAGCCCACCACAAGAGAGACGTTTGAAGGTTAAAGTTTGTCTTGCCCCTGTTTGTAGGCCTTCAGATTTTTTTCTTTCTTCGCCTGGCCTTCCCTTGCTGTTACCTTGCCAGCACAACTCTGTGAAGATTTATCTTCTCTGTCAAAAATGTAAAATCTTGGTGTTTAACGCAGGCTTATCATTTTAACTTCAGGTACCAGAGAGACTGAAGGTGAAAAATATGGCTGAGATGGAAGTGTGACAAGAACACATTTCTTGTGTTATACATTTCATGTATATTTCATATGCAGTAAATTTTTGGGTGAGTTGACGTGTAGTGCCAATTAATTTTTATTTTTATTTTATTTTTTTAGCAATGCCGTAGATTGAGGTCACTCAAAGGGTGGTCTGGGTCTGGACACAGATGCTGTCTTATCTGAAAGGATAAACAATAACCCGTTAAGAAATATTTGTGACTGTGTTTAATTTAATCAGCATAACGTTTTCTAGCCTTTATGATACAGGTGTAGTGGCCCAAGATATTTACAAGCAAGTTGCATGCATTGGTTGACATTGGTCAGCCAATCAGATGTGTGCATGTTGATGAGCGCTGCAACTCGGGTGAGTGACACACATACAGGGCAGAGTTGAGAAACAGTCAGAGAAGAACAGATACAGGAGATACAGAGGAAAATTAGTTCATGTGGCATCTCTAAAAAGAGAAACATGGAGTGAAAACCTCTACATGTGTGTTTTTGACTAGTATGTCTAATATGGTCTGAGATAGTGGACATTATTAAAAGCCAGGTGCAGTAATGACAGGTGCTACCACAATTATTATTATTGTTATTAGGCACTTTTTTTATATTTACATGTAATTTATCCAGTTAAGTGAGAGAACTGGCCATAAATTCTGTTGGAATATATTGAGTTGTACATTGTATTGTTAAAATATATTTCATGTGCTTATAACTTTAATCTGACATTCAACTTCTGCGTGGAATGTGAACTGTTATGCTACTTCAGTATACCTGACATGACATAACGTCTAACCCTGCATTATGATTATGTTCCAGGATTTTTTCTCTAACTGGGCCTTATTGCACTTTAATTAAAATGCCTACATTAGATGAACCACGTTTGGTTTCATTAAGAACCATGTTTTCAGTAGAGATGTGTTGGCGTGAACCTTTGCATCAAGTGAAGGTTCTATTAGACATTTGAAACCTTCTTCAAATGTATATTTCAGATTGTAGGAAACTGAAGGCAGCCCTGTTGATAATTTATGGAAGGTTACTTCATATGGACATCATAAGACATGCATAAGTACTGTATAACATTTATTATAGTAATGATTGTCACTGTGGTGCTGGAACACCACGTCCTGTAAACCAAAGTGAATTATACTGAATACAGTATCACTGACTTCATAATACAGCATGTCCTGATGACATTAGATATTTGTATGTTTATATTCTCAGTTCTCATGCTTGTGTAATGGAGTATATATTTAGGATGGCTTCAAATGGTGTAATCTGAGTAGAAGTAGAGGTTCGTACCCTTCAAACACCAGTGACCCAAATCTACTACCAGCCGTACATGCCTATGCCATAACAGTGCCTCCATTATATTTGATAGCTGTGGTCAACTTTGGATTATGAGCCCTTTCTTTACATCTTTCATACTCTTCACTTCCCATTTTTAGATTCCAAGCAGAGCTTAATCTGATTTTGATCTAGAGTGTTACCACTGGTTTCGTGAAGGCTTCCCTTGTATGTAGACTTTTAAAATGCTACAGGCACTTTCTCGACAGTGTTCTCAACATGACTAGATGTTATGGAAGGAATAACTTTCTTAACTGTGCCTCAGCCTTGCCTTTAGTCATTGCTGATGCATGCTTTATGAGTAGGATTCAAATGACTTATCATAAAATGTATAAATAAAATTGGATACAATGGTCTGACAGTTATTCTGCTGCTTGTTACAGTTCGTATGCTGGCAGTGTGTCTTTCTATAATTAGAAAACAAATTGTATTTTCTTCTGATCCATGAAGTTACTCAATGTTCTACGAACTATTAATTAATCCTGTGAGGTGTAGATGGTCACAATAACTAACACCTCATCCCCTAAGAGACATTGTCCTGTGATAAGTAGGTTTATTGTACTGAGTGAGTTCCTCTCAGGCTGTCCGTTTGTATCTGTTCTGATCCAGAGTGAATTACAGTTTCAGATTTACTCCACACAAAGAGAACTAGCTTTCATATTCTCTTCTAGTGAATTCTCTTACGGTTTAATGTGAATTGTGTTAATACTGGTGTGATGCGCCCATATCAGCCTCATCAGTGTCAAACAAAAAGCACTTTAGTTTTATTTCTTCTTGTGGTGATTAGCTCCCAGTTGTTGAGTGGTTTAGAAAAAAAAATTGAGAAGAAAATGGCTGTTTGTGAGATGACACATTAAAAATCGGGTTGATGCCCATCTTTCCCAATTTCCTTGTCCTCTTTCTTTCTTCCTCTCTCTATGGCCATCACAAGGGTTTTGTTAAGCCTCCCCATATGAAGTCCTGAGCCTCTGCCAAGCTGTGCAAACACAATTTGTCTCCCCCTCAAACGTGTGCCCCACCACTCCACGGCACACATTTTCATAATTAATGTCGCCCGGCGAGGGAGCCCAGCTGGGCTATGCAGGAAACATATCGATTTCACGTTATGTCTTGTTTTTCTCTTTGCAACCTGTCTCCATCCATTCTAATGAATAAACACTACTGCATGCCCTGCCGCTGTGGGCACATACTGCTGCTTTTTTATTATACAAATGTAGGACAGAATCCTGTTGCCCGATTCATACTTAAGAAATCTTGAGGTTTTTTATACCCTAAAGGTGCACATTTCAATCAATCATTTGCATAATTTCAATAATTACACATAAATCAAAATCTGACCCTTAAAGGATATTTACCTTTAAAAATGACTGTTCACACCTAACTTGCGTCTTTAAGCAACTGTCCATAGCAATGGTATTTTTTTCCCCTGTAGACCATCTCAAAAAAAATTTGAAAGACAAAACCAATGCTTTTAAGAGTGTTATATCTTTATTCAGCTGTACAAAATACTTCAGTACTGCAGAATTTGATTGAATCCATGCTAATTATAAGTACATTGGTCAACTATGACATTACCACCACTTCCTTTTACACTCATTGTCCATTTTATCAGCTCCTCTTACCATACAGGGGCACTTTGTAGTTCTATACTTACAGACTGTAGTCCATCTGTTTCTGTGCATACTTTTTTAGCCTCCTTTCAATATTCAATGGTGAGGACCCCACAGGACCACCATAGAGCAGGTATTATGTTGGGTGACTTAGTAGTGGTGTTAGTGTGTAGGTTTTGGCAATGGTGCGCCTACCTCCTTTATAGTCCTTACTATAAATACTTGGATGTTGTGAGGTTTTGTTTTTCTTGTCGTTAAGCCAAGCAAATACTTCTCCTTTCATCTACTTTACTTGCCTCTGTGGTCCACACATTAGTCTTTTTTTCTTTTTCATATTTAGCTGTTGGTACAGGTCACTCTTAGCCATGAAACTGCTAGTCAACACAAGCGCTTGCTGATGCTGGTGGAAAAAAAAGGGGTGAAAGTATTTTGATTGTTATACAATTTCATTTGTTATATGCTTTAAAATATATTTAAACAGTAATTAGTTCTGAAGACACAAGCTGTTTGGTTGAGAAACATTCAAACTGCTGTTATCTCACCACAACATTTTCACAAACACTGTATGATTTATTAGTAAATAACGGCAGAAACTCCTTAAGTAACGTAAATTCTCTGAAATTACATGGATTAAATTATAATTTAATATTTTTAATTTAATTATAATTATTATCATTTATAATTTAATTCAATAAACTAAATGAATTAAAAGAGAGAGATAGAGCAGCCAGTTTCTCATCTGCTTGCCCTGATTTTGGGCCATTTGTAACTGCTTAGGGGGAATCGCCCTGCTGTTTTAAAAACTCTCTTTTAAAGCTCTCAGCATACATGCACAGAGACTCCATGACACTGGGGAAACTGTAGATCAGGTCAGAGCTCATTGTAGTTTAAGGAAGTCTCTCTTCATGTTTATGGTTTAGTATTATCTACTTGTACACTGTGTGAATAAATACATGGAAAGTGGCACTGAGACGTTTGTCTGTGTGTCTCTGAGACTTGAGAGGTTGGCTAGTCATGTGACTCAGACCTCTTCCCTGGGGTTGAGATCACATCAAGAATACACGATAATAAAAGACAGACATGAAATACGCTGAGTGGAATTGGAGTTTCTTTGCTCTGATTTGTTGGTCTGTGTACAGAGCAGGAGAAGGAGCTACAGGCTGTGCAGTGAGGGAGTGGAGCTGTGTTTGTTACTGTGATGTCGGAACAAGCAGCTAGTTAAAGAACTATCACATAACACACTCCCTCTCGTTCTGTATTGCTTTAGTAATAAACATGGGTGAATGCCTAACGTGGGAAAATATTATTTTGACAAAAACTATTTATTGGATCATGAAATTGGCTTGATTCCTACAAAGCACCTTTCAGAGCCCTGAAAGAATTAACAAACACTAGTAACAGTATGACAGGCGGCGCAGTTGATATTGCTGTTGCCTCACAGCAAGAAGGACCTGGGTTCGATCCCCAGGTGGGGCGACTTGGGACATTTCTGTGTGGAGTTTGCATGTCTAGGGTTGTTTCCTGCCCTTGCGCTCAGAGTTGCTGGCTGGGCACCGGCTCCCCCATCACCCTATACAGGAATAAGCAGTATAGAAAATGGATGGATAGTAACAGTATGTTCTATCATCTGTATTCCACAGCCCAGGGGACCCCGTGTTTTCACTCAAACCCCCCCAGCCCCCCCAAATTACAGAAAATTGTGCGGTGTCTGGTAGACCCTGAGGACTGTACTGTGTGAAACGGCTGTGATGTCTTATGTGATAAATGTTTTGTCTCAGAGCTGCAGAGGCGAGCCGGAGGCCGGGGCAGAGGGGAGGTGCAGCTGTATGACACTCCATATGAGGAGCAGGGTTCTGGACCCATAGAGCCAGCTGAAGAGGGCAGAGAGGGCAGGCTCCCACAAGATGACGAGAGGCCAGCTGACGAATACGACCAGCCCTGGGAGTGGAAGAAAGACCACATCTCAAAGGCTTTTGCAGGTAGGAAGAGTTCATGTTTTTTTTTTGTCCATAAGGAGACTTAAATATCTTAACTGGTTGGCCAATGGGAATGTCTGACCTTCTCATCCAATGAGAGATAGATAATGATGGTTTAGTTCACACCACATTTTGGACATTCCGTTTAGTACAATGTGGGGAAAAAATGTTTTATTTATTGAACAGACGTGCAAGTTCTGGTTTGTTCCACTTAGTAAACACGAATGGTTTATAGCGTAAAACCCTGGTTACATGCATATAAATGAGATTAGCCACTACGATACTAGCACTCATCAGATGTGAAACTGCTGAATCAAAAGTGAAAACTCTTGCATAGACATTTAGGGGACCAGATTTAGTTTAGTCCTTCTGGGTTCCATTTAGGACCTTTGCAACTGGTGTAAATTATGCATTAAAGTGTGGGTCTACGGGGATTAAGGGGTTAAGGTTGCTGAATGTAACTTGCACTTGTAAACCTTGGTTCTGCATTATGTTTGTCAGTCCTTGTCTATCGCGTACTATGGATTTTCCATACAACTGTGTGCACCAGAATGTTGCATCTGAAACATGACTTGGCCTACATGAATAAACAATGAACCTCAAACAGCTGCCTACTGCTTATGGACATTATGCTTATGGTCTTCTGAAGTTCAGCCCCAGCTTTCAGGTATAGATTGGGTTAAATATGGCAATAATGAATAAACATGTTTGTTCTGTCGTCCTTTCTCTCTCTCTCTCTCTCTCTTTCTCACACACACACACACACACACACACACACACACCTGCCTCTAATGCGGCCACTTCTCATCTGTACTCCAACAGCCATAAAACACACCATAATTACATTAGCCACAGTATTACCAGGAAGAGACTGGCAAAGATGGAGTTTGATAAATTGAGTGAGATGTTGGAGATGCGCTGCTGTACAGGAGTGTTGCTGGCACTTCTGCTAATTTACAGCCTTGCACTCTCCTAATCAAGTGCTCACGTTGGGGGCGGGGCTTTGAACAGCTCAACAGATGATGTCTTCTTTAGTATTTTACTGTGTTGGTCTGTGTTCTAGCTCAGGATCCACTGCTCACGGCAGCTGAAGTAATTTTCATGTTTTACAGGGACTTCACAGAGGGATTCATCTGTTTTTCAGTGTGTTGCATTAGGCTGCTTTAGCCACTGACAGCGACTAATAGTGCTGCATATCTGCTGTGACCCTGCTGAGGGAGTGATGGAGCAAGGGTTAAAGGGGAAACAAAAAAATACAGGCATACACAGAATGGAGAAAGTGTGTGTGTGTGCGCGTGTGTGCATGTGTGTGTGTGTGTGACGAATTTGCTGCTCATATACAGATAGCAGCTGGAGTGGAGGTGGGGTATTGTGTTGTCTCTCTCTCTCTTTCTCTCCATTTTTATATCTAAATATCTGTATCAATCTCTTTATATCAATATCTTCAATGGAATACCCAAATCCAGGGTGATAATAGGAAGTTTGCCCCTCCCCTTTTCTGCAGTAACAGTTTTACTCTTCTGCAGAGGATTTAAACTAAATTGGAGAATATGTCTCTCAGGAATTGATTGCATTCAGCCACAAGAGCATTAGTGAGGTCAGGTCCTGATGTATGATAAACACCATTTTAGCTCATCTCAAACCTACTGGATGGAGCGCCATTATTCCAGAGCCCAGTGAGTGGTATCTGTAAACCTCTCTAGCTCATTTGAATGCTTAAATGTTTCCTTGCCTGGTCAAATGGTTTGTTGGTGTTTTAATATGGAGATCTGGAGTGTCTGGGTACTTTTGGCCATATGATCCATTTAGTTATCTGTGTATGTGTCTCTGTCTTGTGTCTATCTGTCTAATCTCAGTCTTGCTCGCTCTTGCCCTCTCTCTGCAGGGCTGACACACTTTGTCTGATAAACCACTGCATGGTGCTGAGGGGGGCTGCTTCATCTGTTAACCCCTCTTACATACACACTCGCACTCTGTTTCTCTCTCTCTCTCTCTCTCTCTCTCTCTCGCACTCATCGCTCCCCCTCCTTCGGTGCTTCTCCTTTCTTCACCTACACATCACACCCCTCTACGCACTCATCAGAGCTGATTACAAAGAGACAGGGAAGGAGTGTGGGTGAGGGTGTGTGAGAGAGGAAGAGGCAGAGGGGGATCTAGACATTTGTCCAGGCTTAACTATTATGTCTGAATCTGCTCCGACAAGGTGTTTTCGCAGTTGCAGTGCCTTTCTCTCTTGACCACTAAAGTTGCAAAAAAGAATATTAAAAATATTTGGATATTTGATTAGTTGTATAATTAGTCATATGTATATGCATGTTTGCAGAAACCCCAAAGAAATTTTATCAAGAGCATACATGTCTTTTTAAACTTTCCCTCTGGAGGAAAAGGAACAGACACTGTAGTAGATCGACAGCTGAGGAGTGTTGTGTAGGCGCTGCTTCTACAGCATCTTTACTCTTTAATCCAATTTCTCCTGTAATGAGTAAGCAAAGGTAAATTATAGGTTCTGTGTGTTGTTAAAGATTTTAATAGGGCTCAGTGACATTGTCCCAGTATATTTGAGCTGAATGGTGATATCCAAAACAATATAGGTGAAAAATGAGACATGTATTCTTTACTGTATCGAAACAAACATGAAATTGAAATTTGATTGTCATTTCCTCTTTACAAATACCAAGTCATCTAATGCCCCTCTGTCTTACTGAAGAATGTGAGTGGGGGGTGGAGCAGGGGCAGAGCAGAGTGAGGGTGCAGAAAAAAAGGTTTTCCACAAAATTGAAACGGAACATTTATTTTTCAATTTTCAACTTTCAAACTTGATATAAACAATATCACCTTGGCCCATGTCTTACATATTGATATATCATCCAGCCCTATATTATAAGTCTGAAGTAACCAACTCGCATTGAAATAGCTGGTCCTCAGCTGCGGAAAGCAGTTCACCGCACATGAAAGGGCGAGAACCACTGCAGGCTGCTGTCAGTTTGCTAGAGCTCAGTATTCGAGTGAAGAGAAGACCGGAAACATTTTCAGTGCAGCGACCAACCTGACACACTAATAATAGGTCATTTATGTGTTTATGTTCACACAACACTTGAATACCTCAAACAGCACTTTTTTTCCCATTGGTTTCAATAAGAGAGGTGTGTTTTATGGACAGTGGACGCCTTGAATAGTCGTACAGTGGACGGCTGGGCGATTTATCGATATTTCTACCAGTGTATAAACCAGGGTCATAACGGAGTGACCCATCCTCCTCTGCTCAAACTACTTATATATTTTTGATAAGGGGACACTGGACCACCCCATCTGCTGTAATACTCAGGTGACTGGAGTAATGATGATGACAGTTTAATGGTGGTTAAACTAGTAGCAGTAGCAGATAATTAGGGTCCGTGTACATTTCTACATATTTGGTGGTTGGTGATGGCAGGTGGGCAACTAGTCCATGGTAGGGTGAGAAACTAGTCTCTAGGAGTGACCAGTTTTTAAATTATGTTCTGATTAAATCTTTCACAGTTTAGTCTGCCAGTTCTATTGTTTTCCCCTTAACCATATTAATCTCTGAGCGTGAAGAGTTTAGCTGTGTGTGTGTGTGTGTGTGTGTGTGTGTGTGTGTGTGTGTGTGTGTGTGTGTGTGTGTGTGTGTGTGTGTGTGTGTGAGAGCGAGAGAGAGACAGGATTGGCGTGTGCTGGATTGTCAGGCTACTTGAAGTAAGCCCATGGGAAAGAAGACCAGCTCCATTTGTGCTCTATCCCACGCTGTCTCTCACTTGCCCATCGTTCCCTTTTGCTCTCTCTCTCTGTCTCTTTCACTCTCTCTCACACACACTCACTCTCTCTCTCTCTCTCTCTCTCTCTCTCTCAAACAGCATGTGAGAAAGTGAGAGATCCTAAATCATTTGCACTCTCATTACCTTTTTCTTATTCTCTCGTTCTCTCTTGTGCTCCCACTCTGTTTTGCTCTCTCTTTCTTTCTCTCTCTCTCTCTCTCTCTCTCTCTCTCACTCTCTCACTCTCTCTCTCTGTCTCTCTGACATTAATGAAAAGGCATGTCTCTGGCAATTCCGTCTCTTGCAAGCACTCACTGGGGACGAGTGACAGGGAGGTGAAGGAGGACTAATGTCTCACTTTAGGAGGAGAGGGAGAAAGTGGGATTTATGGAGGGGGTCTTGGAGGGATAAACAGCTAAGAGGAAATGCTGATTGAAAAAAGATGATTCTTAATGGAATGTGAGCAGGGTTGTGTAGCAGTTTTCTTCTGCACCATTCATTCTTACAGCAACATTTACAAATCCAGGTTTTCCATTGTTTTCCTGTAAGCAGCAGTGAGTGTGTGTTTAGGTTTTTACAGTAGATGTATTGTTTTGGTGCCCAATTAAGTCTGTTTAAATCTGCAGCTTGTGTTTCACATGAGAAAAGAGAGAAATGTAGTGGGCACGACTTGTATGTTGTTCCCTTTTGGGGTCTGCACTGACCTGATCACGTCTCAGAATAGCAGCAGTGCAGTCAGTTTGATCATCATGCTGAGAGACGCATGTCCCTTTCAGTAACGTGCTGCACCATAGCTACAGGTTATCTGTCTGTACTGTATGTGTTTCACTGTAGCTCAGAGACACCCTTTGTCCTGTGTGTGTGTGTGTGTGTGTGTGTGTGTGTGTGTGTGTGTGTGTGTGTGTGTGTGTGTGTGTGTGTGTGTGTGTGTGTGTGTGTGTATTGGGGGGGTTAGTAACTAGCACAGGCTGATGTGCTGCCCTTTGTCAGCATTACAGGAGCTGGCAGGTGTGTGTATGTGTGCGTGTGGAGACTGGAGGGTGTTAATGGAGATTGGAGCTGGACAGCATGGCTGCTTAGCAACCTTAATCCTTAAACCTTAAAATACAACTATGGCTGATATCTATACTGTTTTTACATAAATACACACACAGACCAAGACAGTATAGAAGCCTACAGCTGTTGGTTATACAATACAGCGTACTTGTAGACGTATGTGTATGGACTACACAATATACTGTGATGCAGATATACCCTGAAATGAATTTTAGTTTTAGTGATTTGATAAATAACTCACTACATAATTTCATTCCAAAATTTGGACAGCATGGACCGACAGAAATGCTGACTAATAATCTGATTGATAACTCTATTGATTGATGAATTCTGTTTGGTTGTAATCGAATCCTTTAAATAATTTGTTAAACAGAAGAATAGTGAGGCAAGGCAGGTTTATTTGTATATCACCTTTCAAACACAGTGAAAAATTCAAAGTGCTTTTCATCAACAGAGATACACATTAAAAGCAAAAAAATATGTAGAATTATTAAGAAATTAAATTATAACTATAGAATTTTTTTCTTCTCTTAAATATACTGTAAGAGAATGTGAGAACTCCCCTTACAGGACAGAGTTAACCGCCTTTAAACTGAGCTAAAATCCTGATCCAACAGGAACGTTTTCTGCCTGGATGTAAGTGTCCAATGTTGGGGGTCTTCTAATGCTCTCTGTCAGCTGATTCCATTTAACTGCATTTTAGTAAATACATGCTACTTCTCCATGTTTAGTCTTTATCTTAGGTCTGACTTGTTCCTCATGATCTGAGACTTCTGGGTTCGTATCACTGCATCATAACAGATAGATATGCTGGTCCTAAATGTCCCATTGAGACATTTATAGACCAGTAATAGTCCTGTAATCCATTCCGTACCAGACTGGTAAGCCGTGTAGGGATTTCAAGAATGAGATTGATGTGTTCCTTTCTTTTACTTCTGGTGAGAACCCTGGCAGCTGAGTTCTGAATCAGCTGAAGCTGTTGGATTGTCTTTTTTGGAAGAGCAGTTAGGAGACTGTTACTGTAATCAATCCTGCTGGAAATGAAGATGTGGCTCCAGGTATGGTTTAGACAGAACATCTGTAATTTTGTTAATGTTGTTAAGGTGATAGAATGCTGATTTGCTCACCTTTTTTTTTTGCTTTGACTGCTAAAATTGAGATCAGAGTCTAATAGTACACAGATGTTACAGGCTAGCTCAGTTTAGAGTTTTGGAATGAATGGAAAGTTGAGGGGACTGTAGTTATTCAGACTGAGGGCCAAGCAGAGTGTCCTCTACATTGCTGTGGTAGGACATCCCATAGTCGCCAAGAGGAAGCATACATTCCCAATCAGAATGGTTAGTTACATTCTGGTAGTTGATAATGCTGTACTCTGTTTCATTACTAGAATACCAGAATGGATTCAGTAATTCTCATGGTATGTTCTAGTTGTGTGGTGATATCATCTTTCATTTCTTTGCATAAAGTCGTACAATACTGCAGTGTCAAACAGACGTTTTGCTTCCAACTAAAATCCGTGAATAGCTCTACATCTCTATTCCACTAGGCTTTTGTAAGACTGGCATCCAGGTCACGCTCAGTGTGATGTTGCAGGACAAGACCATTTCTTCTCACCTCTTCAATGAGTGAATGTGAAGTATGTCTGCCATCATTTTAAAGCAATTAAATAAACAAACAAACACACTAACTACAAACACTGCTGCTCCTCTTTCTTTGACTGGATTTCATGTGATGCCAGTTGTCATGGTTACGTATACACCAAGTGGTACTCTGCACGTGCGCATAATTTTGGGTAGTGCACATTTAAACAGAAATTTCTTCTTATAATCACCTTAATCTGATATCAGGAGACTACGTTTTCTTTTTAATGGAGAATCTCCTTTCTGGATACTCAGTCCCTGTTTGGGAAATTGGCCCGTAAGGTTTTTGCACTACAGCAGCTATATATATACACTGATGTGCCAGTTCATGGAATAGTAGAAGATAAATTGATCATGAAGTGTTAGTGCAGAGGGTGGCTTTTCTGTTTTTTTTTGTTTTTTAACCTAATTTGGAAGAGTTACCCATCCCATGTCTGCCCCCCATCACAAATGATTCTCCTGATATTAGGAGGGTGAAGACAAGCCAGCTACTCTTTTAGAACTTCCACCGTTGCATGAGCTCTGACACGCTGGCTAAAAGACACCTGTGCCAACCAGCATCGTATAAGGTGTGATGTGGGCAGAGAGTGCCATCTGGCCATTGATGGCAAGCAGTGTGATCCCTGATTCGAATCAGTGATCTTTGGATTATAGTGCTACCACATTATAGTGCTGAAACACTTGAAGCATCAAGGTGTTATCTTGTTGAGATTTTCATGCTATAGTAACTGTCTCTGAAAATGTCTGATCAATGCTTGGATGCTTTATACCCGTGTAGCCCATGCCTGGCATTAGGCATGGTGTCAGTAGGTTCATGTTTATTTCAGTGACTTTTGATATGTCAGGGTAAATTGTAGCATTTATTTCTGTAAGTTTATAAATGTAATAAAATCCAGTAATGTAGTGTGTCCTAAATATCACCAAATATCTGTCTAAAATACCTGCCAAATCAAATCATCTGTGCGATGTGAATCTGATTTCATTCATGCATTCATACTGAGAAATATTTGATGCACTCCTGAATAACATCAAGCGTTCTCTGGATGCATCTTCTTAGTGAAATAACAGTTTTGCTGATATGCAAATCACTCACTGTTGTATTAATGGTTCAAAGCAGTTGCCGCTGCAGGGGTGTGTGTGTGTGTGTGTGCGCGTGTGCGTGTGCGTGTGCGTGTGCGTGTGTGTGTGTGTGTGTGTGTGTGTGTGTGTGTGTGTGTGTGTGTACAAGTTGGACACAGGGGGTCATCCTCTGATCCAGCCTGCTCTGCTTGTCCACATGAGGCCATTGTGAGCCACCAGACATCAATAATGCACCCAGAGCAGAGTGAAAGGTGTGTGTATGTGTGCCTGCTGGTCTCTGGCTTCAATAATTAAATGGACAAGCTGGAGATGTATGAGGTTGTCTGTTTCTTTCCTGTGTTCAAGCACTCCTTTAGAAAGAAGGAATGAGGGCGTCATGGCTGGTGGTCTGTTATAAAGCTGTCACACATGTGAGTGTGTGCACATGCACACACGCACACACACACACACACGCACACAACCCCCCTTCTTTGCCATCTCTTCATGTAATCCTGTTTGAGTGTGAGATATGCCTGTGTGCATTACAATGATTGTGTGTGTGTGTGTGTGTGTGTGTGTGTGTGTGTGTGTGTGTGTGTGTGTGTGTGTGTGTGCTTTTTTTGTGTGGATTGAGATGGTAATAAGCACACGCTGCATTTTGTTTCTCATTTCATTAGTATGTGGTGTGCCTGCTGATGCTGCTGATTGTCCCCAAGCATCGCTGGCCTTCTGCCTTTATTTTTCTTTTTTTCATCTATCTAATCATGTCTCCTTTTCGCTTCCATCTATCTGTTTCTCTTCCCTTTGATTCTAATCTCTCTCTCTCTCTCTTTCTCTCTCACTTTCTCTTTCTTTCTCTCTTGCTCGCATCTGTACTCTGTCTCTGGGTGGTGACCCTGTCAGGGTCAGATTTGAAGGAGCTGGCCGAGCTGCCCTGGCCTCCTCCAGTGGGCCAGCTGG
Source organism: Acestrorhynchus altus (assembly GCA_034509495.1). Taxonomy (NCBI): domain Eukaryota; kingdom Metazoa; phylum Chordata; class Actinopteri; order Characiformes; family Acestrorhynchidae; genus Acestrorhynchus; species Acestrorhynchus altus. Next base: position 15,276,344 of record CM067514.1, on the reverse strand, counting down.
AGGAGGAGCCCTCTGTGGGTGAGCAAGGTGACCCCTGCTGATCTCTGATCCCTGCTGCCCCTCCTACTGTCCTGCATATGTCCTGCTTGCCAAGTCACAACCACAGCATGACACCTGTAGCCAAAGATACCTTTTCCCAGAATCTCACTTTCACCCAGCTTTGGTCGCCTCTTCAGCACTGTTCTTCTGCTTTAGGTTATTCTTAAAGAGCATCATCCTGTGCTGCGTAAACCTACATTAATAATTAAAAGTTTAATTTTGGGGGTTTGTGCAAGTGTCAAAGGGCCCATATATATCATAACAATACAGACAAATTACAGAAAGAACCTTCTTTTAATGGAAATGAGTGTTAAAAATATTTTATCCAGAGATATATTTTTGAGACTGTGAATGGATAGCTCACTAGATAGGCCTAGATGTAGATGTGTAGTAGTGCGAAACCTGCTGATTCATGGTCTCTACTGCAAAGGTACAGCTTTCTACTAGATTTTGGAGCATTGCTGTGAGGATTTGATTGTGTTCAGCAACAAGAGTGTTAATGAGGTCAGGATGTTGGATCAACACCATCTCACCTCATGCCGAAGGTATTGGATGGAGCACCATCATCAAGAGAATACAGTTCCACTACTCCACAGCTCAATTCAGGGGGGCTTTACAGCCCTCTAGACCACCTAGATTTGCACATCTGTGTCAGCAATGGGTGCTACTAAAAGGGTTTCCACAAACATTGGGACTTAAAATGTATATGGACGTAGGCAGATAAATGTGTAGCTGTAGATAAAGATTTATAGATATGAAGATGTAGGTATAGTTGTAGATCTAGTGCTTGGTAGACACCAAACAATTATTTTAAAGCAAGGACATGTTGAAATATGGGCCCTTGTTTGCAGAAAACAGAATTTTGCTGAGTTCCTGACTTTCTCTGTATCTGTTCATCCACAGTGCAGTTTGAGGGTGCGGATTGGGAGCGCTCGTCCCCTTCTCCAGATCGTCTGCGTTCTTCTAGAAGTCCCCTTATTGCAGGCAACATGAAGCTCCGGAAGCCCAGTGAGCCTCACTCCATGGTGGGGGAGCGCGTGGACCCCACCCTGCCCCTGGAGAAACAAGTGTGAGTAATATTACAGTGTTTAGCTTTTAGTCCGACTGTCGCATTCAGGACCATATATTTTCTACAGTGTATTCTGGGCAATCTGAGGTGATGAAGGCTGAAAATGGCAATAGGGTTTTTTTTTTTGGAGAAATGTCTTGATGATCTCATCTGCTTTGCTCTCCTTTGCTCTTGGGACGCCTAGCTCAGCATGGTGTGTTCTAAGAGTGTGTGACTGTGTAAATGATTTATTGGTGTGGTGTGTATATGGTTATGCTATTAGACAGGCCGCTGGAGTGTGTCTGCACTGCAGCAGGCACTTTGTTAGCTGTGGAGGACGCATTACTGTCCTCCTACTGTGGCTGTTCATGCAAACAGTCTCTTTTTTGTTTCCGTTTCAAGTGCGCCAGAATAAGAAAGTGTTTGTGTGTTTTTCAGGTGGTATCATGGCGCTCTGTCCCGTTCTGATGCTGAGTCTTTGTTAACATTGTGTAAGGAGTGCAGTTATCTGGTGAGGAACAGCGAGACCAGCCAGTCGGAATACTCCCTCTCTCTCAGGTGCAGTATAATGACCTTTCCTTTTTAAATACACGTACTACACAGTCAGAGGGTGGTTAAGTTCTGACCTCATAGTCATTCTATCCCAATATTATAGTTCTTAAAGGGCTTTTCACATGGCAAGTAAACACCCCAGGTGAACACTCCCATTCATTTTCAGTGAAAGGCAAGAGTGACATATTAGTATTAAACTAATTACTGAAACCATTTTGGTGGATACAAGTTGACCAAAGCTAGCTGTATTTTATTTTGACACCATTTCCAGTTCCCACCCAGTAGCCAGTACTTCCCCTTGTGTGTGTGTGTGTGTGTGTGTGTGTGTGTGTGTGTGTGTGTGTGTGTGTGTGTGTGTGTGTGTGTGTGTGTGTGTGTGTGTGTCATTTCCATGTTGATGGTTCTCCCAATACTCTATCAGCCAGTGTGAAGGTGCTTATCAGGTCAAATCTCTCCCTCTAATTACAGTCTCAATCCATATCCCTTTACTCCAATGCCCCTCCTTCCCTCTCTCCCTATGTTTTTTCCCCCTGAGCTGTAATCAAGCAGGTGAATCACTCTCCACTTCACACGAACCTTCTTGCCCTTGTGCTAATGAATATGAATGGCCTGCTGCAGGCCACACACAATCAGCCACGCTCTGTGTTCTTTCACAGATGCTTTTCAAGCACAGTATAAAAATTTGAAAGTGGTCCGGTTTCTGGACAGCCTGGACATCCAGTATTGGAGATGCCTGATGATGGGGTGCTCTTTATTTTTTTCAAATTGGACTGCTGACAGAAAGCAGAATAATGGACAGAGCTTTTGTTTTGCTAGCTACAGTGACAAGAAGGCATCATCCAAATGAATTGCTGGCAAGTGTTCAGTGTCATAGAACCCAGAATGTTCTTTATAACATTTTATGATGTAAAAACAAAAAAAAAAATTTAAGCACAAGATGGAAAAGCCATTTTCTTAACGGAGCATGAAAAAGTGGGAAACAGTGTAAAAGTGGGCAAAAATGTTTCCATAAAAATCTTAAGTGCCTGTGTGGTTGAGAATCAGTGCTCGTCATTTCTGAAAGGAATTTTCCCTTTGTATTACAGCATTTTACTTCTGATATACTGTACTTTAATGATGGACTGTGAGCGGCCAATTAGAGCTCAGCTCTCAGGCACCATTTCTATAATTAGAAATCCAGAGGTGTTAAAGGTGAGGTTTAGCCTCTAGTTATTTGCATATTCATCCCTTTTTTTTATTCTCAGGCCATGTGACTCAGTCCAAATGATATGGAATGCTCTTTTATTGTCTTCCCTGGACAGTAAAGAGAGATACGCCAAGAAGAGCAGGAACAACTCTTTTTAATACCCATGATCTCTTATAGTAGAGTATTCTTACATTATATCTTCAACCATATCCACCACAAATAACTCTGTCATACATACATACATAGAATATGTATATTGTATTTAGAATTAAATGAACAGTTTAAAGGAATATTTCAACATTTGTTGATCTAATCTGTTGCATTTGATGGGTATGAGGTCAACACATTTACAGTAAACATCAGTGGGCAGAGCTGACACACATTCTACAAGAACACACACTCTTGTAGAAGCTTTTCTTGTATTAATCAGGTATTTGTCCTGGTTCACTTCAGATTCCTTTTGAAAATTATTCAGTCCCCTGCCTGATCACTTAGAAAGCATTAGTGATTGTAATCAGAATTGCTGTTAGGCTGTTTTTCCATTGCTCATGTGACTGATTATATTGAACTGTATTGCCATATTGTAACAGATTTGATCTCGGTGTACTTGACAGAGCATTCATAACCTGCTTAACCTAATTTGCATCCTATCTCTTCTCTTCTAGCACTTGAAAAGCTTAGTTACTAAACTTACCAAACTTAATAATAATAATAATAATAACAACAATAATAATAATAATAATAATCAGTGTTATTATTATTATTATTATTATTATTATTATTATTATTATTATTATTATTATGTATGAATTTGATCTAATAATGCCTGGTATTTTCTAAGCATAAAAACACTCAACGAAGATGAATTATTGTTAACTGTTTACTTTAGCACAGCACTGTATAAAATGTCTTGGGAAAATCTCTTCTTCTCCTCCACAGAAGCTGCCAGGGGTTCATGCACATGAAGTTCAGCCATTCGAAGGATGGCAAGTACATCCTGGGTCAAAACAGCCCTCCGTTCAGCACCATCCCCGAAGTCATCAATTACTACACTACACACAAACTGCCAATCCGAGGAGCTGAACACTTATCCCTGCTCTTTCCTGTGCTGGTACAGACCCTGTGATTGGCTGAGAGCACTGCGGGATTCAGTGCCGATGGCTAATTCACTAGACAAGGACTTGGTACCAGTGTTTCAGATTGTTTTGGACAAACTAATAACCTTTTTTTTTTTTTCAAAATCAAGCTTCATTAAGACACAGTGAACTTTATGTTGAAAGTACTATTTGACATAAAGCATCAGAGTACAGCGCTTGTTAAGCATAGATACACACTGCAGTGTTTATGGTCTGATAAGATGTATTTTGTCATTATAATGAGAGTGTCCTTATGGCTAATTTTTATTTTTTATTTTTTTATGTTGTAATGAACCTTGATTAGTTTGTGCCGTTGTTCATTCTTGGCCTTGATGTCCCTCTGGACAATTGGGGACTTTTATGGTGGCTGTAAAGGGGCTCTCCACAGGCTGTTTTATGATTACATGGGTAATAAACTTGCCCTTTGATCCATGTGGGACCTTCTCAGTCGTGTTGTTTGGTAGACTAGAAGCCAGACATCACAGCTATCATTCTTGCTTGGTTAACCTGGTAGAACATTTCAGTGTTGTTTGGGTATTTCTGTTTTCTGAGTGATTATTTCAGGTAATCAGAATGGTCTTAAATTGGTCTGCTGTTTTATTTTCATTATGCTGATTTATGATGGCATTTGTGAGATTCCAGAGAGGTTATTGTGATGGGTTTAATAAGGCTAATGTCATGGATATGAAAAGTGTGTTTTTAGCTGCTATATTTCAACTGTTTTTACATATTATGTAATAAACTTTCTGGAGAGAATGTGCTCTGATTAACTGCCTTTAATGTAGGTTCTCCAGTAAGTAGCTTGAAGTTGATGTGAATCACTCGTTCATTACATAAAAGTAAAAAATCAAAAGAGAAAAGCTTATGAATGGAATAATTCATTTTCTGGTCTTTGGTTACATGCCATTTACAGAATCCTTAAGCAAGAGCCGATGTTTTTGCTGTTTTTCAGCTACAGTATAAATCACTTTTACAACACTGCCACAAAAACGAATCGCTCATGAACAGCTTTATGTACATACATTTGTTGACAAACTAAAGTATGAAGAGCTTTGAAATGACAGCTTTGAACGTGAAAGAGCCATGCTGAACGACAAAGTAGACTAATATTACAGGATTTTATATGAATATGCAAACAAAGCTACAGGAACACTGGGGGAAGCGAACGTACAAACAGCTAGTTTATATTTTCAGTATTTGTGGCAGACACTCTTATCCAGAATGGCTAACAAATGTCATTGCTCTTCACTCAGAAAATATCCTTAGCTAATTTGTAGAGACTAGAATCCAGAGACACCTTTAGCTTAGATGCAGCAAAACACAAATGTCAGAATGGACTCCATCTGCCATGATGTCCATACTAGCAATACGAAGCTGGCTTCTTATAGCCAGATGAAGACCCATAGTTGTGTGTATGTGATCTGTGCCATAGAACATTATTCATGTTTGAATGTTTTAACCTCTTTTATGATAAAAGACCAAATGTGGTCTGTGTCTGAAAGCAGAGGTAGCTACCATAGGGGTACCCATCATTGGCTGGTCCAAAAAGTTCCTAATATTGGCCACTTGGGAGTAATGCCTAGCTCCCCTCGTTTCCTTAGCCAGTCAATTTGAGTTAATTGAGAATTCCTTGGAATTTCCTCCAATTGAGTGTCAATGTCTAATCCAGTATTATTGTTTGTGAATGTTGACTCCTACAGTATTTAAGTATTTGTCTGTTTTTGATTACTGGATCCTAGGTGTTGGCTCAGCTAAATGATTCTTGTGTGCGTAAAACCCACAGAGTTCTCCCACAGAGAGGCTCTTAACATCAATGGAAGAGTCTGCTCAATTAGTCATCAACACAAACTTAATATGTGGCATTACATCACTGCTCCACAAAGTCCTATTTATCAGAGACTGGTTAAAACAGACAGCAGCTGTTCAACATTTATGGGCTATTTTTAGCTCAATTAAGATTTATAGCATATATTTCACATCTATTAAGTAATCACTTCCTCAAGATGATGTAGAAATGAGCAGAAAATCAAGTCAGCCAAATCAGATTGAGACCTGGTCTTCCCATGTCTTTTTGCCTAACCACACAAATGCCTCTTGCAGTCTTGCTGGAATGTGGAAGTGTGAGTGTGGCCGTGTTAGATTTTGTTTGCACATGAAGCACAAAGGGGGGTTAGAACTAAATACCTGATGGCACTGAAGCAGTTATGGACCCAAGGCGAGGCAGAACCAAATAGTAGAGCAGAAAGCGTTAGAGGTATATCTATAACTTGAATTGCATGGGTTTTAGATTTAATCTTGTTCACCTCTAGTCTTCACAATGATTGTGATATTTAAGACGTGCTGCAACCAGAAGACAGCAGTATGGTCTGACACTTGATGTGTCCATGCTTTTCTCATTACAGCTCACACTTTCTTTTCCCTTCATTAAACACCTGTGTGTGTGTGTGTGTGTGTGTGTGTGTGTGTGTGTGTGTGTGTGTGTGTGTGTGTGTGTGTGTCTGTGTGAGTTGGCCTGACTCATTATTTTAGTATTGCTAAAGTGAGGCAGGCTGGATTGCTTTTATTACACTGCCAAATGAAACGGCAGAGACTGATTACTGGTGTGACAGAGAGGGGAGGTGTGTGTGTGTGTGTGTGTGTGCGCGCTAAAATGAGTGATGAAGGGCTGTGGTTTCAATCAAAAATATATACCGTCAGAGTTGCTTTTTTGTTTTAAATTCATTTTTTTCATGCAGTAATGTGTGTGTGTGTGTGTGTGTGTGTGTGTGTGTGAGAGAGAGTTGGCTTGATATTCAACTGTCAATCACAATTTGAGCTGTGTGTATGCACATATGAGTATATAAATATATAAATCAGCTGTTGCTAATTTATTGAATGCGCTGTGAGAAGATAACACCTGCGATCTGTGAGGAGCCAGGAGCAGATTCACCCTTGAGACACACATGCACACACAGGTTTGTTTTTATATCTTGTCAGGACATGGGGTTACAGTTATATTCACATTGAGTGACAGCAACAATATGTATAATACATAAACAATGGCATCACCAAAATTAGGACAGTGACAATATTTGTAATTTGGCATCTGTGCACCATTTTCTCACAGGCTCGACGGTAATTTGAAGTGCTATTCAATCAGTTTTGCAATGTTGGAATCTGATTAGAAAGTAGAAGAGCAGAACTCACCTTGCTACTCATCCAATCAATAAACACCAATGACCCATTTCTGCTGGCAGCCGTTCAGGCCAATGCCATAACCGTGCCTCCACCATGTTTGAGAGACTTATGTGGTATTGCTTCAGAGCATGAACCGTTCCTTTCCTTCTCCACAGTATAATCTTAATTTTAGCTGACCAAGGAACCCTGTTGTAAAACCTATCAGGTTTATGTAGATGTTTATATCAATCTATCTAATGCAATCAAATCTAGTTTTTAACCATGAAAAGAATCCTGTGATAATCTAATTTAGTAGTCTTCTGTGGTCTTTCAGGTTTTTAAGAAGAAAATGGTTGATTTAAAGGATTTGATTGTTTTTTTTGTTGTTTTTTTTATATATTTGTATATATTTATAATAATTATTTTAAAGTGCTGATAGTTCCCATAAACAGCAGCTAATACTTCCTACATTTTTTTTATTATTTCTGTTGAATCTGTAAAAATGGCTGTAATTCCTTTTTTTTTTTTAAGCTGAAAGCCAGAGTTTGAAGAAGCTCAGTGGTCTTATCTGATATCACTATGACCCACATCCCTACTATCAGCAGCTGGAGGCTGCGAGAGCAAAATTGACCATGCTCTCTCTGGCAGGGTATATGGCTTGCCCCACATCACATCCAGGGGTAGATAGACCTTTAACCATGAACTACAGAATCTTTCCATACTGTGGTCTGAATCTATAACCCTACAAACACCTCTAGTGTGTGTGGAAGGGGTTTCTGATTAAATTCTGTACACACACAGTCTGACCACTCTGTGTATACAAATGCCCATACATAAACGCAAGTGTTGCCACAAATGTGGCACATACATACCCACGCGTCTTTTCACTGGCACTCTAATCTCTCAGGCATGACACTGACACACACACACAGAGTGAGAGAGAGAGAGAACGGCTCAGTCTGGACAGGTGTGCCTACTAGCCTGTAACCAGAGATAACCCACAGCTGCCACAGCTGAAAAGAATGGGGTTTATGTGTGGGTTACAAGGGGGGCTCCTAACACACTAAAGCTGTCTACTGTGTCATTTACTCAAAGAAAACCCCCGTGATATCTCCAGATATTGAACAATGACTATAGTACTAATCTGTCCTGTAATTAGACTATTTACTTGTCATGGAGTAATTATGCTGTCCTGTTTCTCATTTCAGCTTCATTTCTATGCTGCAGCCTCCAGATAAAGGCTGCTGCGTGATGGCAGGCCTCGTGCGAGACAAAGCATGCACTATTACACGTTTACACTATTACATCTCTCAGACACTTCTGGCCTTTTCAGTAGACTCTGCTGAACAGAGGCCTAATTTTCTGTCTTATTAGAGGGCAAGTACATAAAAAAAATAAATGAATGAAGCTGTAGATAGAGCGTCATAGAGCTGTAGATAAAAGAAATATTAATAATTGAATAATTTGTTACAATTCATCATAATTACACTTTTCCTTTTCTTAAAGGAACCCAATGTTTTAATAATGAATATTTGAATGTAAAATAATAAAATGTGACAATACAATCAACAAAATGGAATTGTATGTATAGTAGAGGTTACAATTTAATCAATCAATTTTTCACAAGTTAAAATGTTTTTGTATTTGCTGTATTTTGGGGAGTGAGACAATGTGGTGTACATGTAAAACTGGGAATGAGAACAAAAAAAATGAGAACAGCATAAAGGAAACCTACCTCCTGAACACTTGAGTTGACAACAATATTCCATCAACTGCTTGTGAATTAGGTATTTTGTATTCCTTTTTTTAAATCTCACTTTTCCTCCAGTTTGGAAGTGCCGATGACCCAACCCTGTTAGGACTCTCCCCTTATCACATTGGATGCTCTTGACTCTCTTTTTTCATAGGAAAGCACCGAATCCAATGACTAACAGACGCCTGTGTTGGCCAGCATTGCAGTGGGTGTGATGTGAGGAGAGATGGGTGGATATCATCTTCCCACTGAAAGAGAGCATGAACAATTTTGCTCTCTCGGACTCCGGCTGCCGGTGGGATTCAAACATGCAGTTTTTGGATCATAGTGCAAGTGCATTGAGCTGCTGAGCAACTGTAGGTTTTAAATTTGTAATGAAAATATATAATTGACAACTCCATTTTGTTACAACCAAAACAATCATATCACTTCCAAATATTTGAGTAGTGACAGTTTTAGCTCATTTTGAAGTGATAGTTTTTCCACTTTAGGAAATGTTGAATGTTGAAATTGATTTCTTGATCCCCTTGTGGTGATATGTGATCTCGAGTTTATCATCCAAACACACCATCAGGCTGACCATTTCCTGATGTTTGACCCCTAACCTCTCTCCCTCCTCCCATCTGTGTGAGCATTTGGTTCAAATAAAGACCTGCCTTTTCACAGTACGTCTGTGCTCAGATCCTGCTCTGATTGTGTGACATGAAACACATTTTAATGCTTTAGTCTAAGATTCAGCTCACATATTTTAAATGCAAGCAGAATATAAAATGAAAATCTGACCTGGCTGGAAAAGCTGATGACCCAAAATTAAGTATCTAGTGCAGCAATAACTTGGAGGTTAGAGAACATTTGGCCCATTTCCCCTTAGAAAATTGTTTAAATTAAATGATGTTTGTGGGCTTCATTGTATGAAGTGATATTTTAGGTCCTTCTACAGGTCCTGTTTGATTATCTACATCTTTGACATTTTGGTGTCTGAATGTTTGTGGACACCCCTAATAATGAATACAAACAGCTACTTTAAGCTGCACAAATTGCTCAAACATGTGCAAATGCATTGAACTGTGGAGCAGTGGAGCTGTGTTCTCTGGAATGATGGTGTTCCATCCAATACTTCTGGGATAAGCTGAGGAGTTGGAGATGAATCCTCAGAGATGAATCCTCAAATGCAATCAAATCCTCAGAGATGCTATCTTTCTCTAGATAGTAGAGACTCCAACAAAGCAGGATAAACTCTTCTTAATACCCTTGATATCAGAAGGAACAATCCAAGAGCATGTTTCCCAATTTTCTGTCCATATATTGTATGATTATTTATTACCTGTAAATGCTGAAAATTGAGGTAACATCATGCTGTTTAGTTTAAAGTGGCCCTCCAAAGAGAAAAGAATCAAACCTGGCACAAGACCAGAGGGATCCCACACCATCCGCCACGCAGAGAATAATTGAGATCATCTGGACTCCAGTCCTGGATTGCCTCCCCCTCACAGATACACACACACAGACACAGACACACACACACACACACACACACACACACACACACACACACACACACAAACCCAACCTATAAAAACACCCTCACACTCACACGTTCAGACCCCTGACAGCTTCTTAAAAGTGGCCTCCTGCTCTGCTAATGGGAGGATTCCATTCATTGCTGTTGCGCTGCTGTACCCTGAGCTCCAGCTACAGATGGAGCTATTGTCCAGCCAAGCACCAGGGCAGCCAAAGTGCCATGCTGCTGTATTCAGTCTCTCACACTCCCCTCCGATCTGACATGCACTCCGACAAATGAATATCCCCCGTGAAGGACAGCACAATAGCCCATCGGTCAGGCCTTTGATCCATTGTGACAGAGGCTATTCACCATAGAAGTGTGCTGCACAACGTAAGTGTGTAACACCTCCATTTAAAGGATTAATCTGCTTTTACGAGGTGTGGAGGACAGTGAATTCATAACGTGCTAAGCTACATTTCAGTGAGCTGTATATTTTAGTCATTATATAGGGGTGTAAGAAAATATCCATATCTTGAAATATCACAGTATTGTTTTTAAACTCTGTTTCAATTCTCAAAAACATGGCATTGATTTTTAGTGAGTAGTTTATATGCAAAGATTGGTGGCAGACAGTGGTTCATTTTGCGTTGTTTGCCCAGTCTTCAGATCCCACTCAGATTTTTAATGCATATGAGTTATCTAAAATGTATGTATATATATGTATATATATATATATATATATATACTCTATATATATATATATATATATATATATATATATATATATATAAAGCTGGATTTCCAACTTAGACTCAGAAGAGCCTAAACAACCTTGAGTTCAAAATCCAAGATGGCTACAATCAGACTATAAAGTTGATTAGCACTGTTGACATTTGTGAAATACCAGTGATACCAAATAACAATGCAATACACAGTTTCAAGTGCAATAACAATAATAATGTGCAATACCCTGTTCTACTGGACTCTTTTTTTCTTTTTCTCATGCACTATTTATATACCTTACTAAATTATATTGTTCTACCTTTCTGTACTGTAGTTATGTTGCGGCTGGAACCTTAATTTCCTGAAACCCTCCCAGGGATCAATAAAGAGTTCTATCCTATCCCTATTTCTATCCTAGATATCTCTCTAATAATGTGCTCAACCAAAGACAATGTGTAACACTGATAAACTTGGAAAGTGAGACACATTTTTGGTTAGATTTGCCACAACACAGTAAACCCAGTTGTAAGTAGACACCAATGTCTTTCACTGTTTTTAAAAAGTTGTGAAATAGTGTACAGTTATTTGAATTGTGGCGTAAATGGAATGCAGCCTCAGTCCAACTAATCAGAGACACATTTGACTAGCAAGTGTAAATGCATGTGGTTAAAATCTTATCAGGATTCAATCAGATATTGATGACATAGTGACCAGTTGCTTAAGCAGGGTCATTGTACCCATGGTGTTTCAATACTATACCTTTTTGCCTTTCTTTTTTTTTTAGCCATTAAAGGTCATATAAGGGCAACAAGTATTTGGTTAACCCACTGATGGAAGTTTTCCAGCTTATAAAGATGAGAGAGGTCTGTAATTTTCATCATAAAATTTTTATACGACTATGAGAGAAATCCAGGAAATCCGCTATAATAGCAAAGAAATTCTAGTTTTCAATGGTATATCTTTAATAATAATGGCAGATCTTTTAGGCAGATGTTTTACACTGAAATTGGACTCAAGTGTCTCTGTACTCCTGTGTGTTAAATGTATATCATTAAACGTCCCATCTGTCAAATTTCAATCTAATGCTCGTCTATGGAAGTCAGGTTCATCAGGCACCTGGTTATTTGTAGCAGTGTCCACCACCAGACTGTTGTCATGTATCACATACAGGGGTTGGACAATGAAACTGAAACACCTGGTTTTAGACCATAATAATTTATTAGTATGGTGTACTAGGGCCTCCTTTTGTGGCCAATACAGAATGACAGAATAGTGCTTGGATACCATCCGGGTTAGCACCCTAACATCCCTTTCAGACAGCTTCCTCTTGCATACAGTTAATCCTGGTGGATGTGGTTCGTCCTTCTTGGTGGTGTGCTTACCTTGGATACAGTGGCTCTTGATACATCACAAAGACTTGCTGTCACAGATGCGCCAGCAAGACGTGCACCAACAATTTGTCCTATTTTGAACTCTGGTATGTCACCCATAATGTTGTGTGGATTGCAATATTTTGAGCAAAACTGTGCTCTTACCTGCTAATTGAACCTTCACACTCTGGTGCAATGTGCAATTAAGGAGGATTGGCCACCAGGCTGGTCCAATTTAACCAATTTAACCTCCCACACTAAAATGACAGGTGTTTCAGTTTCAGTGTCCAACCCCTGTAAGTAGAACCAGGATTGCCTATAATTTCTATACAATTCCTGTAGTACTGTTTGTCACCAATGCAAAAATGACATTACCAAAGAGCCACATTTAACAACTTGTACCAATGTCATAGACCCCAGTTTCCTAAACTAGGTCCTGGAAGACTACCTGTTCTACACATTTGAAGCTTTTACCCTGCTCCCAACTCCAGCTAATCAGTTTACTAACAAGCTCAATCTGAGATGAAGGTGGAGCAGGAAACACAAGTTTGTGTAGTGCAGGGAGAGCTAGGGCCAAGGTTTTGAACAGGGGTCTACGGTAGTGGTTGCCCCCTCCATGTATTTATTTTCCTTAGTCTAACATACCCACTTCAGCTTTGTTAATTAATTCAGATTTATTAATTAATCAACTCTTTTGAAAAGATGGGTTGGGAGCAGGAAAACCACTAAAATATGCATGACAAGGGGTCTTCAGGTCCAGGATTTGGAACCACTGCTAAGATCCATTCTGGGGGTCTTTAAAGGGGCACACTGGCCAAGATGTATCCATCGCTACAGGATTCAATGCAACTTGCCTCCTACGCTGGTGCCACAGCAGCTTCTAGAGTTTCATAGTAAGAAACCCCCGTGCTAAAAATTACGGGTGTGCTGCTGTCCATGTGATGACAAAAGCTTGGAGATATGAGCCTGGGTCAGTCTCTGTAGTTCTTGTCTAACCTCCATAGTGCTTCCTTTAAATATGATCCTGCAGCTCCCTCTGGCTGTCAAACACTAACCTACAACCTGAGGAATAGAGCTCACCCACCAGTAGATCTCTGTATTTAAATGACATTCATAATTAAAGTATTGTACAAATACATGGTTCTGATTGCTCATTTAGAAGGTTGGAGGCACTAGTTTAGTGGTGTATGTACATATCCACCTCCAAGGTTTACTGCACACTTCAAAAAGTTCCAGTCCTGTGCCCACAAAAATCCACCTAAAAGGCCCTCCATTTTAAATATCAGAAGGTGTGTTCCAAGTCTGGCCATGGTGTTCAATAAACAAACGGTATTTTTGACTTTTTTTTTTTTGCCTTTCAGATGCACAGTTCAGTTTAAGGTAGACCTCCAGACCACATCAGAATAAAATTAACCAACCACTTTAATCATCACTCAAGAGTCATCACTCTTTATCACTCAATCCAACATTACCAGGCATAATATGAGCTACTGAGAGCAAACTATAAATAAGGTTTTTGTCTTGAAAAGAAAAAGCAAAAACAAACAAACAAACAAACAAAAAACAGCAACAAGTCATACTTTTAAAGGCATTGTGAATGGACACATGGTTATATTATATAATATATAATACTGTTAATATAATACATTACTGCCCATGAAAAATACAAATTGTGTTATTATAAAAAATTGAAAACAGGAAAAAACTCATATTCATAACACAACTGTACACTAAACTCTTGATGAGCAGATGTATTTCATAGTGGCTCAACTTGTGTACAGTAAAGTACATATTTGGCCTCACCAAAAATTGTATAACATACAAATAGTGTTCCACTCAAATCACAAACCATTAGAGTATTTCTGTGCTATATTTAGAACATTCTTCTTCTATTTTAAGGCAATGAATCCTGTACCACACTTCACCTTCCATTCGGCTCTCGCACTGCCTCTGTTAATTGTTCATTGTCTTTTAGCCCTTTTTATTTTGTGTTAGACACAGTGGCTTGATCCTCACTAGAAGCAAATCTGGTTTCAGTCCACATTCAGCAGCTTCATCTTAATGAGTTCACCCATAGACTTACATTTTCCAAGTGCAACAATGGATAATTAATACATAATTATGACCCTTCTGTCACATAATAAATCTAGAATGAAACAGCACATACCCACACTGTGTGATGCTGTGTAGTTAGCAGTGTATTTCTCACTGTGGAGTAACGGAGTGTTTGAGTGGGTTGAGCAGGATAGCCCACTTTTAGATGCTCATCTTAAGTGATTCCATTAAAAGTAGCTTGTTTTTAGCTTGATAGTTTTTAAAGAAATACTCCAATATTGGTACATGTAACAGTGGTATCATGTTTTTAAAGTCTCAATTTCTATACTGTACGAGCAGCATATTAATAAAACAGTTCTGAATACCACAATTATTGAACTTCTAATCAAATCGTGGTTTATTTCATGAAGCATGAAATCATTTCTGAAAGATTCGTAACTAAACTGAATCTTAGTGAAATCAGATTTACACCCCTAACATTCACCAGACCAGAGTGATTCACTGAGGTCTCAAAGTTTAGTCAACTACAAAGTTAAGTATCAGAACTTGCTCAGAGAAGGCAGAGCCCCTGCTTTGACCAGCACTGCAGACAGCAGATCTGCTGGCCCAGAGGAGTGTGTGACCACAGGTGTGGAGGAGTCCCCATGCTGATGGTGGGAGTTAACTGGAGTGGGGACTTTGCTCTTCATCAGTGTGGACCTGACTGCCCCACTACCTGCTCCTCCTATGCTGGATTTACTGTTCTCGGCTGTGGGGATGCCCGTCCCTGGAAGTGGTGGGCCGGCAGTGGCTGGCATGGCATCCAGCGGTGTCCGGTAGCAGCAGCAGCACAGCAAGCGGAAGAAGGCACTGCGCATCTCGCGGCTGGACAGTGTGTAGATAAGTGGGTTGAGGGCCGAATTGAGCACGGCCAGGGCAATAAACCAGTCCACCTGGTAAAGCACAGGGCAGCGATCTGGCCCACAGCCTACATCCAGCAGCAGCAGCAGGAAAAGTGGTGCCCAGCAAGCCACAAACACGCCTAACACAATCACCACAGTGCGCAGCAGGGCCAGTGAGCGCTCAGAGGGCCGTGAGCCCACCCGCCGCCCGCTGGAAGTCACAAGCCTGTATATGCGTACATACAATGCCACCACAGCGGCCAGCAGTGCGCTGAACACACTGGTGCAAAAGGCCACATAGCTCTTGTCGTAGAGTGGCAGCACTGTGGAGCAGGTTTGTAGCCGGTCCAGACAGTTCCATCCTAAGCTGGGTAAGGCACTGAGTAGCAGTGAGACGGCCCAGCAGGCAGCCAGCAGTGCTAATAATCGTCCTCGCCCTCCAGCTGCCGCTTCACACGGCCGCAAACGTACCATTGTCATGTGGCGCTCAACTCCAATGGCCAGAAGGCTGAAGGTGGATGCACTCAGTGCTAAGAACATGCTACCCTCACGGGCCAACCATTGTTCTGGTGTAAGAAAGAAGGTGCGTCGGCCTGATGTGAAGATGTTGACCACATAAGCCACACCAGCCAAAAGGTCAGACAGTGCTAAATTGCCGATGAGCAGGTACATGCGACTGTGAAACCGCTTGTTGCGCCACAGTGCCAGCAATACAGTTGCATTCTCCAGTATGATTAGCACACAGATGAAGAGCAGCACAGCTGTTTTACAAGCACTATTGCTCCTGGGACGACCCCACTTGCCCGAGTGGTTGTAGTGTTTTACAATCACGTCGTTCATCCCCTCTTCCAGGTAGCTGTCCATTCTGACGGTGCTTCCTGGTTCAAGCAGCAGAGGGCATCTGTGAGTAGAGCTTAGGGGGCCAGCGAGACACCTCAAACATCATTTCTGGTGGGGATCTGTTTACCTGCCAAACATAACATGCATGAGTAAGTACTCTTGTGTAGTACTGAAAATAACACAATTTTAGCCATATAGACCCAAATATAATACACAGAATTTTTTCTCATTGGTTTATAGCTGAAATATTGTGAGTGAAATGGCATCACAATATCTGTCACACACACACACACACACACACACACACACACACACACACACACACACACACATATATATATATCGTCACCATCCAACGAAAAACAAGTATCTCCAAAAATGTTTTTAATTTTGAATGGAAGTATATTTTAGTAATTTTAGAGCATTTCTATTGGTCGGTTCTTACAGAATTATTTACACAGTGTACAGAGCAGCGTCACGTTTCAAACCACGGAGAAAACTAAAAATAGACAAAAATGGATACATGATTTTCATTGGACGAGAGCAATATGACATGTTGTCCCCATCCAATGAACATACATCCCCAAAATGGCAACTTTACAGCAGAAGTTAAAAATGCTTTTAATAAGTGGAGGTATAATAAGAGTAATTAACAGTCATTTAGATCATTTCTATTGGTCTATTCATCCAGAATTAATTAACAATTAATTACACAGTGTACACAGGGTTCAAGCCATGGGCTAAAAATGGACAGAAAAATTGAGATACATGGTTTTCAGCAGTATGACACATTATTGGGTGTGTAAAATCCCCCTTTAATAACTTTCTGAACTGAAAACAACAATAATAGTGGTGGCTGAACTGGCTAACATGGAGAGGTGAGGAGGTGAGGAGGTGACTGACTGACCCGAGCTGACTGAAATGATTGTAAAAAATGAAACAATCTGATATTAGAGACATAAAAAGTCCTAATCTGTTTCATTAATCTGTGAATGAACGGATGCTTGTGAGGATTCCAGACTGATTCACAGATACCGCAGTAAAGAGATATTTCATGGGTGTTACAGCTAAGAGTTCTTCAGTAATGTTAAAATAAGTCCTGAAGTCTGAAGAAAGGGTCGTTTCTCTCGTTCACATCGAGAGTTTTTAGACCATTACCCTGATCTATCTTTTCTATCCGGTCAAAGTTCTAGTAGTGGATAAAGTGAACCGGTGAGCTACAGCTGGATCCTCCTAATCCTCTGGCTGTTTACATTTTAGGTGGAATTAAAAAGTCCATCTCTGCCAGCGTGGAGTCTTTACAGCAGCAGGGTAAATGTGTCTCCTTCACTCTCTCTCTGTGAACACTTACACTCATACCCCACATGAAAGGAACCAGAACAGCATTGTCTTTGGTTCTACACAGAGAAGGAGAACAGCGTTCTCTCTGGTTCTACAGAGAGAAGCAGAGCAGCTTTCTCGTTGGTTCTGCACAGAGAACAAGAACAGCTTTTCCTTTGGTTCTGCACAGAGAACAAGAACAGCTTTCTCTTTGTTTCTTCAGAGAGAAGCAGAGCAGCTTTCTCTTTGGTTCTGCACAGAGAACAAGAACACCTTTTCTTTGGTTCTGCACAGAGAACAAGAACAACTTTCTCTTTGGTTCTTTGGAGAGAAGCAGAGCAGCTTTCTCTTTGGTTCTGCACAGAGAACAAGAACACCTTTCTCTTTGGTTCTTTGGAGAGAAGCAGAGCAGCTTTCTCTCTGGTTCTGCACAGAGAAGCAGAGCAGCGTTCTCTCTGGGAGTATGGAGAACATTTCATTGAAATGGTGTTAGTGTGCATCCAGTCACTCTGATCGCTGTCTCACAGAAACGCTTCTCAAACGGAATGTCTGACATACCTCACATCTGAGCCGAGCTCGGCCCGCGCTGACCAGCACATGAGGGCAGAGGGATGAAGAGCCGCTGAGCTGATCCTGTTACTTTAAATCCACAAAGTCCTGAGAGCCCGCTGTGTTAAGACCTGCTCTCTCCTCACAGTCCCGCGTCGCTCACAGTGTGTGTGTGTGTCTGTCGTGTTCACTGGAGGTTAGTTGGGGGATAGTTTAACAACAGCAGCAGCAGCAGCCGCAGCAGCATCACCAGTCTGCCCGCCGCGCTGTTCCTGTACCATCCCCGCCCACACACACGTCCCGCCCCGTGGGCTGGTAATGTCATTCTGTGGGCCTTGCAGTGGAAAAGGTTAACCCCAGTCCTAGTGTGTGCGTTCACATTAAACAGTTCCCAAAGCGCAAAATGTTCATTTCTAACACATGAGCATCAAATAGCCATTATCACACTGTGTCACACTCTGAAAGTTGGGATTGTAGTCATGTAGTATTCGTAGAAAGGTTCTGGCTTTCTAAGCTGACATTAGCAGGACCATAGACATCGCTATGTATGTCTAAAAGGAGGAAAATCACTGGTAGAAGGAGGTTTCTGCGCAAAACACTTTCATTACCATCATGGTCTCAAATTTTGTGAATGTGAAGTGAAGGCTTTGAAGACACCACAGTATAGACACATGACTCCCACTTGTTAGTGAGCTTGCGTTTGCCTCTGCATCATAAGCCACAAGGACTTGATCCCCAATCGACAGAGGGAGACCCTTTTTGTTATGTCTGAAACATTTGGGGCCATTTCTGCTTTGGTTTAGGGGATAAGGAACTCAGCATGTTCCTGAGTGTTCTGTTGAACCTCTCTCTTCCTCCATTCCCCATGTGGTGGTGTGGGGAGGTCCTGGATTTCACAACATCAGCCGACTTAAGGACCTCAACGATGAGATCACTTTCAAAGTTTGCCCCCTGATTAGAGTGGATATGACGTGGAAATCCATAAACGTTGCAGCTTTTCCTACCTTCTTAGCTGTCTGATCCTGGCAAAGCAAAGGAAGCGAGAGATAGTTGAGTAAAATGGTCAGTAAGCACTAAAACATCCACTGTTTTGTTATTACTGTCTTCAGTTGGCCAAAAGTCTATGCAGACAAGTTCCAGTGGAACAGTGGTTTTAATACTCTCCATTGGGGCTCTTACCACAGGCTCTGGGGACTTGTTAAAAACATATCTCTGACAGGACCTACCCTAGTTCCTAATGTCTTTTTCCATATTATACCAGAAAAATTACTGGTGTCCCTGGTGACTGGCCATATCATGAACACAATTCAGGGCATCATTTTTCAGTGACACAGGCAATACAAATAGGAATCTCTTGTGCCTGGTCATAGGATCTCTAGAAAGCCTGTAGAGAACATTTATCAGTGTCAGCATCTCCCAGGGTATTAACATTTTCAATATCTGGGGGCCTTCATTGAAACACTCACCTCTGGATGGCCTGGAATGTTCTCTCAACATAAAACAGGCACTCTATCAATGGCAACTTCCTACAGTTGAAGTTACCTCAGTTCCCCTGTACTCCAGGTTTGAAGAGCATCTTGGCCTTCAAGAATCAGTTCCTTCACATTTTATGCCAATGAAGCAACTCTCTGAGAACACAAGAGACATACTATTCTGACATTGACACAGACTCTGAAACACATGTGGGAAGACCATTCATTATTTGTGGCTTACATGATGAACAAAATATGTCCTGAATACACTCATCCTCCACCCTTCATGCTTGGTACAAGAGTGGTTTAAGTTTCTGACAAGATTCTCTTGCTCATTGGCTCATCAGCATCAGCCACAACATGTTGTTAGCCTGAAACATGCTTAATGTCAAAGCAGTACGGAGCACGCTTAGAAAACCATCGCTGCTCACATGTATCCAACTTAGGCTTGTTCATGATGTATGTGAGGAGATTATTGTCTGTCCAGACTGTGAACATGTGACCTTTAAGCCAATGACTGAATTTTGTTCATACACAGACCACTTAAGCACCAGCAACCTGAATCTATGTGCTGGGTAATTTACCAGACTTCAAGTCACGATTTACTAGTGAAGGCTATTGGTCTAGCTCTGTCTTTACCACCTGGAACCTGTGATAAAACAGCCCAGATGCCATCAAGAGAGGCATCAACAGAAAGCATAAAAGTCTTGTCAAAATACGGGTGGGCTAGAACCACACTGTGTAAGACTGCCTTCTGTAAGTCACAAAGCGCTGTTTCACAAGCTGGTGTCCAGTCATCAGGTTTTAGCTCACTGAAGTTGCCAGGTCTCTTAACACCTTTGCTTCCTTTACTTTTGAACTTCTGGCCAGCTGTTTGGGAAACAAGGATTTTGCAATGGAACAATAGATGAAGTGCTGATAGAATAGCACCATAAACCAGTAAAGACCTTATTCATTTCTGAGATGGGGTGCAGCTATCCTCCATCATTAGGTTTTTAGTTGTAAAGCCAGAGATGACCTTCTCCTTATCTTGGTCAACAGACACACCCTCACAATCATATGCCCAAGAAACTGCACAGACTGGTAGAAGAAATGGCAGTTCTTCTGGGAGAGTTTTAAGTTGTTTGCTTGCAGTCTACTCAGTACCATGTCAAGATGTTTCAATGCCTTCTCTTCTGGTACCATTAAAAGCAGGTCATCCAGACAGCACAAAAGAGTAAAAAAAATATGGAGAGCAATGATCTCTGATACAGAGACCCAGTGGAAGCCTGTTGTACTGATATAATCCTAGCAGTGTTGTGAAAGCATTGTATTTTTTTTATCAGCCTCATGTAGTGAAATGTTGTAGAAACCTGATGTTAAATCCATATATATTTCCATATATCCATAATTATATCCATAATAATCTTTGCGTTAAGACAATTCTTCTTCCAGACCATGTCCAGTGGTAAAGCATATTTACTTTCATCTGCATCTCATTCAGCACCTCACTAAATTTGTAATAGAGACCTCATCCTCACCCTAAGATATGGAAGCTGGAAGGGTAGATCATCAGACAGAGGAATCCTATGCCCATAATCTTTAGCATCAACACAGTTGAACTTCTCTTTAAAAAGACATCTTGGAACCACACACACTTTAAAAGTCAAGGTACATACACTGGTAGTGTACATATATTATGCAGAGGCATGATGACTGTCTGAAATTGATGACAGTCTCATTTTCAGGTTTGATTGCATTAGTTACAAAAATGAATTCAGTGAATTTAGATTCACATATTTTGACATTCATTTCATATAGGCACTTTGGAGGAGTAGTTTAGCCACCAAAGCCAATGAGCACAATATTACTTGGAGATGGCTGTGAACAAGCAAGAACACCAGCATTTGTCAGTTTCCTTCCTCACTGACTGTGCATGCCACGGTGGGGAAAAACATCACCTCAGGACAGTTTCTGCAAGCTAGCCCACACATGTGCGTGTGTTTTGGTGTATGTTTGGGATGGCAGTTGTTTTGTTTTTGCTTTTAGTTACAGAGCTACCCACACGAGAAGGGAAAATTGTAAGTTAAAGTCAGACATGCGTGATGTAAACCCACAGTGAGTCACTTTAATTGTGGTTCCAGCATCTGACTGTTTGATGAAACAGGTGTTTAACATGTACATCTTTCTCACATGATATCTTTTTTCGGGTTGAGTGAACTAGCCAGGACTGAGGAGTTTGACTCTGCAGAAAGAAATGAAGAATGATAAGTGTACACATGGCCTAAGGTGACTCCACCTTCACCTCTTCTGAGAAGGCTTTGCACTAGATAATAGTGAGTCAGGCACTGTTGTTAGATGATTAGTTTTGGATCGCAAACCTCCACGCCCATGGATTTCAAATGAACTGGATGGAGTTCCATCATTCGAAAGAATGCTACTCAGCTACAAGAGTGCTGGTGATGTCAGGTACTGTTCTGGATCATACATGCCACCCTAACTCATCCCAAATGTTCTGGAAAGAGCTCCTTCATTCTAAAGATTGCAGTCCCTCTGCCCCACAGACCCCATTTGCTGGGTGATTTGATACTATCTTAGCCATAGCTGGTCATACTTTTTACCCATCTGGGTCATTCTAGTCTTGCTTGTTGACCAGCATGGTCTTGCTACTCATGCTATTCATGCTGGTTAACTAGCTTTGTTTTGCAGGTCAGTCAGCATGATGAAGCACCCTGAACTGGCAGGACATGAATGAAGTGCCCTTGAGCAAGGCACTAAATTCCCCAGCTTCTCTGGGCACGTGTGCTCACTGCCCCCTGGTTTGTGAATTCACTAGTGAGTATGTGTGTATCGCTGTGTGTGAATGGGTAAAATGCGGAGGTCTAATTCCTGTGTGTGCACAACACAGTGGGTCAAATGAGTGTAATTAAAAAATGACTGGTTGTCTATTTTAGTTAGGCTGACCACGCTTATGAGCCAACTGTAGGCCAGGCTGTTTTCTCAGCAGGGGATGGACAAATAAAAAGGGTGTTTGGATGCGTTGAAGTTTAAACCACCTGAAGTACTGAATTTTCAATAGAAAATATCGAAAGTAAATGTATAGACACTTGGCCATACTCAGAGATGGATGAATCCATTAAAATGTGTTAAACTGGGAACATGTTACCACTGCCCATGTCATAATTGTAAATAAATCTGTCTTATATTTTCCCCTGGTTCCCAAAAGCTTGTTCCTGGTTGAAAATCCAAAAAGCCAAGGCCTCATTTTTGATCAACATTGTTTTTCATGTTTCTAATGAGAAAGGGCTTCTTTTCTTCCTTTGTGCAACACATCATCCTTCATCAAAAGACTGGAGTAGACAGTGTTTGTGTGATTACACACACACAAAGAGATAAAAAAAACACATTTTCAATACGATATCAGCATACTGGGGTAACTGGGGTTATACATATTTACAGAGAGAGAAGCTCATCTGTTCCTGCACAGTTTGAATTAGTCAACCTTCATCGTTGGTCATAGGACACAGCCCAGAATACTGTTGGCTGGATATTTCTGGTTGGTGAACTATTCTCAGTCCAGCAGTGACATTGATAGATTTGAAAAACTCTTACCACTGCAACACATACAAACACACCATCATCATGTCAGTGACACAGCTGTGCTGAGAATGACCCACCATGCAAATAACTCTGTGGTGGTCCTAAGGGGTCCTGAACAATGTGAAAGGAGGCTAAAAGAGTATGTAGAAAAACAGATAGATGACAGTCATTATAGTAATTATAGTACTACAAAGCTTTTCT
The DNA here is from genome assembly GCA_034509495.1 of Acestrorhynchus altus. Taxonomy (NCBI): domain Eukaryota; kingdom Metazoa; phylum Chordata; class Actinopteri; order Characiformes; family Acestrorhynchidae; genus Acestrorhynchus; species Acestrorhynchus altus. Next base: position 15,252,980 of record CM067514.1, on the reverse strand, counting down.
AAATGGTGAGTGGGGCTGATAAAATGGACACTGAGTGTAGAACAGGTGGTTTTAATATAATAGCTGGTCAATGTATATACATATATATGTACTTAGAAATATTACAAATGAAGTACGGAGCTTTCATATAAACGTGCTTTCAAGTCAATATATTAATGTGTTCTGCCTTGGTTTAGTAGGTTAGTTCTGTTCTTATCAAGGTTTTCTTATAATCTGGGTATTCGTTTCCTGAAAGTGTACAAAAACAAACACACACAGGAAGAGAAGTTCTTTTTGGTGGCACTCCATAATATGTGTAGCTCTAAAATGAGTGTGGGTACTCTAAAAGCAGAGACTGTTTTTTTTATCAATTTCTCCCACCCTTCTTCTGCTCTCTCACAGTGTGGCTGGACTACACTTTCCCATTCTCATTCTGCCTGAGGAAAGAAGGCAGACAGAGGAATGCAACTGAGGAAGAAGTGTGTGTAAGGAATTGTGTCCATACCCCAATGACCAATCTGAATCCATCTCACTCTGGAAACCCTCAAACCCTTACCCAGGGTTGACTGTATGAGATGCTGTGGATTTTAAGTGTGAGGATAAGCCCAAACAATTAGCATGTAACAGAAATGATGGAGGTCAAGTTGAGGTCTAGAAAACCAAGAAAACTTTCCAAGAAAGCTGCTCATAAGATTTTGAAGGCAAATCGAAACTCCTGCAAGACTGCAAGAGACATTCAAAAAAGTTTAGAAGATTCTTAAAGGAGTGGTGGTGCACTGTTCTACTGTGCAGTAATACCTACACAAATACACTGACATGTCAGAAGTCATGGGATAGCAGTATGTAAATTGATTTTGAAATCAAGTGAGGGTGCCAGATGGATGAGACATTTTATTTATGAATTTGTGTGGTTATTTAATGTTCCTCCATCCACTCAATCACCTGTGTACTGGGAAAACATTGTAGAAGGCATTACCACCATTGAGTCCTTAATGATCTTGACCAGCAAAATCTGGCCACAACTGTCTGTCCAAAAAAACAAGCAACTCAGAAATCACATTTGCAATCAATACAGTAGGTTGTTGTTCTTTAACTACAATATGATATATGAGAAGACCCACCAGAGTTCCTCCGTTTACACCATGACAACACAGTGCCTTACCTGGGCTTGTGAGGTTACTAACTGGACTTTAGAAGCAATGTGTCAAATAGTTCATTGATTCATGATTTCAGTTGTTTCAGGCTTATGGTAGGATTTGTGTGCGGCACAGAACCCATAAAGCCATGAACCCCAATTGTCAATAAGGCACTGTGTAGGTCCCATATTGTTGTGGGGTGTATTATCATGTTTGATCCACTTGTCCACCTGAATATGTCATTAACTGGTGCCTGCTAGGTTTCACTGATTGGTGACCATTTAGAGCCATTTATGGACATATGATGTATGATTAGGCTGTAATCTCAGTATATATGTAATGAGAAATATTAAATATCTGCACAACGTTGGTAATGGGATGTCCCAATTGATCTGGTACTTGCTAAAACTCAGATAATTCACATCACCTTGCCATGAGCAAGTGTTCAACCTCACTCACAAGGTAACACTTCACAAATATAGCCATTCCTAGGCTGTCCCCTGAATTACCACCACTTCAAAATTTACATATTGCTATCCCATAACTTCTGGCATGTCATTGTATGACCTTCATGGAAAGAAACAGGAAACAGTTGACCACACTTCTGCTGAAGTGTGGCATGCATCGTCTGCTTATCAAGATTTTTGTTGTAATTTGTTTATATAATCAGAGTTCTGGAAAGCAAACAACAAATTCACGGTTCAGATAAATAACTTTACGAGTTAAGAATTTAAGAGTTACATTAGATGCCTTTTCAATTTTAAGCTGCATATGAGTTGAACTGATTAACAAATCCAGCCAAATCCTGAGTTTGCTTTCCTTGCTGTGCTCTAACGTGCTGACTTTGGACACAGCCATTACTAACAATACCAAAGCAAAGGAAGAGAAAACGCTGTTATTTTATTTTATTTATTTATTTTTTTTTAACATTTCCTGGACATTGCTGAGAGATCAATGTATAAATGCTACCCAAAATGGCCCACAGCAGTTCCTGTCCAAACAGCCAGCTCATTTAGTGGATATGTGTGAATGCGCCAGGCTCTCCGACTGGGCCGTGGTGTTTATGGCTTGTGCAGTGAGTCAGGATTCATTGGCATGGAGCTTCATGGTGAGTTGGCTGCTTTGGAATGTAAAGTTTAGTGGGAACTAGAGTGGTATGCGTGTGTTTGTGTGTGTGAGTGTGTAAGTGGAGGAAAAAAGGGACGGTCTCCTGGGCCTTCACCTCTGTGCCCCAGCCCCTTTTCCCCAGCCATCACTACCTCCCCCGTACCCTCCTCCAAACTCAGAAGCTTATGCAAGAACAACACATCTGGCTGGTGATCACAGTTTACTGCTTCTGAACTGTTCCCATCAGCAGCATCTTTTGTTTCCGACATCATGACCACACCACAACTAAAAATACAGAGACTGACCTGACTTACACTTGCTTTCTATAATATTTTACTGCAAGATAATACAGGCCAAAATAAATGGGTGCTAGTCAGTTTATCAGTGCCTAGCACTAAATAACATGCTAATTTCTTCATGAGGTCTAGTGAAACCTCTACATGTCCTAGCAGCAGGTTGTCCTACATGATGGCATGCCTTCTGGATGTCTACACTAGAAATGCTGAGTCTGCATGTCAGGACAAAATGTAATCAATCTACAGATTATCATATGCATATATGTGCCGTTTGAGTGCTCTCTACTAAGCATGGAGATCCATAGAAATCAACATTGAGGCATCCTCAAATAATGAGAAATTAAAAAATATATATATTATTATTTAGCTAAACATTGGAATGTATTGACAAAAAATGATTGAACACTGATTTTAAAAACATAGGAACATAGGTCACATCTCGTAAACATATGTATTGTGTGGAATCCTGAGTTTCCCACTTGTAAATACAATTTCATTAGCTGTGCTAATTACAAATAGTACAACTACATTTGCTAGTATTTGCCACCATTTAAATGCAGCGTTCGTCTTTTACATTTCAAAAGTCATAAAATGCATTTATTATTTTAAGACATTTATTGGGGCAAAAATGCCCAGATACAGTTTCTATATTCCATTTACATAGATGCATTGACCACTTCGGCCTGCAGCTACAATATGTCAACACATTTGCCATTTTAGTCCAGGCAATGTTGGCCTGTAAACAAGTAAAAAAGGGAGCTTGATGTCATAAGGAATTGTAAAAATCCCAATTGATAAGCAAGGATTTAGACTTTTTCCCTTGGTTAATATGTATGCAAAGGTTTCCTTTATAATGTAATGTAAATGAAATATTTATTGTGGAAATTCTTTCTAACTTCCCGTCAATTTGAAATAGTCAAAAATCAAGTCTTAACCAGCTAAAACTCAGATTTATAGTTAATAGGCTAATCATTCAGCTGACACAAGCAGCTTGCCATAAAAATCAAAAACACTAGTAAATATAATCTTGCAATTTAGTTTATAAGATTTTTAATAATGTCTTAGATAGTTTGCATTATTGCTATTTAATGATCTGACTGATCTTATGGCAAACTAGTTAATGTTAACTACATATAATTTCCAAAAACAATTGTTTAGTCAAATGTATTCCAATGTGGATGTAGATTTGCTCTTGACATTGGTGGGGAACAGATAACACCACTAGTGGGCCCCACTGGTTCGATTCCCAATCTGGGCAACTATGCTGTTCTACACCAATACGAGTCTTTGGGCAAGACTCCTAACACTGCTCTGGCCCACTTCTGTAATGGGAGTAACCTAGTCATCCTGGATAAGAGTGTCTGAAAAATGTAAAACTATGTTTTAAAAAACTATGTAATCGAATGATTGACTTGTTTACATCAGTCATAGTGCAAATAAAACATGTCTTATACATCAGTAATAATATAAGTAGCTACATAATCCCTGCAAAATCAACAAAGTAACAATTAAATATAGCTACAGTGGATTGTAGGCTGCTGTATGCTTTGTGCCGAAGCCTAGCATTGCCATTGTTATTGTGATGGATTCATTTCATTAGTGGACTTGACTTATGTGACACAAAAAGTAGCTCCTTGTGGAAGCCTTCTTATGTCCAGGCTTGTTCCCAGTAAGTCTCAGTAGAAGCAGGGTTACCAGGAGCACCAAAAAATCCAGCCCAAACTCTGTCTAAACCTGATCTACGTTGAAGCCCTAAGGCATCACAGGTTTCTGAAGAAAACATTCAAACTATAAATTTCATAAGAACTAAAAGAGTAGCAGCTTAAATCTCCTGCCAATATTACTTTCTGTTTGTATAATCTAATTCATACTTCTGTTTAAGCATTTTGTTTAGTGTTATTATAATCTTTTAAATATTATAATCATCTATCACAGTAATTTAAAATTCCATTCAAAAACATTTAACTGAATTTGACTCATTTCATTTCTGTCTTCTCATCTTTCTCTTCTACAATCCAATCCTTCTGGTTGGATAACAGTTTTAACCATTTTAACCATCATTTCTGAATTCTTTATCATTAGAAGTTCAGGTTACACGAAGAGCTATTTTGAAGTATTGGACAGTTCTTCATGCACTTTCTGTTGTCACTGAAGTTCAGTGCAATCTAATGCAAATTATGAGAACTTGTCTGGACTAATATGATGCCAGTGAAGATGCACAATCTAGTGGAGAGTATGGTGTATATGAATATATGTCTACTAAGCTACTTACAACTCTGTTGTAAACTCTACTCCTATAAAACTGACTCCTTTCATTGAAAGCTTGTGGGAAATAATAAGCAGAATGAAAAGCTTTAGGTAGTGTCTTAATTGTATACCCATTTGTCACAGTAGGCTTTAAATGAAGGATATGATTGAGGTTCCCAGGACTGAGGCTGATGATAAGTTATCAGGGTATGCTTCTTTATCTCTTATCAGGTGGTCAGGCCATGTCAGAGCCCAGGTGCTGGACTGGGTGAGGAAGAGCAGACACTATACTGTATTACCAATGAATTAACATACTACCAAATTAGAGTTCCATTTTCAGCTGTTGGAGCTGAAAATGGGGGATCAACTCCATATTAATGTCTGTGGATTAACACTGTGATGTCATTAAAGCTCCAGCAAGTGTAAGGTGTAGGTGTCCCAATACTATTGTCTATATATTGTATGAAAAAGGGGTTCTTTAGAATCTAATCACTGAAGAGAATTATTGCTAATTGCTCCTTAGAGTAGATATAAATTAACCTATTAACACCATACCTAATGTCAGGCATGGGCTAAAGGGGTATAAAGCCCCCAAGCATAGAGCTGTGGAGCAGTGAAGTGATCATCCAACATTCTGACCCCGATATTTGTCCAGTGTTGTCCATAGTGTATCTTATACATTTGAGTTCATGAATTACTTTGAAAGAAACCTTAATACATACTAAAAGCTGAATAATGAGCTGTGATTTTGGTGTGTATCATTTTTGAGCAGCAGCAGCAGAAAGCCAAGAAGATCTTTTTTCTGAGCAGCCAGAGAGAGTCTTGCAAACTGCAGATTCTTGTCAGCACTGAGAAAATGACCATGTTTAAGGGAAACTCAGCTTGCCCATGTGTGCTTTGGGAATTGAAGACTATTTCCATAAGAACAATAAAGAATCAGCCACCTAGCAGCTGAAGAACACAGTTCCAGTAGTTTAGTGTTGCTGGTAATATTCACCATCATATTCCTAAGAGCCTCAATCTTGGTTTAGGCTTAACAGCTTCTCAATTACTATAAGTACTTTTAAACAGCATTCATTAATTTCCCTTGTAATCACTTTGTGGAGCGCTAAATAAAGTTCTGCCCTTTGCCTTTGAAAATAACTTAGGGGGAAAACTTGGATGGCGTTCATGTAAACAGCTCAGCCCTTTGAAACTGTTCAGTTTTCTCAGCACAACAAGGCTGAGGGTTGGGAATGCTTTTATAACCCCGATGTTCATGTGTGTGTCTGCATGTTTGTGTGGATATATATGTGTGGGAGAGCATTAACAGCTGCAGGGTTATTATTCAGTAACTGCTTTTAAATCAGGCCTCAGGCGCCGAATTAAACTTTGACTGGTTTATTCTGGGCAGAACCAATATTCTAACATTTCCATTCTTGCATTTCAACCCAAACATATCATCCTGAAGCTGAGTATTATAATATAACAGGTGTGGAAATCTAATAACCCTGAGAGTTGTGCTTTATTGATAAGAACATGTTCACCTACAGGCTATGTTTTTTGTTGTCATTTACCTGAAATCAGACCAGTCAAAAACTGAAAATTTAATTAAATGTTACAACTTGCTATGGTGGCACCATCACACTACAGGTACTGTGTGTCACACAGTTCCAGGGGCCTGGGGTTGTGGGCTAAATCCCCATGCTCGTCACTGTCTTTGAAAAGTTTTGTATGTTCAAACTTTGTCCATGAGAGCTTCCTCATGGTACGTTGGTTACCTCCCAGCCCGGATATGATTCTTGGTAAGCTCCACCACATCACAGCCCTGACCAGGATGAAGCAGATAAAAAAGAATGATGAATGAACTTGCTGATGCAAAAAGACAAATGTTCCCATCTGCCACTATCAAATCTTGCAAACATGGAGTGCATTATTTAATAATTAATAATTAGTGCGATAATTAATATTTGTTGAATGTTGGATCATTCTGTTGGAAATTTCTCTGTATTTTAATATCACAATATATTGTGAGGCCTAACATCAAAAGATGTTGCCTTCTCAGACAGTGATGGAGTTCTTGCCAGCAGGTGGAAATTGATGAAGAAAATTAATGGTAGAAGCAATCCAAATGCATTTCTATCAACAGTAAACATGAATAAGTATGTCTATTTATTGATCTACAAACATTTCACAGCACACAAAGTGATATGTTAGCAGACTAAAACAGTAACAAGCAGTTAAGTAAGCAGTTTAGACAAGCAGTTGTAATCTCTAAATACTGAGAACAGTGAATTATTGACTTGCCATGATATTTATTTTGTGAGAGGCCTTGGGAGCTTAGCTGAAGGTCCACAAAAAGGCCTGTAGAATTTAAAAGCTTATTTTAAGTTAGTTAGTCAGTCTTGATATCTGTGATTGTGGGTGTGAGGGTTGGGTATATCATGTTCTGTGCTTTTAAATATTTCTTCATTCCAAAGTCCAAAAAGCAATCTACTGAAAGAACATGCCAAATAATACAGAGTCCATCTCTTCAGTGTCCTTAGATTTCTGTCAGAAAAAAAAAAAAGCATTTTGGTTTTGTGCAAGCATCTGTGTGTGTGTGTGTGTGTGTGTGTGTGTGTGTGTGTGTGTGTGTGTGTGTGCGCGTGCGTGCATGTATATGTCTCCCATACTCTCTGTTCCCGCTAACCCTCGACCTCTCAGCACCCTTGCGAACGCCTCCTGAGTCACCATGTGTCATCACTGAAGATGGAGAGACCTTCCAGAGCCAGAGCATGAGAAAGTCCTTCACAGGCCTCTCCACTCATCCACTGTTGGCCTGTCTAATGTCCAGTGCAGCTATGTAACCTCATTCACCCTTTATTTTATCAGACAGAAGATGGAAATCACATGGGATCCTCATTGCTATTTCAAAGCCACATGCAAGCTTTCATCATTTCTCCTCATCCTCCAAATCCAAACCAGCTTGAGAAAGAAGACAAAACAGAGCTGAAACCCTCCAAACCCTCCATAATACAGTTTATGAATGAGCTGAACAATGGAGAACTAAATACATCCCTCTCTCTACTTGAGAGAAAAGTTAAAAATCGTTATCCATAATACACATATCATGCATTATTACTGACAAAACTAATACAGACAGAAGTGGAAACAGAATTTAAAGTAGATCCAGTTGAAGATCAGCTGTTGCTGGTACATGGTTTCAGATGGTCTTAGCTGGGCTTTGATGGTCAAGGTGGTAGAAAGGAAAAGCTGGTCATCCAAGCAAAACATACCCCATACTGGTAAACTAGCTTGTTAGTGGTTCAGCTGGTTTTCAGTATGTTACAAACACTTTCTGGAAACAAAATGCATGTTAATGCCAGGTGTGAATTTGCTTATATTGTTCTTGCAGTATAAGCTTTGGCCTTGGCTTGATCTTAGGGAAAACTGCAAGGAGATGCCATCCTCCAGGTAAAAAAAGATCACTACTCAAACCCCCACTGATAAAACAAAGAGCCCTCCAGGCCCTGCTGCAATAAAGCAGCCTCAAATGTTGAGCCAAACATGTCATTTCTTACTGTACCCAGATAATAACTTTGGATTAATCTGTCCAGAGCACATTGTTTCAGAAGTCCAGGTCTTTGTCTAGGTGTCCTCTGGCAAACTTTAGTCTTTTTTGACAGTAAGGGTTTCCTCTTTGTACACCTCCCATGAAAATAAAATTGGTACATTCAATTCATAACGGTAGATGCTGCACTTTTACATTAACTGTGGCAAGAAGAACTTGTAGGTCACGTGATGAAATTTTAGTATTCTTATGGACTTTTTTGTGCATCTTGTGTTCTGCTTTTGGGCCAAACTTTCTAGGGTGGCCTGGCCTGGGCATATTGGCAGTTGTTCTAAATGTTCTCCACTTTTCTAGACAGTTCTGTTTGTTTGTTTGTTTGTTTATTTATTTATTTTAGATCATCCACAGGCATACTGATGAAACCCTATCTCTGTTCAAATGCATCTTTCCTCTCCATCAAAAAACGTTGGACATGATTTGGCATGGCCTGATGTTTTCTGAGGAGAATGAAGCTAGTGTCTGGCTTTGCTGACAGTGAGCTCTGCGGGAATAAAGCAAGCAGATAGAGATCTGCAGAGGTAGCACGTGCCCTGCTGACCCTGGCCACCGCTTAGCGCTCAAGAACAAGACAGACAAGCTGTGGAGCTGACCATCATAAAGCTCTCCGGCTCTGCTGGCCCAGCCGGACATCCAAAAAGGCTAAAAACACATTTCACGCTGTATTACCCTCGGCAACTGTGACATGCCCTCACTAGAGACCACGGAGATATAGGACCCATCAGCCTTTTTCCCAAATAAGGCTGTAGCCTCATTCTTTTCCATGATCTGTAACTTGTGCAATCCGTTGCACTTTCGCCTCCTCCCTGAAGCAGAATGGTCAGGAATTTAAGACCTATGGGCAAAGAAAGTGACAGACCCACAGCACTCAAGAGGGAGATTTCATTGTGAGAATCAGATATAAATTAAATTGACCAGTGGTTGCAGTATAAGGGAAGGCTTGGTTAGCCTCAAGTAACATCATACATGTTTTGCTGTTACAATTTTCCATTACGTAACTCTAACTCCCCATTGCCTCGTAGGCAAACAAAAATGTGCCACAAAAAATCAGTTTTGTCTGAAATTCAGTTTTATATGCTTCAAATTCCCTTACATGTTTAATATGAAACACATACAACTGTGTTCAGATGTCCATGCAAATTTAATCTTGGACCAGTTCACCATCCCAACTACTTCTTTCAACATTTTAAACAATGGATCAAAAATCAAGTTAGCACAATTTTTCTTTTACCAAAATGCAACAGGGCTATTTGTTTCCTCAGCAAGTAATGTCAATGAAATTTTAGGTATTTCTTACTAGAAACTCCAGTCCACTCAAACTCCAGACAAAACTTATATCTAAATACATGTAAAATATATTTGAGATCTGTCATGTCTGTCCTTTGTCAGTCCTGTTCATCTCTGTCTTCCTGTTCTGGTGTAGTTGTCTCTCCCCATGTTCTCCTAAGCACATGAGTTGTTTGTTTTGGTCCTGTCTCCTCCCTTGCTCCACCCATTCCCATCTGTGTCTCATTTGTAACCCTGCCCCCTCGTTATCATGTCCCAGGTGTGATCAATGTCATGTTGTACTTAAGACCCTTTGTGTTTGTCAGTCCTTTTGCTACCTTCATTGTATGTTAGCATTGTTAGCTCTGGTTTGTTTGTACCTTGTTTCCCCCTCCCCCCTCCTCTATATGTAAGTGTAGCTTGTTTTAGTTTGGTTGTCTTTGTTTCTGTAGATCTTGTTTGAATATTTGGTTCCTTTGTTTATTTAGGTTAGGTTGTCTTAGTTAGAAATCCCTGGTTTTGTTTGTTTGTATTCCCAGGTTTGTTTTTTCTGTGTTTCATTAAATCATCAACCCCTGCTTCAACCCCTACGCACTGGACAAGATCTAAAATTGCACATATCTTAAATGTATATTACTACTAATCAAAACCACACCAACATCATTGAACTCAAAACATTTTGTATTAGTATTTGTACAAGTCGGAATCCCTTTAAGGATATTTGAACCTGGACTTTTTACTAGTCACAATTTTAGTATTTATTAGTCATAGAAATCTGGAACTACAGGTTTTACTAGTAAAACTGTAACTAGATTTCACTAAATGGAGTTTTTACAAGTGAAACATTAACCAGGTATCTATAACTGGAATTTTGTTAATAAAAAAGGGTATACATTAGAGTGATATGGCTCTTCATAGAAAAGACAGCAGTGGCGAGAAAGGAGCATTGGTATCTCTCTTCTGACATCGCAAGTGGAGGAGCCTGTCACTGTAGGTGCTGCCCAGCGCTCCAACTCCTGTATTGGGTGAGATGTGTAGTCCATTATGGATGCAAGCTTGGCCATCCTGTCTGTCACCTCTCACACTGTGTCTAATGCTCAGGCCAGCAAACAACTTGCCCTCCTAATAAGCTTTTTTTTTTATTGTCTGCTGCTGTAATGCCACATCCCCTGCAGACAATACCATAGAAAATGTCTGATGCCACCACAGTACTAGTGCTTGGTGTTTCTCAGCACTCATTGTTGACCATGCTAATTGTCAACATTTAACTCCTGTAGATTCAGTGCAAAACTAGCAAACTTTACTGATCAACTGCATTTGCAATTAGAAGAAATTATGTGAAGTTGATTTCAGGCCAAATCATCATGTTGAACGTAATTGTTTCTCAGATCAGATGTGTTAACTCTGAGCATGTGTGTGGCACATTTTCATTTGTCAACTCCTCAGCCACCTGTGTTTATGCTCCCCTAGGCTGAACCCATGAAGCCAGCCTCATTGTTTAGATTTGTGTGGGCTCTTCTTGGCAGGACCACCTTATGAATTTGACCCCAGCATCCTTTTCATCCGGTTGAGAAGCAGTGCTGAAGGCTAAAAGTAAGGCATGCTTCAGTGGTTGATTTAAAAGGGCTGCTGTTTAAAGGGAAAGTTTGTTGATGACAATGGTGGAGAGAGATGAACCAGCGGGAGTTCATCTCAGGAGAGTGTGGTAGGAAAATAAACGGAGAAACCAGCCTGAAAGTGAGAAAGAAAGACATGGAAACAAAGAGGGGATTATTACATAGAACAGCAAATGTCTTTGTGTTTGGCATGATGTCTTACTGAGCTTAACTTTTCCTCTGACAGCTAGTGCTGGACTGAATGTACAGATGATAGATGACACCATACCAGAATGACAGTAATATTACATTGTTCAATACCTCGACAGTAGTAAAGGAGTAGTAACTACAGCAGTTATTGTATACGTGTATGATAAATCAAATATGATATAACCGTGTGATTTCCAGTCCACAGGTGTTCAAACTGATACTTTATGGTGGAGCTCATATTTGATGCTCACCAGTGTTAAATTTGAGTTACAGTTTGGATCAAGATGAGGTTTGAGTTGGATGACCATAATGGGTGACCATACATCTTTTTCCCACATGTTCTCTTTCTGGGATGTAAAATGTGTTTGGCTGGGATCTCGACATACTGTAAAATGTCTGTAATTTCACATTGATCTCACATCAGCATTGACATTTTTACAACTTTAAATGCATCTGTTTAAGTCCTGCCTTCTCACCACCACTGTTGGTCTTCTCACCACCACTATTAGGGTTATGCTGTCTTCCCGATGGAAGTTATTTTTTGGTGCACATAGGTATTGGTTGTTTTAATCATGAGGGTATTTAATGTTCAGGTTTAGCAGGTCAGTTTGTGTTACTATTGTAATGGTAAACAAATGATTGTGATTGTTTCTAATCATCCACATTTAATCAGTCAGTCTAGTCCAGTGATCATCTTCCTGCATCTTCCTTTGGATCCAACTCTATCCACACTACCTCATCCAGTTAGTTACTGGAGGAGGATTTTTGGAGATCTTTTGGAGATCGGAGATCAGAAACACTGATCTAATTAATTTAACAATCCAATCACATCTAGGTCATATAGAAATGGTTCATCAGTTGAGGCTAGAATACTACCTTTAACATTGCACATTGAAACAAAGAGATTCACTTCAAATGGGTGAGTTTGGGTGTTGTATTTGTGGAGTCCTCTGTTAAGTTGTCTGTTATGTGTTAATCATTATCTCAATATTTCAGTAGTTTTTCATATAATTTTGAGTTGTGATTATAAGTTTAATTACTTTTATTTACAATGATCAATGAAAATACTATTTTTGAATTCAGTAATGTAGGTATTTTGAAGTTAAAAAACGTGTGTAACTAATTTTGGCCTGTAATTTTCACAAATATCCGAGTTCATTATTTTTTTCATTAATGTAATTTAACTAGAATCTAAAAAAAATCACATTTTTCCTATCCAAAATGGACAAAAGTATTGAGACAACAGCTCATTCATTGATTTTTTTCCAAAATCAAGGGTGTAAAAAATAGTTCATTTTTACATTTACATTTATGGCATTTAGCAGACGCCCTTATTCAGTGACTTACAAAAGTGCATTGCTGTTCACTCAATATCCTTACCTTGAAGAAGATGCTAGAATCAACAGATTCCTCACGCTTACATCCTGTCAAAAACAAATATCAGATTCATCTTGCTTTTCTTTCAGAGAAACTGTCTCTACTCCAAGGAAGTCTTTCTACTAAATTTTGGAGCATTGCTGTGAGGATTTGATTGAATTCGGCAACAAGAGTGAGTGAGGGCAAGATGTTGAATTATCACCCCCCCACCTAATTGTATGGAGCACCACCATTCCAGAGAACACAGTTATACTCCTCCACATTTCAATGCCTCTAGTCCACGTCAGGCTCATGTTTATCTATTCCAGAGAGTCATATTCTATTAGCAAAACTTCTCAAGAGGGGCTAGACATGGCCCACAGTGGTGTATTCCAGCACTCATACAATGTGTGCTAAATGAATTTGAACCTTGTGCATATGCACAAATTACTGATGCAATATAGACAAATAGAAATTAAAATATATGAATAATGTTGTTTTATATTGCCTAAATCTAGACCTTCACCTAAACCTAAACTTATCCTAAGCCTCACCCTAACTATGACCACAGTAAAAAAAAAATATAAAATTATTGCTGTCTGCATGAATTCTTGTTAATTAATTCAGAAGTACATGAAATTTGAAAGTAGGTCACAGAATGTGTAAATAAAGTGGGAATATCACTAATTAGAAAGCAATCCTGCCACTTAGTACATAATATCAATATCATAATTGAACCAGCTGATAGTCTATAAAAAGATGTCTCATCAGCACACACAAGAGACATCCCATGATGGGTAAAACCAGTGAGCTCTCTCAAGACCTTCAATACATATAGCAGTGGTTACAGAAGTATTTCTAAACTACTGAAGGTTCCAGTGACCACTGTTGTGGCCATAATCCGGATATGGAAAGAACATCATTTCATCATAAACTGGCCACAACCAGTTGTTCCCCACCAGATTTCAGACCAAGAAGTGAAAAGATTTATCTGAAGACTTGTTCAACAGCCAAGGACCACCTGTTGTGAGCTGCAGAAAGATCTGGAATCAGCAGGTACAACTGTTTCAAAAAAAACAATAAGTAATACACTCAACTGCCATGTATTCACCAAAAAACATGTTGAAACAGATTTAAAGTTTGCTCAACTACATTTAGACAAGCTGGTGAAATTCTGGGAGAATATAATCTGGTTAGATGATACCAAAATTGATCTCTGTGGATGCCATACCATGTTTGGAGGTCAAAAAGCACTGCATATCAGCCCAAAAACACCATAGCAACAATGAAATTTGAATCTGGGAACATTATGGCGTAGAGCTGTTCTTCAGCATATAGCACTGGCACGCTTCATATTATTGACAGAAGGACAAATGGACAAATGTAGCAAAACATTCTTGATTAAAAATAAACTGCTGCCATCTACCAGAACGATGAAGATAAAATGAGGATGGCTATTTCAGCAAGACAATGATCCCAAACACACAGCCAAAGAAAAACTCACTAGGTTACTAAGGAAGAAAATAAAGCTGCTAGAATAGCTCAGCCAATCACCAGACCTGAATCCAATTAAAAATCTATAGAAGGAGCCTTTTTATTTCTCAATATTACACATAGTATATGAACATCTATGGTTTGATTTATTTACATGTGTGGATTGGATGATGAGAATATGTTTTAGAAATATGTTTACTTAGAAAAGTAGTGTTCAGTATTTATTTCATCCACTGTATATAAATACTGAGGAACATGCTGAAACATATTTACAGACAAAACAGGAAGTTATATTGGCAAATAAGGAAAAATTAAAAAAGCATGAAAATGTAGAGATGCATTTTTTGCATGACAGCAATGATATGAGCATAATGTCACATCTTGCAAATAATACACTAGTATTTTGTATTTTATGCAATGAACTCACAAATCAGAAGAAAGAATACAGCATCACTATAATATTCACTTTAAATAATTTGAAGTATCAAAAGTATTGAATTTTATAACCATGATATGCTATTGAAAAAACTAATCCTAATATAATAATAGATACTACTCCTCTCTCATAAATAAAGAGCAGGAGGATAGTACTTAATTCTGGTGTAATTTTTAAGTTTGTAAAGTTGATCTCAAAACTTTCTATAGAGACACATAACTCAACATAATGGCCCCAAATAAACAGTTTGAGGTTTATTTTGAGGTCAAATGTAAACCAGTTCTTTCAAACATTTCAAGTTCTAAGTGTCCAAGGCAGATTTATGGGCATCCACTTTGCCTTTTTTTTATGAACGTCCTACATTCTCTGTGGCGGTCAACAGCTACGTGGAGAGGTATTTTTAACCATAGGTCAGCACACCCAAAAAAAGTCCACTCTTGGGAATGAGCTTTATCATGGCTGTATTGCCTTGTATCAAGGGTCCTTTAAAAGGTTGGTTGATTCTAATGGTTTCCATACCATCAACTCCAAAGTATTGTTTTCAGTGGACTGACTCCAAGAGATAAAGGAGTGAGACCACAGCTGGGCTGTGTGTAATGGACAATCACAGCCGTGCTGACTTCACACACTACAACCAACATCGCCAGTGTTAGACTAACTCTCAGAGTGCTTGATTAAAGTCAACAAAGAATCAAAACTGACCTTTTTTGACATTATTTTGACCGCAGTACTGTGAGGATTTGATTGCATTCCGTGACAAGAGTTTTAGTGAGGTCTGGATGTTGAATAATCACCATCCCACCTCATCCCCAACTCCACAACCCATACCATTTTTTTTAATGGAGCACCATCATTCCAAACAAACACAGTTCCACTGCTCCACAGCTCAGTGGTGGATAGCTTTATAGCCCACACCTGGCATTAGGCATACTGCCAACAGGTTCATGTTAATCTGCTCCAGAGTCCTAAACTATTGTCTATAGTCTAGATAGTAGCTTTGAGGTTTGCATTTGCATATTGGTGTCAACAATAACTGCAACTTAAAGTAGCTGAATGAAAGAGTATGGATCTGAGTGTGGACTTACACAGTTAAAAATAAACGTACTAAAGTGTTATTTGATCACTCAAAGAACACTTTGATACCATAGGAGAACCACAGGGGAAATAACTACAAATTTAAAAAGAACTATATTTTAAAAAGAGGTGTGAGCACCTTTAAAAGGTTTATCATTCACATTACAAACATAATTCCTCATGGAACCAAAACTAGGTGTCTACAAACATTTGGTCTTCTAGTATATAAGCTATTTCAGGATGAATGGATCAGTAAAAATATACAATGTGCATTGAAAGTTAGTTTAGTTAGCTAGTTTTATGCTGGAACCCTTTACTCACCACATCAAGTTGAATTGTGTGTGATTTAGCAGGACATAACCTGTGCTGGAGTTTGAGAACCCCAACCTGTGTTTTGTGTTTACGTTTGGGAATATGGAACTGAATCACATTTCCTTCATACAATGATTAAAAAATAGCAATGAGAGTGCAGAGAGAACTCTCATTCCCAAATATCCAGCAGGGAAAGGACATATTTTGGGCCCATGCAACATTTGTAGCAGCTTTTTTAAATCTAAACACCCCTCAGAGTGTCACAATTTCTTGTTTTCAAAAGCTGTTGCTTCTCTGAGTGAAATTCCCACGTTGGTGGAAATGACCGTTGGAAGGACCACAGGAGCTTTCAGTAAACTGGCTGATGATGTTGTGTTGAACGTCAGCTTTACCTGCCAGGATGAAAATTCTCCACAAGTGAGGAATTGTGTGTGAGCGTCTATGGCACGTGTGTCTACACAGGTCCCATAAGGGGGTGTGAAAGGCCTGTGTGTTTGGACAGGAGTGACTTAATGACACTACTTTCGGCCCAAATCACTCTCAACTCATAACTTGCCGTGTGCACTTGGAAAAATAACACCGTGAGCTCGTCAACACTGACTCTCTTGTGTCATACAAGCTCGTTAAGCAGTGGGTGTATTCAGAGGCATGTTTATGATGCTCTGATCCTGAAGGACAAATTACTGCTAAATATAATCCTATCAGCGATTTGGCTTGTTGTTTGGTTTTCTTTCATACAAAATTGGAAGAGCTTCTTGTGCTGAGAGCTCGAATCTGGTAGCTGTTGGTGTCAGATGTAGAAGTTGTGGGTAGAGGTCAATAGAATAAAAGTAAGCAGAAAAGGTTATTTTTCAGCTTGTTCAGGCTGCTATGGAGATCTCCACAACGGTAGTGTGGGGGTTTTAACTATTTATTTTAAGAGGCCTAACATTTCTAGCCTTTATATTACAAGTTTAATGACCCAGGAAACTCACAAGTCAGCACATGAATTGTAAAAATGACATGTGACACTTCTCTGTGCATTATAATGAGCACTGTGACTGTGAGTAGAAAATACAGGGAAAAGACAAGAAACAACAGTCCAGGGAGAAAGCAAGTCAGACCAAAAGTTAATTCACATTGCTGTGAAAAGAGAAAAGTGCAGAGAAAATTGAGATTTTAATTAAGAATGGACATGTTTAGTAACTACATATTTATTCTTTCAGTAGTTCTAATCCAGCTTGTCTAATATGATCTGAGATTATGGACATTATTAAAGGCATTAAAGGATTCCCTACGAGACAAGTTATTAAGCAGTGTATTTTAAGATGCACATTTTCCAAATTTACTTGAAATGAGAAAATAGCAGTTCAATGAGACTTATTGTTGAAATATATTGACATTCTGCTGTTGATGACACAAAATGTTGAGATAACCATTAGGCTACAGTACATAGGATATCACTGAATCACAATGCAAATTAGACATTATGATGTTCTGGACATTGTCTTAAGAGCCTCATTAAATTCTAATTATATAACAGACTCTGATTAAGAGCACAGAGCTATCCCTGCCAGCTATGACCCTTCTAAGATAATTTTAATCCCAGACGCACTGCTGATACTAATTACACTGGAAAAAAACACGTAATGACAAACATTCCACTACACTACATCAAGCATATCAGTAACATCTGTAGGCTCAGGGTCTGTGTGTGTGTGTGTGTGTGTGTTTCAGAATGACTGGGAACTGAGAAAACACAGGCTTAAATACTTACATACTTACATTGCCAGTCAAAAGTTTGGAGTCTTTATAATAATATAAGACTATATATATCATATCTCAACAATTAAATTATGCAGAGATCCTGAAAAATGCATTGAACTACCAATTAAGAATGAACTTTTAGAGCATGTCCAGACATTTGACAGGTAAGATAAATGTAAACCTGTAAAAAAAAAATCAATATATGCAGCCGTCACACATCAATTATAATTATTTATTTAATGGCACAAAAATAACTTTCCTATTCCAATATTCCAATATTCCTATTCTCTCTTTTAGTTGTTTTTTTTTGCAGGTAATCCATCTATTGTGCAGTGGTGGGATGGCCTGTTGCCTTCCTGAAAGGGAGCAGAGTACAGGATCACTGGCCAGGGTTCACAGGAAGTGGCTCATCCCGGCTGAGCTCAGAGGGCCACACAGCATGGCTGACCGAGAAGAGAATAGAGCTTTAAATCCTTTTAATCTTGACTGGGCCTGAGGTTTACAGTGGGAGCTCACCAAGAGCTATCTGCTCATCAGAACTGTGCTGGTCCACAGCCCTCACGCTGGTATAAACATCCTGTTTACACTAGAGGGTGAGAGAGAGAGAGAGAGAGAGAGAGAGAGAGAGAGAGAGAGAGAGAGAGACTAGAGAGACTAGATAGCAGGGCTGGAAAGAGTCCCAGCTTAAAGAAATACATAGAATATATTTATTTAAGTATTTTATTATTTGAGGTATAAACACTAAAAAAAAAGTCATTTTGTGTAGGGGCACCTGTCATCGGCCAGTCCAAAAATATCCCCAGTTTGGCCACTTGGGAGTAACAGTTCCCTTTGTTTCTTCAGCCAATCGATTCAAGTAAATTGGGAATTCCTTGTAATTTCCTCCAATCATTTTGGTGAAGGGAGAGAGAGGAACTGAACAAAACACAAAAGTGACCAGTATTTGGACTGTTTGATTACACAAACAAATCCATTTAGCAACCTGTTGTTTTGCCACAGAATTAAACTAATAAACTTTTCATCTTTAACTAAATTAATTAAATTAAACTAATTAATTAAACTTTCAGGAGGGCTTGATTTTATTTACCTTATAGGCACCCACTCACAGAATCTTTATAACATACTTTTACCACTGTAACATAAACACTATTATAATTCATAATAATGAAGTAATTATTCCTGAGCCTTACAAAACAGTGTTGCTGTCCTCTCACAGAGGAGCAGCCATGGCCTGGAATTTAGGGAACAAGCCTTGTGACTGGAAGGTTGCTGGTTTGAATCCCTGAACTTGTAGGACACAACTGAAGTGCCCTTGAGCAAGGCAGTGGATAGGTGAAATGCAGAGAACATTGAGCACCTTTACCAGTGTCCTCTCAGTGCAATGTGCTGTTAGTAAGTTGAAGAGACTGGAGCTGGTCAGCTTTTAGTCTTACCCCCTCTCACTATCCTTGGCTTGTTTTTCTCAAATCTCACTGGTAAAAAACAAGACAACACTCTACCTTCGGATGTGTGGTTAGGTCCAGTTTGGTTTTGTTTTCAATGGAGTGGATGATGGAGAGAAGAGATGGTGAAAGCTAGTGTTGGTTGGTGTTAATATTTGTTCCAGTACGTACTACATTTGTCTAGACTTTTAGATTTGAAAACTCCCTAAAATCCTCCTTATAACTTGAGTTGTGAGTTAATCACGCAATTTTACTGTAATTAAACTTCTTCTTAAGACTTTCTTAAGACTTCTTAAGACTATAGTCTCTATATTGTATATTCTTTATATTTATATAGTGTTTTCTTTACTAAATCTCTTTCTACTCCTTTCTGTACTGTACTGATCCTGCTGCTGGAACCTTAATTTCCCTGAGGGAACCCTCCCATGGGATCAATAAAGTTATATCCTATCCGATCCTATCCTATCCTATCCTATCCTATCCTATCCTATCCTATCCTTTTATTAATTGAATCAAGTTTTGAATAGATATAGGCAGTGTACAATAAAATCCTCAATATAAGATTTACATTACAGAATCAGGTTCTTATACTAGAGGTGTCAATCCATTAGAAATGTAACCGGGCTACTAATGACAATATTCTGTGATTATTATCACAAGTTAAAGTGCTAGTACTTCCTTGTATTTGTGGGAGCTAGAAAAAGTAATGTGGTGTGGTTTGCATGGCAAACAGGCTAGAGAAGTTTTATTTACTTTATTCTAATATCTCACTGTACTTTTTATTTATGTATTTAAGTTAGAGGCTCTGAATTTGCATAGTAAAAGTTTCAGGGAGAGAGACAGTGAAGCTCAAACACAACATTTAACGGAGAAAACTAACAACACTTCAACTTACGGCTCAGACAGTAACAACACCTCCATTATCAGACTCAGCTCAGTGTGTGTGTGTGTGTGTGTGTGTGTGTGTGTGTGTGTGTGTGTGTGTGTGAGAGAGAGGGGGGGGGGGCAAACCTGAGGGCAAATTTTTTTATGATGATTAATGATTAATTTGCACAACAAAAATTGTTTACATATACATTAACCCATTAATCTCGATAGCACTAGTAAACATGTTTTATGACATGGAAACAACAATTCATTAAAAAGCAGGCAGTTGTAGCAACTTTTGATCATATATGGATTCAAACAAAAAGTGAGGACGATATGGTTTTACATATTAAAGGCCCCATAATATCCAATGCTCAGGGTTTCACTGGCTTCATTGGCTAAAATGGCCTTTATAAAATGACTTAGATTCAAAACTTAGGACACAAAGGCTGTTGTGTGTGTGTTATCTAATGACCCAATATACTCAAATACTGTAATGAGAGTAGATCGATACTTTTAACTCCTGCTGAGCATTTAGATAAACCAGATAGAATGTAATAGCCTACTTGTGAGGGGTTTTGTTCCATTCATGAGTCATGAGGGGAGTATTTTTAGGTAAATCAGGGGGTATTTTAAACACTGGCTGATGCTCAGATGTTAATTCAGCATCACTTCTCCATGGGTCACACTCCAGTCCATACTGAAAGACCAAAGATCCCTGACCTCATCATCATTTGATGGGCAACCACTCACACCCACACACACACACCCACCCACACACACACACACACACACACACACACACACACACACACACACACACACACACACACACACATGATCCCCAAAAGCCTAGTCTTTTCAGTCCTCTTCCTCTTTTCTTCATACGGTCTTTCCATCATGCACTGTTCACACTGGATCTCAATTCACAGGAAGTTGTTACCCAATGATAAACACCCTGAAAATGCTGGCCCACAGCCAGGACAGCTGACCTGACCACAGTCTTGAGCCTGTCCGTCTGACTGAGGCTGAGGTCTGACTGAAGCCGAGGGCGTTTTACAATGGCACTTGTATGCAGCTATGCAGCTCTTATCTGTGCTCCTGTGCTTCAGAGGCAGGACTTATCAGAGTGTGAGACATAAAGAGAAAAGGCATTAAGGGAGAATGCATACAATAGCAGGACAGAGAGAGAGGGAGAGAGAGAGTGAGAGAGAGAGAGAGAGAGAGAGAGAGAGAGAGAGAGAGATTTCACGTCAGTATGTGACTGCTGTGACATGCTAAATTTTACTGTCTCTATTCTGTTCTTAATACCATACTCATTTTAAAGTCAGTAAAGTGGTCCTAGACAGGATCAGTCGTTTCATTTAAAGAAATGTCAACAGCTCAGTGGAAACACACAAACATACACATAAAAATACCCCTCTACGGTTAGGCCTCTACTGTCTTAAAACACTACTGCCCCCTTATGGAGTCCTGACAGCAGCATGACCACATTAACATACAGTCAAACTGAAACCACTGCTTGGCTTTTCTTTACTACAAAGAGCAGACAACAAACAGGAAAAGAAGAAGATTTTAAAAAAAAATTAAAGCTAAAGAACATCACGTGGGACCCTTTCTGAACCCAAACTGAACCTCAAGAATTAACATCCACAATACACATTTAAACGTAGAAAGCTCTGGTTGAAACCAAAAGTTAAAACCAGAGAAGAAAAACATGCATACGTTTCATACATTTCCTCATATGTTAGTCAATAAATGACTTAGAACTGGACAGTGGGTTATCTAAATGGGTAATTCCAGTGCAATAAATTGATCACACTGCACAAATCAGTGCTAAGTATGACTAATAAAGTATAAATTGCCATAAAAAACCAAACCATGGTTGTAACATAGTGTGTAACAGAGTGTGACTGTGAAGAACCTTTGAAATGGTAAAGAACCTTTACTTCAGGTGATGGTTCTTCAGCTCTTTAAAATATCCCTTTTGTTCTGGTCAAAGTGTCTCAGATTCTTACACTTGCCCATTTTTCCTTTGTTGCCTGATATACTATATATAAATTATTGTGGATGCCAATTCTAATGAATACATTCACAGATGAATAAATGCACACACAGGTTTTCTAACCTATGTAGAGAATAGAACAGAACAGAACAGAACATCAGACTACTGGACCCATGCCTAATGACAGGAGTGGGATAGAGGGGTAGTTAGCAGTGGAGCAGTGATGAGGTGAGGTGATGCTCTAAAATCTAACAGAAAGCCATCTCTGGACCATAGAGACAGTTACTCCAACAAACTCTTAATTATGCTTGATTTAGGAAGAAACAATGAATAAACAGGTGTCCAAATACTTTTGTGTAAATAGTCTTAACAGGTGCAGACAATGTACGAAAAAAGATTCATGACTGCAGACACATGGATCAGATAGGACTAATAAAAATATCAATATCAATAGCAAAAGTGAAACTACAATAAATATGTCAACAGAATTTGAACCAACAATGGTTCTTTAAGGGTTCTTCAGAAAATCAACACTGAAAGAGGTTCTATATAAAACCCCCAACAGCGTATCCTCCATCAATCTGAAGAACCATTTAGTAATGCAAAGAACCATTTATTCATGTAAAAGGTTCTTTGAATTTTCATTTTCTTTACTCATAAACCCTTAAAGAAACCTAATTCTTAAATGTGTAGGAGCTGCTCTTTACATTATAATTAACACTGGATGAATGGACCAATAGAAATGCTCCACATCACTCTCAATATCACTTGGTTGATACATCTTACATATTAATATATTACATTAGAACATTATTAGTACATCACAGTCCATTTCATATTAGTGTGTTCTTAAATGTTTTTCATTAGTAGCAGTTATAAAGTATGTTCTGTATGTCTTGTGTTTTGTAGTCCATGTCAAATTGATGGCCGCGATTTTCAAAATCAGAACATGAACACAGCATAACCAGGCAAAACTGCTAAATGTTTACCTCAAAACACATCGTTTAGAAAATGTGAAGATTTGAGTAAAACTAAACAGTGCTGAGTGTGTGTTTACAAGCTGGATCAAATATGATTTTGTTCAGCCATTAGGTGTGACAGTGGAAAGAAAGTGGAGAGAGTTCATGTTTGTTTTTATGAGTTTGCGTCATTCAAATTCTCAGATCAAAGTGCTTTTATTTTAATCACTTACATGGTTGAAATCATTTGTTATTGACAATAAAAATTCTGGAACAATAACTGTCTTTGAAAACTCTTTAATAGATCTGGCATTCATGACACGACCAGATGCTGTGATTTAGGAATGAATTAAGTACCCTGATATTTTGTAGAAGTTTCTGCTAAGCTTGTTGCCACATCCTCATGAGTCAGGAATAATCCAATAATGGTATGAGGCAGTCATTGTGATGACTGCATTATGTGTTTTGTGCCAGCATAAGAAGAAATCTTATGATGTTTGTGGTCAGGAAATTCATTGAGATGTTTATGAGAAGATACCATGGCATGCAATGGGTTTTCAACTATGGGGAAATGGCCTTTGTTGACCCAAACTGCAGCTTGTAAAGTATAGGCCTCTACTGCCCTTTATGTTATGTTATACCCTGTATCTAGATGTTTATAGGCACTGACTCACCCAAACCCAAATTTAATAGGACATTTTCCAACTTTGGTTCAATAACAGCATCTACTCTTCTGACGAAGGCTTTACACTGCTGGAATTGCCAATTCACCTAGGCCCCTGGACACACTCACTACCTGATGGAAAATGAAACGATTTATCAGTTGCCAATGTCATCCAAATGAATCTCATTAAAATTTAAGAAATAACTTGCCTTGTACTCTGTTCTTCCGTTTTTTTCCAGATTGCCCCCATTTGCATTTTGTTAGATGCTTACTTCAGTTCTTAGACTTGTCCTTACAGCGATAATAGTAAAACTGAATCTGTCTAATTGATATTTGTATGAAATGTAATAATGTATGAAAATAATGTATGAAACCCTGAAGTTGTAACAACAAGAACTGCAATCAATCACTTGTAGGAGTTTTGGCTCACTGCTCCCTACAACACTTCAGTTCAACCCCACTGCAAACATTTTAAACATTTATATTATTTTCGCTGTAATATTCCACCAATGGAACCCATTATGTGTTTTTTTTTGGAGTCATGAATGCTGACCTAAACTGAGGCAAGAGAGGCCTACAGGTCGTTGCCATTGATTTTGCTCTTGGAGAGATTTTGGGAGGGCATCCTTTCTAGAAAGACTGACCAACTTTCTCCCCTTTTCCATTTGGACAGTGTGACTCTGATTGTAGTTTGTTGGAGCCCTAGAGCCTTATAATGACTTTGTAATCTTTTCCATGCATGCACAAGTCTCCAGGAAGCCTACTTCACTTTGGAATGATGTGCCTGACTGTGCATTCTGTGTGCCCAGTTCTCTCAATTCAAAGAACTAACGTTAGATTTTAGATTGGGCAGAGCTGGCCCAAATCAAAGCTGGTCAATAACTTAAGTACTCAGACTGGTTACTGAAGACTGATTTTTTTATTTGTTCATATTATTGGGGATAAACATCTTTTTACACCTGAAAATTGTTTATATACACCATAGAGATGGAAATTTTACAAAAAGTACAAAGGGTTCTTTGAGTGGCACTACAGAAGAACCACTTTTGTTTGCATGAAGAAGTATATTATGTAAAAGAGATTTTACTTAATGTTGTGGTTCCTTAAAGAGTCAAAACATTGTCCAACACCATTATAGTAATACATTGAAACATATTATTATTCATATTGATAAGCTCTCATTCACCACAAATGATTACATGATTATTATGATTGCATAAGACCTCATATAACTTTAAAAATTGCCTTGCAGGCTTTTTTCCTGTGGTCACCCTCTTTACAAGTTCTCTCTGTCCTTGGACTCACACTGTCCCCTGGTGGCCATGTCTGCGAGTCATGTTGCCTGTAGGTTGCAATCACTGTTCCATTATGGGTGATCTTGGTGGTACAGGCTGGTCCTTCCTATGCTGGCACTATCGTTAAGAGATTACTTTGTATTTGCATGCAAACTGAATCACAAGGTTAGGTGGTCACATGGCAGTACTGTTATGGAAAGGCATTACAATCATAATATTGCATATATTCACCTTCATGTTACTGTTAAATTTATATAGACTTTAAGTGGATACTTATACCAACATTCCAAATTTAGTAAGTTGACCAGAACATTTTTGAAGTTTGCTGCTTTAGTGTCGCACAGGAACTATGACGTTAATATTGTTACTATTTAACAGGCCAACAAACTTGTGCAACAGAGCATAGACCATTTCACGCACACACACACACACACACACACACACACACACACACACACACACACACACACACACACACACACACACACACATGTATATATATATATATATTTGTGAGCTGACAACTGATCATACACACCAGTTATTTATAGCCCATTAACATGCAATACAGTATGCAGAAACCAGACGTTACAACTACCTTAAACGTGCCTAAACGTGAACTTATTAAAATGTTAGTTGTTTGTTAGTTAGTTAGTTGTTAGTTGTTTCATTTTAAGTAAGATTTTTGGGTAGAAATTGTGTACAGATGAGTAAATATGTGTATAAAAGCTGCATTTCAAGCAGTGTCTTGAATTATCCTTAACCTTTTTATGTGACACAGTCAAGCCTTTAATGCAAGGAAATCAAGCAAATTATTCAATGAAACTGGACATTTGTTCACAGTAAAACAGTGTAACTGATTGATTGATTTATTACAATCCTTCATCTCTAAAGAGAAAATTCATTCATAAGATGTGAAAGTCATTCAGAGTTTTACTGGTTGAATAAGAATCAGACAATTCAATGTCTCTCTACCTCATAGAATGTTCTTGCATTAAATGGGTATAAATAATTTACATGTTTCACTAGATTTTCCCCAATTTTATCATTTCACATACAATAACGTTTGTAAGTATTTCGACTGTGACACTTTTTTTTTTTGCCATTTTTGCAGTTTTCAGCACCTCACTGGATTTGAAATTAAACATCAAAATCAAAACATGATTGTGTTGTGTTGAATTTGCATTTGGTACAAGGAAATTCTCAACCTGCCTTCTTTTGTAACACCAATGCAATTGAAGCAGGCCTTAAAAACAAAACAATATATATATGTAGGTATATATGTATATGTATATATATATATAAAGAATGCACTGCTTAGCTCAAAAACACCAAACAACCTTGCAGACGCCTAAAGTGGATGAGAGCAGAATTTATTCCTTTGTGTAGAAAAACCTCTTCACAACATTTATTCAAGTCAAGAACAATTTCTAGGACAACTCATTGGGTTTAATTGATGGGTTTAATTCAACATGGGAAGCAGTATTGATGCTCAGGGAGTGAATTGCCAGATTTGCTAAACATTATGAAAAAGACTGTTCAGTTTAAGAAATGGGGAAACAAAATAATATGACGATATTTATAGACATTTTCTTGATACACAATATTTATAGTAATATTTTGACACGCAAACAAAATGTTTTAGTAGTGGCAGAAAACTGCTATTCAAAAATATTTGCTGTACTATATTCAATTAAATTGTCCTTTATAATGTAACATGCAGTTGGCAAGAGTTTTTAAAGACTGACAATATTCACAATATGCTCAGAGAAGTATATTGTGTACCATGATAGCAAAATGAAATTCCATGAAATATTGTCATATTGCGTACCTCTAAACCTTTGTTTGGACAGATGAAAACCATATCATAATGATGGTAAGAGAAGAGTATGAAGAAGGAAAGAGCAGGTTCATGATCTGCAGCACAACCACACCTGTCTAACATGGTAGAGGCACTGTAGTGCTGGTATGGGCATATATGATTGCCACCTATGCGACCCAATAGCATATTCAGAAAATAAATTTTGTAAAAAAATCAGACAGAAACACCTGAAAAGAAGCAGCAACTAAATGTGGCTGTAGTAAATGCCTGGCCAAAAATCACAAGGCAGGAAATTCATTGCAAAGATTTGTTTCCAAGTAAAAACACTCCCTGTGGGATTTTGTTAAATTACATTTGAGTCTGTGTAAATGGAAGGAATATGTTACAAATGCATATAATCTCTAAGTGGTTAATGCAATATTTTTTGTTAAACCTGTTCTTTGTGTATCAGTTGAAACAGTGTTGGGAACTTATGTCAGTATCACCTATTCACCAAAAGGCTTAAACTACATTTAAGTAAACAAATAAATGTGTGCAAATGATATAAAAGTGTTAACTATTGCAGACCAAAGAAGTCATTCTATAGTCTGTGTCATGTCTATATTAGGGACTCCAATCTAATCCATTTTGCTCTATGGGAAAATGAAGGCCATTCTGTTGCACCCTGTGGTAAACATTTTCCAAACCTAATTCCAGATGTTTTGGCATTGCTATTGATCCCAAGGTCATTAAACAGTGAAAAACTAATTCTGCAACATCAGCTAAAACCTAGAACTGATATTATAAGACAGAAAACCTCCCATAATACTCCAAAACAAACTGTCAAATGTGCTTGTTAATTGTCTTTGGCAGAGGAAGAAGAGTTTGAATAGCTAATATTGTTATATAATGTGACTGAAATTGAATAATTTAATAATGAACTTCCATTCATGTGACTTCAATTCAATGAAGCATTAACTTGCTATTAGCATGAATGTAGCATTATTCATATTCAGACTTCTTAACAGTCTTGTAACAGTGATATCTGAGTGAATAATGTACTCAAGAAACAACATTCAAACTTATTTTTTTCCCGTGGAAGAAACCTGCTTAGGCCTGGAGTTTCTATCATGGGTACATGCTGACTACAGAATAATGCACAACTTTATAGGTCTATAAGTAAGTGTACATGGTTTAATATCAAATTTTAGAACTGGTATGTCCATAGAGCACCTTAATGACTGATTCTCCATGATATATCTGGAGTAAGTCGTTTGTGTTTGCAGATAGGTCTCTCAACCAGTTTCTTCATTAAATCTGCTTTGGTTTTCATACTGTCCTGCCAAGTTCATCTACTTCCCTTAAACTACATATCCTTGCCGTGTATTCTACAAATCCAAGTCAAATCTTGTCCCTAAAAAAGGCAGTCTAACCACCCCCTGAGGGACATGCAGATGCTGATCCTGGAACAGTTACACATTCTCATAAAGTACTTATGGGAGGGTACATGCAAAAGCCGTTGGACTAAGATGAGCCTAAAATGCCACTTGTGTCAGGACCTGGTGACTTTATCAGAGACTGACACACATTTACCCCTCCCCTCATATCCTATCCAGTACGTTCCTACGTCTAGCCACTGGACTAGATCACATGGGAACAATATGGTTTCTGAATGCCAGCCCTCTGACTGCAAGTTCCCTGTACGTGAGTCACCCTTCCCCCTTTCTCAATGGCTTTGTGGTTACAAATGCTGAGCCATGGATGAGACCATCATTTACAGAGTGTGTCGTGTGTGTATATGAACTAAAATACAGTACTATGTAAATGGATTAAACAGTCACAGATATTCTTTAGAACTATAGATCTGAGAAGTGTTGTCTGTAGTGTAAAAAAATATAATAAATACACATACAGTAAATGTGAAATACAGTAAGAAGAATGGGTTATTGTCAGTAATCAATATGTACATTAAAAAAACATAGAAAGAAGAACACAGGCTGGATTCTTGACTTCTCTGTGAACTGCAACCACTGTATAGATTTGTTCAATTCCATCAGAAGCTTACCTGATTTATTTTAAGGAAAGTCTGATTATATAAACTAGATTTTGGCTGATGATAAATACTTGAATTCATTGCGATGTCAAGATCACTACATTTAACTAAAGTCACCTAGATAGATAGACAGATAGACACACATGGGCCTACTAATCCTAAAAACAAACAGCTAGTCTATACAGTAAAAAGTACAGAATACTTGATGATCTTTTGGAAGTTCTTCAATTTGAAACTGTGGAGGAACCTTGTATAGTGCTTTAAGGAACATTTAAGAAACCCTTGTCCATTTAATGAAGGTTCTTTGAAGCACCTTTAGAGGTTTCTCCAGTTTCAAACTTAAGAACATCCAAGTTCCTCAAGAATCTTTGTTTTACACCATATTACTGCCTTTAGCATTTATATTCCTTGGTATGTTCTAGTTAAAATATTGTCAGTTATCATTAAGGGATTTGAAAGCTAAGTATTATGCATATATAGACTATATTACACCAAACTGTCAAGTATGTATGTTTGTATGTGGAACTCTTTTACGTTTTTTACAACTAGTAGGCTCGCCATACAACCATGTTTTTCCCTAATTAGGTATACCAGGCAAATACACCATGCAATCCCCATAGCACAGGTTTCCACATTGACTTTAAAAATAATACTGATCTCTCACCAGCTGTTCTGACAAGCATATTTGACACTGTGCAGCAGCATGTGGCCTGAGTCACACAGCCTTCCTTCAAAACTTTCTGCCATTTTGCTGAGTGCCTGCACTGTCCTTACCATTTGTGAGAGTCCTTCAGACATATACTTGTTGCATTCATTTCTGAGGATGTGTACATCCAATGCACCAGATAGGGACAGGATACGCAAGGCAGCCATCATGAATACTTGAACATGTAGTTAACATCTCTATTCTTAAAGGCATAGTAATCAGAACTGTTATATTAAAATAGCATTATTAAGATAACCCCTTATAGCATTGCAAAGCAGAATTAAGCCTCTGCATTTAACACATCTTTCTCACTCACTCACACAGGGCCTTGGTCAAGAGCACCGCAGCAATGAGCACTGTCCTTTCACTTCTCCCTCTTCCTGCTGGTCCAGGGGATCAAACTAGCAATCTTCCAGTCCCAAACTCACTTCTCTAACCTCTACACTGAAGGCCACAGTTAACAGTCAGGGACAGCAATGGAAGAGGACAGAAATGTTTAGCAACTCTGCTAGTGTGTCCCTAACACATAAGAGTTGCATGAACTCCACATTCAAACTAGAAAATTAGTTATAATAGTGAACCTTTCTGGTAGTTTAACTATGAGGACAAACATTTTATACCTGTCCAACGTTCTATGTGCATCCTGAGCAGTGTTTTTATTTTATTTGGACCGCTGTCAGGTATTTTTTTTAACTTATCCATCATCAATCAAATCATAATAAATTATTATCATTAAGTGTTTGGTCTCTTATTAAAAACCCAAACAAAACAAAGCACACACAAAAAACAACCCAAACAAAACAAACAAAAAAATTACAAATCAGTTTTTAGATCAAAACTTGGTCAAATTCGTATAAATATCTGTCTTCATTTTGTTTCTGGAGTTTCAAGGATCTCCAGAAAATAACAATACCAACACAAACACGTTTTATTTGTATTATTTGAGGGATAAAAGTAGAGCAAACAGTGGGAACAGAGTCAGACTGGAGGCGTATATAAGTGATCATGTTGAGGGATGTGGGTCAGTCAGCTCCTGGGTTTGAGCTCAGTGTGAGGGAGAGTAAGCTGATGTTGGCTTTCTGGTGACTAAAGGCTGGTTAATCAGGTTCATTAGTGTGCTCTCATCAGCGCTGCAACAATAAACGGAGAAGAAGTTGAAGCAGTCCTCCACAACATCCGGGCATTCCAGCGCTCGCGCAGAATCGTTATGGCGGAGGTAAGTCGGCGGAGGGCTTTCGGGGAGGAAGAAGACGACTGAGAAAGCGGGTCGAGCCGCGCCGTGTTCACCAGCGTTTTCAGTTCGTGTCGACGGCTCGGGGAGCTGCCGCTGGAGCCGGGTGGTCGGGGAGCAGCAGAATGCGGCGCCGTGCACACAAATGAGGAAGTTGTGAAGGGTGTGCTCGTATGTCCGCGTCTCTCTCTCCCCCTCTCTCTCCCTCTCTCTCTCTCCCTCTCTCTCAGTCTGAGAAGAAGCGTTCCTCATTCAGCCCCGAGGAGAGAAGAAGCCGCCGTGCTGAAGTGTGAGCTGAAGTGAAGAGCCCGGAGAGGAGTGTGAGCGGCTCACCGATCCTCCTCGTCCTGCTCCTCCGCCACTTTAAAACTATTTCCTCCTCCTCACACCGGCGCGTCCACCGTTCAGCACCCAGACAGCAGGAAAGCGCCCTGCTCAACTTCACTGCTCCCACCACAGACCTGCCCCGCTTCTGCCTCACCAAAGACTAGCCCGAGAAGAAGCCCAGCAGCAGCTCCCGGCGTCACCAGTGAGTGTTAAACCAGTCCTCTGTAGTTTCTCAGTGTCTTCATGTTCTGCAAACTGGACTTTGACGGTCGTAGACTTCACCTATGCAGTGTGGTCTGGGCCCACCAGGGCTAAAGGTTGTCTGAACTGTAGGTTGAGTCACCACTGGAGATCTGGGACTTCAGGAGGTGACTAGATGGGTCACCACTACTAGAGGCAGTGTTCTGTGCAGTTTTAACTTGTTAAATGTAAAGTTAGGATGTGGTTCACAGCCCAATGCTCTTTGAGACCAACCAAAACGCTCTGTTTCTCCATTAGTAGGAAATGCACAGATCTTGGCATCTTGGTTGTGGCTCTCGACTTTGTGCACCAGCCAGCTGAACATCTAGCGAATTTAACTCCAATATAGGCCTGTCAGGATTTCCACCTTTAGTTAGACATCTTCCAAGAGAGCTCCATTACTAGCTAATTGTCTTATTTTCCATGCAACGCAGACCAAAACTGTATAATATTGAACCAGTCATTTTCATCCCTTTCAGCTTGTTTTATTTTAATTAACAGTCCATTTCCATTTGATGAAACGTCATAGTGTAATAAAGTCTTTTCTGTGATCGATAAAAGTTCAAGAACTCCAGCAGCAGCTCCCAGTGTCACCAGTGACTGTTAAACCAGTCATCTGTAGTTTCTCAGTGTCTTCATGTTCTGCAAACTAGACTTTGATGGTCGTAGACTTCACCTATGCATTGTGGTCTTGGCCCACCAGGGCTGAAGGTTGGCTGAACTGTAGGTTGAGCCACCACTGGAGATCTTGGACTTAATGTGGCTCTGAAAAGAAAGCTAGATTGGACTCCATTATTAGAGGTACTCTTTTGTCTTTGAACTATTTAAAAGCCATGTAAAATAAATGGTACACAGCCTAATGCTATTCAAAACCAACCAAAATGGTTAATTGAGTTAGTAAGAAGTAATTAAAAAGTAACTAATTTAATATAGGCATATCATTCAGTCTTTCCAGCTTTAGGTAGAGTGACATCTCCCAAGAGAGTGCCATTACTAGCAAATTTTCCATACTACTTACATCAATGCAACTGTAACTTTGGACCTGTCATTTTTTCCTTTTATCATGTTTTATTATATATAAAATACATTTCCATTTGACTAAACATCATACTGTAATACAACGTGAAGTGCAAGTCATACAAGCCATAACAGTCAGGATCCTCTTTAAACATAATGGTTATATGGTTGCACTGGACTAGATTGAATCTAGCATAAGGTGTTCAGGAGTGACACCACACTGAATCTAAATCTGGAAAGATTTTATCTAGCGACATCGGAGTTAAAATAGACATTTGCTTGCAGGCCCTCACCCCAAAGGAGAGCAGTTGGAGATGGAACCCTTTTCAATTTGGACAAAAGGTCCAGATGTTTCCTTCAAACCTAAGAAACATAACCCAAAGAAACTCTGCAGCATATTTCCAGCTTGACCAGTGAGAGGAACTTTATTACTGTAGTTTCTCGATATTGTTCAAGCTAGACTTTGATGTACATGGACTTTACCTATGCAGTGTGGTCTGTGCCCACAAGGGCTAAAAAGTTGACTGAACTGCAAATTGAGGAATCGTAGGAAAACTGGGAAGACTTTGAAGTGGCCTTGAAGAGGAGGCTAGATAGACCAAAACTACTAGTTGTTCTGTGTTGTGCTGGAATTTAGTATTTTTAAGACGTGTATAACCAGAATACTTAATTTATAATAACAAATGGACTCAGATCTTGGGTTTTTGATCGTGGCTCACGTTTTGTCCACTGGCCATCTTAACATCTTATTAACTTTAATGAAGGCCTCTCATTCGGGCCAATCTTTAGATAGAGTGTGACCTCTCCCAAGAGTGCAGCGTTACTGATTTTCAGATCCACCTGACATTGACAGTCACTTTGTGCTTCTTTGCAATATTTCTGTTATAATAATGAATTACCATTTGATTATATATTATAATGTAATATCTGACACACAGACTGATCATTTAAGTCGTAGCAGTCAGGGCTTCCCTTAAACATCATGACATATTGTTTCACTTGCCTGGATTAAGTTGTTTGAGTAACGTCACACTCATGGTAAAGCCCGAAAGATCTTGTCTATGAATATACTTTAGTTACCGTTGACAGTAACGTGCTGGCCCTCACACTAAAAGAAGTAAACTAAAGAAGGAAAATTGGTGGGGATTGGGCCGTCTTCAGCAGAAATTTCTGAAACAAATATTGGAAAGAAGAAATTAATCAGATTTTTTGTAGCTGTGGGGATGTTAAGCAGTTAAGTAGCAAGATACCTTTAATCTAATCTTAAGTGAAGTCCTTCCACTAAAAAAGGTTCATTTTAATGTTCTGTTTACACAGTTCCCTGTTTTAACAGTATTGGAACATGTGTGCCTTAGTATGGGGTACAAGACCAATATTGTTGGACTGGACAACCATTAACTCTGATTTCTAATTTCTCTGGTTTGTCAAGGATGATGTTAAAGCTGGAAAGGCTAAATGAAATGTTTGAGATACATGTTGGCCAGTATGTTGCTTCATTTGTTTTATTCTTTAAAATTCCAAATATAGGGGTATAGGGGGCTGAACACACCAAAATACTAGTCATCTCTGGATAAAACTGCTTTTTAAACAAAGTGCAGTCTTCATAGTCTCCCAAGCAGTGTGTTTTGAGGATTGCAGTAATTACATGCCTTTTTATTGGCATTGGTTCTGTTTTGTGTTTGCATAAGAATATTTGATATACACCTCTATATTTGATATCTGAAAATACAAAAAATAGAAGCTCTACACCTGTATAAAGTCCCAGTCATGTCAACGTGTTAATAGTATTGGGTTAAAATGCATTGATAACAGGGGCTTTCAAAGGGGCATGTAACTACTTTACTCAATTACGGCCTATATTCATCTGAATACACTATAAAGACAACATATTCAGTGTTCAAACAAATAATCTTTGAATATTGGCAAAAAACAATACTCATTTTGAATTTGATGCCTGTAACAGGTTCCAAAAAATTGGAACGGGGAAACAAAAGACAGGGAATGTTGAGGAATGCTGAAAAAACACCTGTTTGGAACATTCCACGGGTGAACAGGTTAATTGGAAACAGGTGAGGGTTGTTATTGGGTATAAAGGGAGCATCCCGAGAGGCTCACTTGTTCACAAGCAAGGATGGGGTGAGGTTCACCACTTTGTGAACAGCTGCGTGAGCAGATAGTCCAATAGTTTTAAGAATGTCTCTCAATGTGCAATTGCAAGGATTTTAGGGATTTCATCTACACTCCATAATATCATCAAAAGATTCAGAGAATCTGGAGAAATCTCTGCAAGTAAGTGGCAAGGCCAAAAAAAAACATTGACTGCATGTGACCTTTGATCCCTCAGATTGCACTGCATTAAATCCTCATTCTGTAATGGATATTGCCACAGTGGCTCAGGAACACTTTAGAAAACCATTGTCAAAATGGTTGAGGAACTGAAGTTGTACATCAAGCAAGAATGGGAAAGAATTCCACCCCCAAAGCATCAGTAATTAGTGTCCTCAGTTCCCAAACACTTAGGGAGTGTTAAAGGAAAGGTGATGTAACACAGTGGTAAACATGCCCGTGTCCCCCTTTGCAACAAACAATAAAGTTTATTCCTTTGAACATCTTGTCTTTGTATTGTATTCAGTTGAATATAAATTGAAAAGGATTTGCAAATTATTGTTCTGTTTTTATTTTTGTTTTACACAACGTCCCAACTTCATTGAAATTGGGGTTGTATTTGTTCTGGCATTGGAGTCATGTGGCCTGTTTTGAAAGCTTCAGTGCAACTTGATCAGTCATCTCACATTTATAAATGATTGTCTTGTTCTCCAGCTGTGCGGATGGGCTCCACAGATTGCCGACAAGGCCTAGCACACGTTCATTGCCTGGGCTATGTAGCGCCTCCGAGACTGTCTCCTCAACCATCCACACACTTGGGGGAGCAGCAAAAGATCCTGGGGGCCTGGGAGGCTCAGCCAGAGAAGATGGCTGTGCGACCCCATTCAGTGAGTAAAGCAACTCTGTCTTCCACACCTGTGCTTTTTTTTTCTTTTTTTTTTTTTTTTTTTTTTTTAAGGACATGGTTTGCCCCTATATTTTATTTAGGGTAAAGGCAAAGGAAGTGGTTGTAGACACGTTACACCATACAAAGATAGAAGTAGCTCAGTGATATTGTACTTAAACATAACTGTTTATTTCAATGTTTAAAGTCTTCCTGTTTAAAAAAAGTTTTTTTGCAAATAGATGGATGTGCAGTATTGATCCTTAAGGAGATTGTAGCATTACAGTAGAGCTTGATTATGATTGCTACCAGGCTGAAGGGTCTATACTGATTTTTTGAAGCTTTTAGTATTTGAAAATGAGCTTTAAGATCTTGTGTGAATACTGTGAGTCCTAGAGTTCATCCAGTAGAACCACAAGCAGTCCTTACTCAGTCTTGGCTAAAGCAAGAGACTCATCACACACATGCAGGAGCTAATTTGATTATAATATTGGAATAATCTTGAAAATCAACACTTTGATTATGGAATTTTGGATCAGCAGATTTTGAAACCTGCTCTTGATGTGTAAGATTTCTCTTATTTCAGTTTTCTTCAACAACCAATGCTTTTGTGAGCAAAACAGTCTGTTATTTTTTTGGTTGTCTTGCTTACTTTCTGCATGCAGATTCAATGATTGACCATAATATTAACCCTACTTTTTGTGGTTCTTTACGCCTTGTCCATTGTATCCACTTCACTTACAATCCAGGAGCACTTTGTAGTTCCATAACTGTATACTTTTGTTAGTTTTTTTTACCCAGTTTTTCAAAGGTCAGGACTAGGGATGCACCAATCTTGCAGTTTCATTTCCAATACTGATGCAGAAACATTTTGCATAATGTTAGTACAGTTGTTGACACTATATCAAGGTCAAGGCTTTTTTATTGTCATTACAACCGAGTACAGGTACACAGTGCAATGAAATTGCGTTCCTCCGGAACCAAGGTGCAACATGGAGCAGCAATGCAACTGGACAACATAAAGTGCAAACAGTACAATAAATACAATAAATACAGTGAACAAGAGACAGTTCAACAGACAGGACAGGACAGTACAATACCGAGTGGTACAAAGAAGTGAGATGAATGGTGGGAATAAGGTGCAAGAGATATGTAACATACTGTACATCTAGATGTGCATGATAACAGCAGTTACTGAGGTAGAAGTGTAGTTCTTGGTATGTAGCAAATATTGCTGATATGATGGGGATGATCGTGTGTGTGTGTGTGTGTGTGTGTGTGTGTGTGTGTGTGTGTGTGTGTGTGTGTGTGTGTGTGTGTGTGTGTGTGTGTGTGTGTGTGTGTGTGTGGAGTGCTGGGTGGTTTACAGTCCAGTGTTGGTGTGGTTTATGTGGTGTGGGGTTCAGTTTCAGCTCTGTCTCAGTGAGTTGAGGAGTCTGACTGCCTGGTGAACAAAGCTATTGCAGGGTCTGGTGGTGGAGGCTCGGATGCTCCGGTATCGTCTGCCGGACGGCATCAGAGTGAAGAGACTGTGTGAGGGGTGGGTTGGGTCATCCACAATGCTGGTGGCTTTGCGGATGCAGCGAGAGGTGTAGGTGTCACTGATGGAGGGGAGAGGGACTCCGATGATCTTTTCGGCTGTCCTCACTATCTGCTGTAGGGTCTTGCGATCCGTGATGGTGCAGTTCCCAAACCAGACGGTAATGCAGGTGCTCAAGATGCTCTCTATAGTCTCTGTTCTACAGAGGGACATATACTTCACCATGTGGGAAAGACTTAATACATCAGAATTGTCAAACATTACTAACTTTGCAAAACAAAAAAAAATGAGCACATGGATATATACATACAAAAATTATGTCTCTAAAATAATAAACAATTATAAATATTAACAGCTTTTAGATTTTTTTATTAAGAATTTACTTGATGCCTGACATTTTTTGGCTTGTTTTTTAAAAGTTTTAAAAGTGCATTTTACCTTTTTAAAAATTTTATTTATTTATTAGATTAACAAGAATATTTAGTTATTTACAGTACAGTAGTCCAAATAATGTAAATTATTTTTTTGAAATATTGGGCATTCTAATACTGATTTGATGCTGCTTAGGTGACTTTGGACTCTTGCTATTTGATGTGTAAATTTTATGTGGGTTAATCTGATCTTGAGTTATGAAATTAAGAATACCATCATATAGCTGCCAGCACAGCATGGGTGTTGGTTTCTACAAAGGATTGATCCCAGCCTAATTGGTGTGTCCCTAGTCAGGACCCCACAGGAATACTGCACAGCAGGTGTTATTTGGGTGGTGGATCATTCTCACCACTGCAGTGACCCTGATGTGGTGGGAGTGCTCTCGTATGAGTGAATCAGACACGGCAGTGCTGCTGAAATTTTGAAATGACTCGCTCAGTTTTCACTGTATTAGATACTAGGAATGTCCCAATCCAGATGTTTTGTCCCCCAATTCAGTCTCTTGATGCTGAATATCAGCTGATTCAGATTTTTGTGTGTTTTATTTTCAGTAACCTTTTTTGTAATTAGACATTCTGGACTTGTTTTGAATCAACCTTTCTTAAAATGACTATTACAGGTTGCTCAATATATTCTAATATAGTCTGACCGATTGTGTGTAGTAGTCCTCACTCTGGACTGATATGTTTGTTGACTACTGATGTGAACTGTTGGACCATTGAAGAAAGAGGTGAAGGTATGCAGAGAAAAAAAAATAGACTGTATTCTGCAATTCTACAACTACTTGGTGGATTTAATATGTATCTGTCTAAATAATTGTCTAAAAATATGGAAATGGTTTTAGGACCATGCTTTAAACCCATCTGCAATGAATGCCTGTGACGTCTGTGAAGCAGAGAATATGATTAAAATCATGTAATTGAGAAAACAAGTCATTTAAATAGAAGAGGTTGTTCTGCACTTTGGATATATCCTGTCATGATGCACATTTACATCATAAAGTCAAGCCTGTGTGCTTTAGGCTGTTCAAGGCTTGTGGGTTAGCTGGCTGACTGGAGCTTAAAACTTGTAATATTTAAACAGCGTGGCCATGTTCAACATGTTTTGTTTCTTCTCTCTTAATTTCAGTTTTTAAACTCCTGAAAATTAGTTTTAAATATGAGATCGTGTTAGTGTGGCTGGCTGAAACAATTAAATTAAAACTTACAATTTTGGTCAGACTTTTTCATGATCTTCTAAAGATTATTCTACATTTTGAAATTGTTGAACTATCTGTTGGAAATCAGTTTATTCTCAGCAGGACTAGGGATAGATTTAATAGAATCTGTTATTCTTTTAGAACTTGGTCTTGTGTAACTTGAATGATAAACAGTTTATTGAATGTAGTGTTGGGAGTGGTCCCTAAGGACTCTTGGTATGCTTACCTGGCCAGGGAGTCAAACCCCAGTTTGCATGCAGTGTTTTTAACCACTTTAGATCTTTGTGATCTGTGGATGTTGTTCTCGCACAAGATAAAACTGACACCTAATCTAACAATGAATAACTTGTGGTGATAATGCTGTTTTGTTCTTATTTTGCATTTTACATCTCACGTTAGTACTACAGCTAAGTGCAGAAACTCAAAGTATGACTACATTTTACCTGTTTGTTTTATAATAGTTACAAATACAGAAATAAGTTTGTCCTACTTTACACTGCTGTTAGCTAATTCTATCTACCAGTGAAGTTCTAAAATGTTCTTTGCAATTTATTTTTATTAGGCTTAAATTTGTAAAACTGAACCTGCTCAAATAAAGAAAAATAATGGAAGATCTGCTGTTAGCATGCACTGTGAAGTGAATTGCTTTTCACCAACGCTTGGCTTCTTTTGCAGAAGGGCAAGATGGTCTTGGTGTTTAGATTAAAAGATTACAGAGAGTTATAGGATAGTTCTGCTCCCCAAAGTAGACCGATGTTATATCGATATCTTAAAAATGACAAGTCTGAAACATTTGGGATATATTAAATCTGTTCTCTTTGCTTAAACTGTGTTCAGTGAGAGCATAGGATAGTCACTGTGTATGTCAGTCAAGCAAGCATATTTTATTTATATAGCGCTCTGTACAACAAAGACGTTCAATAAATCCAGGTCCAAGCCTCTTATGAGCAAGCCAGTGGGTGACAGTGGAAAGGAAAACCTCTCTCAGACTAAGCGGAAGAAACCTTGAAAGAAACCAAAACTCAAAAAGGGATCCCATTCTCTTGTATGTGACACCGGATAGCATCACATATATAGTCCTTTAAACATAAGCAAGCACAGCTCCCCCAACCCTGGCTGCTGTAGTTAGGTACACTACTGAAATTGACATTGCAAGTGTGTGTGTGTGTGTGTGTGTGTGTGTGTGTGTGTGTGTGTGTGTGTGTGTGTCTTGAAAACCTTAGTATTAAAATTTACTGTATATTATAAAATCATATACTACTAGAAAATCTACTACTGCTGCTACTAATATTTTTCTTTTAATTAAAGTATCACCTAGCAACATCTGGAAGTCTCTGGAGATGATGTGAGTTATTTAGAGGGTGCTGAAATTCCATTTTGTATTTTTGCCTATGTTTAGCTCCCACACATACTCTACACATTCCTCTTGCTAATCTGTGTTTGGTTTCCTGAGTGCACCTAATCACAATGATGATACTTATTTAGTTGAGAGCGCATCACACTGAACACACTCTCTGCTACTAAAGATCTGAGATGCATGTGTGAAACAAGGCTCAGAAGCAGGGGCAACCTTGTCATTGGCGGGCCCCCCAACCAAGAAGGGAATGCAGGTCCTCAATTCCCCTCTCAATGCACCTGCTGAGAATTCTGAAGTGTTCATCAGGAAGGAACCAATTGTTTTGTATTATTTTAAAAGAGGAAATAATAATCAATTTAATTGATTCTTTTTGTTAATTGAAAATTACAATGCATGTTATGAGGTATTTTAAACAATATTGTGTAAAAACTGTTTAATACCTTATTGGCTGTGCTACTGTGTTTGGCTCATAATAATAAATATGAAATTTCTTCTAGGGTGCTGACATGCCCCTAGAGGAGCTGCTGGCCCTGTACGGTTACGACATGTCCCACCCTGTTCTGCAGCAGCACCGACAGCCCAGTGAGACTGCAGCCACGCTGCCAGAAACTGCAATGGACAAGGTCAGAGCTGCCAATTCCACCAACTAGATCTGATACAATTTATTCATCCCTAACACTTAAACTACAGTGTTTGATAATTGCTGGGGTTTTTTTTTTTTTTTTTTTAATTAATAAAGAGTGTGAAACTAGACATTCTCTCCTGATGTTCATGTTGATACAAACCCAACAAAGCTCTCTTTGTATTTAGAAAGATGGCAACAGAAGGTTGTTAATCAATACTGTGATCAGTAAACAAGCTCCCTTACTTTAACCAGATCGCCAAGAATCTGTTCTCAGGTGTGGAGGATGAAGGCACTCAGCCATCTACTGATGACCTCAGAACCTCCCATTCTACTGATCTCTTGCGATGCCACTTAATAGGTATGACTTCATTTGCTCAGGTGCTGCTTCAAGTTCAGTTGAAGCTAATCATAGGCAAAATTATATTCTGTTGATCCTCACGCAGCACAGACAATATCACCTTGACTCTTACAAAAAGGTCATTGAGAGATTGACATTCATCAGCTCTGCACATGATTTAAAAACATTGCTGTTTTTGAAAACCACCAGAGGAGTTGCATTATCTTAGGGTGTCCTGTAATCTTCCAACTGTTGCTCAGGCCCTGCCCTTCCAAATGAAGACAAAGACACAGCCGTCAGCTCCTCAGATGAAGACTCTGACAATAACGTTCCCCCTAATGACGGACGCAAGGTATACATTTTTAAAATTTTTAAAATGATATTTTTAATTTTGTCATATTCATGCCAAACCTATCGCAAATGACAACTTTAGGGTCAAGATAAAAAACGTCCTTATTTTCAATGGAAAATATTTTATTACAAGTAAATTTGGAGCATCCATTCATGAAATTTGACCCAATGTATAGAACAACTGCCAGATTAGCAAAAATGTGAAAATGTCAATAGATGCAAGTTTTTCTTTGTATGGCTGCAATTATATCTTTGTATTTACAGTGCATCCAGACAGTATTCACTTCACTTCACTTTTTGCACATTTTATGTTACAACCTTATTCCAAAATGGATTGAATTAATTTTTCCCTCAGAATTCTACATACAATACCGCACAATGACAGTGATAGGTTTGTTTGAAATCTTTGCAAATCTATTAAAAATAAGACCCACAACGTACATAAGTACTCAAAATTGAGGTCAGGTGCATCTTGTTTTCACTGGTCATCCTTCAGATGTTTCTACAGCTTGTACAGATGTTTCTAAATCTGTGGTAAATTCAGTTGACTGGACATGATTTGGAAAGGTATACCCCTTTTTATATAAGCTAGTAGATGCATTTCAAAGCTCAAACCAAGCAACTTATTCTAAGTCTAAAGAATTATCTGTAGACTTCTGAGACAGTATTGTATTGAGACAGCATTGAAGATCCCAATGAGCACAGGCACCAGCATTGCTCTGTGGAAAGAGGAGAACCGTCCAGAAGGACAACCATTTCTGCAGCACTCCACCAATCAGGCTTGTATGGTAGAGTGGCCAGACAGTAGTCACACTCCTCAGTAAAATGCACATGACAGTCCATCTGGAGTTTGCCAAAAGGCACCTAAAGACTTGAACTATTTGGCCTCATAGCCAATCAGCATGTCTGGAGAATACCAGGCACTGCTGGTTATCTAGCCAATGCCATTCCTACATTGAAGCATGGTGGTGACACCATCATGCTATGGGGATGTTTTTCTGCAGCAGGAAATGGGAAACTAGTCAAGGGAAAGATATCTACAGCAATGTACAGAGACATCCTTGATGATGACCTGTTCCAGGGAGCTGTGGACCTCAGACAGGGACAAAGGTTTATCTTCCAACAGGACAATGACTCTCAGCACACAGCCAAGATAACAATGGAGTGGATTCAGGACAATTCTGTGAATTTCCTTGAGTGGCACAGCCAGAGTCCAGACTTAAACTTGATTGAACATCTCTGGAGATATCTGAAAAGGGCTATGCAACAATGCAAATGGTTCTGCAAAGAAGAATAGGATAAACTACAACTTTGCACTTCTGTTTTTGGGAAGTATCATAATCAAAGACTTGAGGCTGTAATTGCTGCCAAAAGTGCAGTGAAGAATTGAGTGAAGGCTGTAAAGACACTGATTAAAAAAATAGATCTGAATGAATTAACTTCTCATTGAATACTTTGTTCTGTACAAAGATGAATGTGCTGACAACAAAATAACACAAAAATAATCAATGGAAATCAAACTTGTTAACCAATGGAGGCCTGGATTTGGAGTCAGACAAAAATAAAGTGGAAAAACACACTACAGGCTGACCCAACTTTGATGTCCTTAAAACAAGTCAAAATGAGGCTCAGTATTGTGTGTGGCCTCCACATGCCTGTATAACCTCCCTACAACGCTTGGGCATGCTCCTGATGAGGTGGCGGATGGTCTCCTGCGGGATCTCCTCCCAGACCTGGACTAAAGCATCCGCCAACTCCTGGACTGTGGTGCAATGTGACGTTGGTGGATGGAGCAAGACATGATGTCCCAGATGTGCTCAAATGGATTCAGGTCTGAGGATCTCATCTCAGTACCTAATGGCAGTCAGGCTATCTCTGGCCAGCACATGGGGGGGCTGTGCATCCCTCCAAAGAAATGCCACTCCACACCATTACTGACCCACTGCCAAACCGGTCATGCTGAAGGATGTTGCAGGCAGCAGATCGCTCTCCGCGGCATCTCCAGACTCTTTCACGTCTGTCACATGTGCTCAGTGTGGACCTGCTTTCATCTGTGAAGAGCACAGGGCGCCAGTGGCGAATTTGCCAATCCTGGTGTTCTCCGGCAAATGCCAAGCATCCTGCACGGTGCTGGGTTGTGAGCACAACCTCCATCTGTGGATGTCGGGCCCTCATACCATCCTCATGGAGTCGGTTTCTGACCGTTGCAGACACTTGCACATTTGTGGCCTGCTGGAGGTCATTTTGCAGTGGTCCTCCTGTTCCTCCTTGTACAGAGGCAGAGGTAGGAGTCCTGCTGCTGGGTTGTTACCCTCCTACGGCCTCCTCCACGTCTCCTGGTGTACTGGCCTGTCTGCTGGTAGTGCCTCTGGACACTATGCTGATAGACACAGCAAATCTTCTTGCCACAGCTCACAATGAATTTAATCCATTTTGAAATAAGGCTGTAACATAGAATGTGCAAAAAGTGAAGTGCTGTGAATAGTTTCCGGATGCACTGTATATTATGCAATA
This sequence comes from Acestrorhynchus altus, assembly GCA_034509495.1. Classification (NCBI taxonomy): domain Eukaryota; kingdom Metazoa; phylum Chordata; class Actinopteri; order Characiformes; family Acestrorhynchidae; genus Acestrorhynchus; species Acestrorhynchus altus. Next base: position 15,209,187 of record CM067514.1, on the reverse strand, counting down.
CCATTATGTATATCTGACAGCATGTTTTTAGGTGAAAGTAACTAGGCCTGTTTTCTGTATTCAAAAAGGAAATCAGCAATTCTGTAACTGCTGTCTGTTTCTTGTACAGCCAAAGTCTAAATAACAAGAATGCTCACTTCATAGAGGTGATCAGATAGGAGAATTAATATGACCACTTTGTAACTGAAGCTTTTTTTTATATACATTTATAATCAGGACATCATGGTAGGTCCTCAGTATCAAGCCACCATTCCCCCACTTGGCCCTTACACCTGCTACGAGAAAGGTGAGACTTCATTTACAGTCTGCCTAGTGAAGGGTTGGCTTTCACTGTCACATTCTGTTCCATACTGTTCTAGGTAAATTTGAAGTCTTTAAGGAAATGTGTCCTCTACCATGCAGCGTATGAGAGCGAGGACCAGTTGTTATGGACACCTGGGGTGATGTCCTCTGCAGCTGTAGAGGAGTTCCTGCTGCTTGTCCAGAAGCAAGCAGGACAGGATGGGGCGGTGGACACCCTGACGTCAGGGGACCTAGTCAAAGATAATGAGCAGGTTAGGCTAAATCATGAAATAGCTGTGATTTCATGGCAGTAAGTAGGTAACGACTTAAGACGACATAACATAATGTTGGTTCACTTTATCATGCACACTACTGAAAATGAGAAGGTTGAACAGCACTACTGTAGACTATACCATTTTCTATATTTATAGCTTCTTTTTACCAGGTATTTCCTATGTTTCATGGACAGTTTGTATCCATTGTATCTGGCCCGAGTGCTTTATAGCATTCTGAGAAAAGGAAACTTAATTTTACTTTATAGCTTATAAACACTATTTTTTTTTTCCCTACAATAACCTGTATTATACACTGTCAGATGTTTTATAAATGAAAGTAATAGGATGGGTAATAGGATTTTATTTTATCGTGAAACACAATTTATTTGGAGTAGAGCATGGATATCATCAGTACTTAAAGAACTCTGATTAGCTGCGAGTTTTGTCCTGTTCAATCTTAATATGCTGTAATATCCAATTAATCAATGTACCAAGTATGGGATGGTGTCTAAATAGTTAAGAATTTGCAGCTACTATAGCATTTTTTCTGCACATCAAAATATTACAATACATATAGAGTCATCAAAATGTCTTATATAATCACCGTCTCCTTATTAAAAGCTGCATGAGTAAACAATTGCCCACTCGCCTGCTAAACAGCACGTAGCAGGTCGTAGGTGGGTAGTAAGCAGCATATATTGGAAAGTTAGAGGGCCATTGCATACAAGAACACTTGGCTGTTTTTATTTATCTGCTTCAGTGATTACTTTTTAACTCAGTTTTGTTTGGGTGTTGTCAGGACCCATTCAGATTGAGCATAATTCATTAGTGCATACTGGCAAAGTGGCAATATCTGCTGACTAGAGCCAACTAGCACAGACTGTGCCACACTGAGAATCAGAGCTAAAATCAGGGTACAAATTGCATAATGTGACCCTAGCTTTACACTGTAAAACACATTCTGTAGTCAGGATCCATTTCTAAATGTGTTGTAATTTGATCTGAACAAAAATTGACCTAAATGTTGCTTGTGCTTACACCTGGATTTTAAAGTGATGAATGCAATCCAGTCTCTAAAATGCATGCAAAGTGTAAATAGCCTACTAGATGCTGTAAGCTGTTGGATTAGGAACAAACAGCACCATGCACTGAAATGGCCAGGATCTTTTTTTTGTGAGATCATTTCCCATTGTTCATTCATCTCCTGTGTTTTTGAAGGCACTGTATGAACTGGTAAAATGTAACTTCAATGCAGAAGAGGCTCTCAGGAGACTGCACTTCAATGTGAAAGTTTTCAGTGGTAAGCCATACATGTTTTAGCATCTGATATTTTGGGCTATATCCTTTTCACACTTTTGACTGTTTGTTAGTAAAGAATATTTCTGACTTGCCTTTAATCAAACCATTAAAAACCTATTTGCAGTGGTTGTCTGGCAGTATGTCTAATGCAGGGTTTCAAACTGTCTTGTAAAATATGTAAATATGTAAAAAAACAGATTTAAAGAGAGGTTTGCATTTAGTGTACATTCAGTAGCCAAGTGTGTAAAACCAGTTCATAGTTGAAGGCTTTTATACACTCATTGTATTTATGGTGTCCTTTACGGAAGTCAGGGGAAAGAGTGGGAACCCAGACTTCACTTGGCACTTTTCTCTTCCAAACTCTGACTCAAAGGCAGAGGAGTTTACTTAAGATGGAACTTAATTCCTTAATTCCTCTTAATTCCTCAGAGGAACTTTGTGCTTGGAGTGAAGAGGAAAGTCGAAATTTTGAGCACGGATATCGTGTCCACGGAAAGAACTTCCACCTCATACAAGCCAATAAGGTGAGCGGTCACACTAAACAACCCATGTGATGGTTTGTAATCCCAAAGGATTTACTCTTCTTTCAAACTGTGTTACACTCTATTATTCATCAAGTCTGCCAGCATAATTAACACGTTTTCTCAACTCCTTCTTTCAGGTCCGTACGCGCTCTGTGGGAGAGTGTGTGGAGTATTACTACATGTGGAAGAAGTCAGAACGCCATGAGTACTTCACCCAGCAGTCCACCAAGCTGGGACGCAGAAAGTACCCTCTCCAGTTAGGAAACATGTGAGTTTGACACAAGCTCAATCACAAGTGGCACCCTGAGTTCTCCAGTCCTCCTGCAAAATGACACACACATTATGTCAACGTTGAGGGTGGTTTATTGGCAAGAACCTGGCAATATGATGAGTTTCAAGATACAGGAGTTATGTTTTGTTGTATTGTGATACTGTATGCAAGGCAATATATTTCAAATTGAAAACTGCCATAGTATTAAACATTGCTTGCATAAAATCTGAATAAAAGAAAAATATATTTTTTATGAGGACAGAAAAGCATGATGTGGAAAGCACTGCTATCTGACAGGGTTTAAACACAGCACAAAATGAGGCCACTGTCTGCCACCAATATCTACATGTAAAATAATAATTATATTTGTGTTTTTGAGTAACTATATATCAATATGTCAATCATGTCGACATAGACAGCTCAAGGGTGCTAGGTTCGCAAGTGTAGCATGCAGATTGTGCATGTGTTCTACCTGCCAAGATGACTTATCAAGCATACTCCATTTTTTTTTTTATCTAGTTTGTGTTTCTACAGATTACAAACATAATGTGGCTCAATTTCAGCATTTTGGGTAAGAAGCTGCTGTTTATTCCACTGTGATGCAGACCCTTTTGAGTGGCAAAATGAGAACTGGGACACCATACTGCCTCGTAGTTCTTGTAGGTCTGCCCAGTTGAGGATTGCAGGGATGCAAGTGTGCCTTATAGGGCAAGGCTTAACTCTTACTGTAGACCTACTGAGACAGATTGTTAGTTGGTTGATATTTTTTTTTATTGGCTTCTTCATAAAAATAAGCTACTCAGTGCCCCTGTATTTACATCTTGTCTTGAGTATTGTGTGATTTTTGTGCCATTTGGTTGGCATTCTTCTGCAGAAAATCCTGCATAAGTGCTTTATTTTCTCATCTTAATAAATTTGGCTGTAGTGATTAAAAATTCCATACATAAAGCCAAGGAACTGGAAGAAGTGGAGTCGGTGCTGTTGCTGTAAATCAACAGTGATGTTTTAAAGTGCTTGTTGAAAAGACTCTTTAATCACTGTACAATTTACTGATCAGCCTTTTGTGTATGATTTGTGTTTTAGAGAGGATGGAGAAGCAGACGGGGAGCATAGTGAAGTGGATAGTTCAAGCCAGAAAATCCGCCCTCCCTCACCACCTCCCGTTCTGCAGGTGGAGCAGTCAGGTATCCACACTTGCGCACCTTCATAACAGCACCCCCACATAACAGGCCAGTGTGAAATCACCTTTCCACAGACTCCACTTTACCCATTTCTCACTTCAATGCATTGTTTGGCTTGATATTCTGTGGAATCTCATGTACTGATTGAGTTTCATTTTAATTATGATTTGCTCCATCTCTTCCTTCATCTGCCTGTTTTTGCCCATTGTGTTTGTGTGTGTGCGGTTTGTTTTTGTTTTTTTGTTGTTTTGTTTTTCGTGCTTGTTCATGGTCTTGTTTTCATCCACATGGGGTGGGTCCAGAGGAGACGAGCCTGAGGTTCACTGCTCAGGTGCAGGGTCGACCAAGAAGGAAACGTACGCCCCGCTTTCTCCTAAAGCCCTGAGCTCACTGCATACTGACCACACAGTACCGTTCAGGGCACCCAGGTAAAAACAGATTAACAGGCAGAGAAGCTAGACAAAAAGCAAGACACCTAAAGGCTGCCTTAAGTGCCTTGAAAAAGTCTTCATACCCCTTGAATTTTCCACATTTGTTTCACATTAAACCCACAAACCTAAATGTATTTTCCATTCTTCTTTGCAAAAGAAGCATTTGTGCAAAAGCAATTTCCAAGTCTTGCCACAGATTCTCAATGGGATTTAGGTCTGAAGTGATTGGGCCATTTGAACACATTCCATCATAGCTCTGGCTGTTTGTTCAGGGTCCTTGTCCTACTGGAAGGTGAACCTTGTGAAGTCTTTTGTAGCATCTAACAGATTTTCCTCCAGGATTGCATTGTATTTAGCTCCATCCATATTTACACTAACTCTGACAAGCTTTTCCATCATGATCCTGCACCATCATGTTTAACACTGCACACCATTTTTAACACACCATCCACAAAGTTAGTTTTCTGCCACATATAGCATTTTGCATTTAGGCCAAAAGGTTCAACTTTGGTCTCATCTGACCAGAGTATCTTCTTCAACATGTTTGCAGTTTGCCACAAGCCATACAGCAGACAAAGCAAACAGGCATTGAAAAAGTGGCTCTAAAATCCCAATATTATACAATTTGTCTTTGAGTGTAATGAAAATAAATTTGAGAAGGTTCAAGGGGTACAAAAACTTTCAAGGCACTGTAGGGATTTCATTAATAGGATATTCTGCATTTAATTAAAAACTGAATAAAATGGCCTAATCAACTTGGGAAGATATTTTATTTGAATATCAATAACATTGAACTTACACAGAGCCATCCTCAGAAACTGGTTAGCGGTAAACCGTGTGTTTTGACTGTGGTTCACTATAAAGGGAATACTTTTTTGGTGACATATTGTTGGATCTTAAGGATGAACGAAATTCCGGATCTACTTTAATACAATTATAATACTATACAACCTATAATACATTTCTCTTTTCTCACACTGTATTATCCCTCAGGTGCTGAGTTGGAAATCAGAGCGATGGAGATGTGCACAGGTTCTCACTCCAACCTGCAGAGGGAGCCATTGTATGGCTCTTTTTCACCTCTCCTGCCTTTACAGGAGCGCCAGGGTCATGTTGTGGACTGTCTCGGCCCAAACAGCTTGGCCGCCTCTCCCTCCAGTCAGCTTTATACCTCCCCTCATCCCTGTCAGCAGAATTCAGACCTTTTGGGCTCTGGCTGCTACCAACCTCAGCTGGGTTCATTTGTAGAAGATGGTGTACCTTCAGGCTCTCTGTGCAGAGCCTCCAGGAGACTTCAGACAGACTTCTCTTTACCTTCTACCCCTGTCTCACCCCCTTCCTTCACCTCTAAGGTCACAGTCCCGGACTTTGGGACTTTGGGACAGGTCTTCCTGTGCCCTTCTTCTGCTCTTTGCCCTCCGTCCCTCCAAATGCACCCGCTTATGCAGTAATGACAGGTAGAGATTTTTCCTGGAAAACATTCCAAAGCTAAGCTGAAGATCTCCTCTCCACCAGTGTGTGGCACCTTTTTCATCTTTTTTTCCTTTTTTTTGCCAAAGCGTGGCATTGCTTGAAGCCTTCAGCTGGGCCAGGTATGAACAGTAAATGCAATGTAATGGAAAGAAGGTCTGCTTGTGAAGTTGTGCCGTTGATGTATTTTCTCCCTCAGTATCTTGTTGGTTATGTCTTTAAACAGACAGTATTTTAGCTCCATCCCTGGCACAACCAGTTCCCTGCAGGACTGGTAGAACAGACGTGTAATTTACTAAAGAGTGCCTCCTACAAAGAATATTAATCAGATATGTCTCCGCAAAGTTCACCTATGATGATGATGATGATGATAAACCACACTAACAAGTTCCCTTTTTGCAGTGAATCATGCAGTCCCAATCCTGATTTGCAAATTATTGTTGATCTTGATCAATACCATTGTGCTTGTGGTAACATGGTAACTGTTCTGAAGACTTGGACCTAATCAGTGGAATTTTCAGTTATTGGTCATTAATGTCTGTGCAAACCAAACAGTCTACAGTGTTAGGCCTGTCACTTTTTTTTTGGACATTGTTTTTCATCTAAGCAAAAATATTTGTCATGTCATTTTATTGTCACCCATTTTTCCCTGATATATTTATAATAGTATGATATTTGAATTATACCATCTTTAAAGCGAAGTTAACTTTAAATTATTTAGAATATTCAGACAACTTTTTATTGTACATAAAACGTATATAAAATAAAATGGCTGTTTGTAAGCAAAGTTGGCACACTGGCTCATTTACATTATAGGGCCTTCTTTGCTAAACCTAGTAAGTGATATTGAGGTCAGCAAAATTTGTGAGGTCATGTCCATTTTATTGTACAATAATTTGATAATGTTATTATTCTGACTGGCCTTAACAGTCTTTAGCTTTTTTTTTTTTCTATCCATCTATGCAATCAATTTTCATGACAGTTGAACCATATTTCTGAAAGAAATTAAGAACTGCCAATCTTGGAGGATCTGTGCATTCCCTGGCCTTTCTAATGTTGGGAATCCAAACATGAGAACATTTGCCAAATTGCTTGGATGACTCCTGTACCGTCTAAATCCATTTGTATTTTAAACCTCACATTGGACACATTTAAAGCAATGTTTATTTGGCCTAATTTTCCATTTACCCCACATGTGCACTCTTAAGTGCTGGAGCTACTAAGCTAACAATACTGGTCTTCACGAAATTGTCAGCTACTTCCTGTTCATGTGCAAATGTTAGATTTCCATTACATTTCTCATACAGTTTCTATTGATTTATTTCTATACTTAACCTTTCATTTCTGGCCTGAAAATCTGAGTAAAATTTAGACAGACTACCGGAATTTAAAACATTAACTGCTGTCCAGTGCTGTCTGAATGTTCTGCTACACTGTGAAGTTTATGTTTGAAGACCTGCTTGTGGTTTGACTTGAGATCCGTTTGAACAGGTTTTTCAGAAACTTATTTCTGGAGGACTTGGGTTCTAGCTTGCTAACATTTGTTAGCAACGTTAGCCTTGTGACTCCTGAACTACAACAAGGAAGTTGTTTTACATTAAATATGGTCTTGGCTGATTGACTGCATTGGAAGTACATTTGTTAGAAAAACTGTACATTTGATATTTCAACTCCTTTTCCTTTAATTTCTCTGAAATTGACTTGATGGCTTGATGGATTTTCCTGAAGATATTCCGCTGGAATGTATGAATGAAGTAGTCTTTTACAGCTTTAAGAATAGCAGTTAATGACTCTGCTGGTGGTCTGGTAACCTTAAATGTCTCACTTTTATTAATGAATTAGTCCTGAAGTCACTTTGATCTTCTTGTCGAATATTTACCTGATGCAGAAGGAATCCGCAGTTGCTTGTTGTCTGGTACCAAATGATGTATTGGTTTGTTTGACTGCTTTTCATTTAAATTTTTAATTTCTGATCTATGAATCTGTGAATGTGGAGACCAACTGACCAATAGGTTTTGATGGAAAAGCACCAGTGTTGCAGCTCATGTGACTTAAGTTCCAGGAGTGCTAAGATTTTGAATGGGAAAAGGTCAAGCTTTTCGCTGTGATCTGTTCGCCCAAATGTATAAGAGCACACTGATCTAAATGTTTGAATTTTGTAATATTGTGTGATCTACTACCTGCTCAGTTTAGATGTGGGAAATGGTAAAGCTTTGGTTCTACCAGGGTTCTTGATTTCAGCTTGCGCTGCAACTAGAGATGGCATAATGCCCCTTTTCATTTTTCAAGATCGATGAAGATATTAAAATGGCATCCGCTCAAACTCAAATGTTATTTCTTTATATGTCCAGTTACACAATGGACAAATTTTATATGTCCAGTTACACAATGTATTTAGGTCTATTTTGGCCGTTAGGCTGCTACTTATTGAATTTGACAGCAGGCTTTGTAGTATTGGTTTTTAGGTTAATGCTTTAAGTCTGAGCTTTGTGTAGACTGAGAGATTTTTCTTAAACCTTTCTGGAAATGGAGAAAAAACTAAATTTCCAGATGTGTGGTTATGTACTACAAAGTTGGCTGGTTTTAATAGCTCTGTCAAACACTCTGCAAGCCCACAGAATTTTCAGGAAAGAATCTTTAAAAATATTTTTTAAAGATTTATTCTTTTTCTAATATCCGATCCGATACAAATGTTCCTCACTTTTGTTATGCCATCTCTATTTACAGTCCAGGTGCTTAGTGACACTTCTCATTGTTCCATACTCTACCTAAGCTGTTAATGTTTTGTGATATACTTGAGGCATCATGAATTTTTGCACTTCTTTAAGGTGTTTGATGGCGGACCTCAGCAAATTGAGTGATTTCAGACATTTTCTAGTTATAAATTGTTTTCATTGTATGCAGTTCTTAAGAAAATTAGATTTTTGGGGTAAAGGAATTTTGTATAATTTTGGAACCTCCAGTTGCCTATTATTTAAAAAAACAAAACAAAAAAAAAACAAAACAAAAATAAAGCTAGTAAGAAGCTTTCTTATGACTTGTCTGATTGTAAGCTGCTTTTAGCCATTTCCTTTGCCCTCATTCACGTGATTCTTGCTTTCCCATGGTAGGTTTTCCTTGTGCAATAAGAAACCCTTTTTCTTCAGGGACTTGTGTCTTCTCACAGTCTGAATTATTGTTTGGAAATATTTAAGTAGTGTTTTCTTGTCCTTTGCTCAATTAACATTTGTATTCTGAACATTCACTGCCAATGATGTGATCTTGTTAATGCTACTGTAGCTGACTTACTACATACAGTTACTCAGGTTTCTGCCAGCGTTGCTGTGCAGTCCCTCAACTGTCTTTGCGAAAAGCAGTGTCCTGTCCACTAACCCTAATGCAGCACTTTGAGAAACTTGGTCAAGTCTAATCGTTCAATTAAGGTGGCAAAGCAGACCTGACTGTGAGGTTCTCCTCTGGGCTTGTCTTCTGTTGTGTGTGTGTGTGTGTGTGTGTGTGTGTGTGTGTGTGTGTGTGTTTTTTTTTTTTTTTTTTTTTTTTTTTTTTTTTTTTTTTTTTTTTTTTGTGTGTTGTGTTTTTGTTTTTTCTTTGCCTTAGGTGTCATCACCCAGTGCCTCTGGTACTGCTAATTCCTCCCCTCTGCTTTTCTTAGTTGTCAGCTCAACTACAACAGTTTGGAACATTTTTGGTTTGGTTTTGTTCTTTACACAATATTTTGAACTTGTTTTAGTTTTGTGAAAGGGATTAGGGACAATGCTTTTTCTTTTTTCGAAGCAATGTATGCATTCTTGCCTCTTATTTTGACTTGTCATTTATTGCTATTGTATTTTGTAAATAAAAAAAGTTTAGGAAAACTGAGTTTCTATGAGCAATAACAGGTTCAATTAAACAATGTTTAGTATTCTGTATGACACTCCCCTAGCATTGGGCTGGGTGATCATCCAACATTGTGAACTCCAGTTAATATTGTCACTGAATGCAATCAACTCCTCACAACAATGCTCTAAAATGTAGTAGAAAGTCTTTCCTGGACCATATACACAGCTACTCCATACCTCTTTATTTCAGAAGAAACCTAAATGAGCAGCTGTGCCAATATTTTCAAGTGTATATTCAAGTGCATGTGAATGTGTTGATATTGGTAAATTCACAAAAATAACTTATTTAAATGGACTGTTTTTGCAGCTGATTTTCCGTAGGTGGATTGTGTGTGGTCTTTTGTACAAATAGCAAGGAAAAAGTATGTATGATATGAGTATTTTAAATGCGGTACTGCTAACTAAGTTTTTGAGTACCCATAGGTGTCTGTCTGTCATCTTTTCCACCAATGACAGTAGGGGGCTGGCTTCTCCAGTTGTTTATATGGACAACACAGTGACTAAAGACACACAGCAGGTCCTTGCTATTTTCTTGCACGAGTGAAGCAGTGAACTCTGGACTGCACTGAACTGAGCAGGTAATTACAGCATTATGAAGAATAGAACAAACAATACAAGGCAAAGTAAATCTGTTTTTCAGCCAGTGTTTAGAAAGAACATGAAGTGGTCATTGGTAGATTTTGGAACGTCATGTTTTGATTTGTAATATCAGTTATAAATGTAGTACAGGAAATTACCTGATAGGTGTTTTGAGTGGAGGATTTGAAGTAGAACGGATCGAGTGCAGGACATGAGGTTTAATGGACATAGTGGGGCTGTTAAGAGAAAAGTGCCAAGATCGCTAAATGTGTTGGAAATGACAGAAAAATGATCAGATGTAATAATTCTGTGAAATTCAAATTATGGATTTCTTTCTCTACAAGCTGATCTTTAGAGTGTGGATTGTTGAGGAGATATGTAGTTCTGGTTATGTTTCTTAAATTACCATAAAGTGTGAAAACATTCTGAGGGGTTAATGATCTTGGCATTACATTACTTTGACCTGTTATGGTAATCTTACTCTCATTGCAGTTAGAAGTGTTAAAATGACAAGGTAAAATGTCTGTAATACACCTAAGCATCTCAGACTTGGATTGAAAAAAGAACAAACATACCAGCATTATTGAAATGGTGCCCAGAAAAGGACATATGACCTTATGGGAATTTGACCCCATGAGTGCATTACTGTTTACATAGAGAATGTGCTTCAGTTATTCTTAATTGGCTTGCCATGTGTTTTATGCATCTGTCCAGAAGAACCACTGGGATCCTGTGGTTTTACGGAGCATATCAAAACCATAGCAGTTCTCTGACCCAGTGGGAGCATTATAAATGATATTCACATTGAGACACATCAAAACATGACAGGACAGTGAGCTCTTGGTTGGTTGGTTTGTTTGTTTAGTCATTTTTAGTTAACCCAGCTTAGTTTATTATCATTTATTGTGATGACTAATGATTTCCTGTGATGATCAGAGGGAGTTACATTTAGACCTAGGGCATTTGCAGACAGTTATTCAGTGACTTACAAACGTGCTTTGCTGTTTAACTCAACAAGACCTTGTAGAGCTTGGCTATTACACATTGCCTAGATATCATGTCCTGTAAGATGTTGCAGTTGTTGTTCTTTGGTCTTTAGTGAGTGCAAGTTCATAAATGAGATGTCTTTTCAGTCAACGTTGGAAGACAGCAAGTTTCTTAGAAGTTTGGACATCAAGTTCGCTCCACCATTTAGTTGCCAGGACAGAAAAAAACATCTGGATGCTTGTCTTCCTGGGAAATGGCAAGTGAAGCCAGGCTGTACTTGATGTTTGTAGGACTCTTGGTAAAGATTTGGTTTTGACCATTGCCAGTGCAGCTACAGGAAGCCTATGAAAAGATTGCAGCAGAGGAGTTGCATGGCTTTTTGATGATGAATGGGGGAAGTTCAGGGGGGAGAGGAAGGAATCCTCTGCCCATCCAATAAAACCTATAGAAAATCGGTTTCTATTCTATTTATAGTTTCTGCAATTTTGTCATTGGACATGAAAAATGTGCTGCATTGTTGTTCACAGCTAACTTAGAAGAACCAATAAGGTAATGACCAACAAAGGGTAATAGACAAACAAAAAAAATGAACGTCTTTTATGTATATTAGATTATATTTAGGCTATGTATCTATGTATGTATGTATGCATGTTCTCCCCTCAGGACTTTTATTCAGTAATTTGAACACTGTCATTAAAGTCATGCAGGTTGAGCAGATGCATGTGGACAGAGCAGTAAACATGCACTGTTAGTTTTATTTAGATAATTAGGTAAATCTATCCAGTATGCATAGATGGCTTCGTAAAATCAGGCACACTCATCCTTGGTACATGATATTTCCATGGTCAAGCCTATTTTAAACTTGAATAGAAAGACAGAAGATAGAAAAGAAAAGGTACTTTGTTAAAGGGAGATTGGGAAAGAGACCAATTTTTCATTTGCTGTTTTATTATACCATTCTGAAAAAGCCTAAACCTACAGGTATATAAAAATCCATCCCTGAAAACATGGTACGCTGTAAGAGTGTTTCAAACAAAATAATTGAATTTCTTGCCAGTTTTTCTTTCAAAGCAAATCAGGAACTAATCTGCCTCCTACACTTTGCATTAAAAATGGGACGCTATAACTGTACTCCTGCCTTCTTTCAAATGCCCACCCCAAAATGCCATCCTAATAATGCCTTTGTTCACGTTGTTTGTTTAAAATCTTTAGAACTGGATTCATACATTTTGAAGACAGAACATGGCTATGGACTTTAATATGATCATGATGTTTTTTCTACTGCATGGACCATTAACATTCTCAGGTATATATGGTTTTCTTTAAATACCTCAATATATGTAATTGAGGAGTAGGTAATCCTGGTACTGGTGTGCCAGCTTCCTAAATGTAAACATGCACATAGATGCACTGTGAACACAGGGGCATTTATCCTCCGCATTTAATCCATCCACACAGAGAAACCTACACACTGGTGAACTCGCACACTAGGGGGCAGTCAGCACATGTGCCAAGAGCAGTAGGCAGCCCTATCTCCAGGAGCAGCTGGGGAGTCAAGTTCCTTGCTCAAGGGCGCTTCAGTCATGTTCTGCCTGTTCAGGGAATCAGATTAGCAACCTTACATGTACCGCCTCAGCCCATATCTTGTTCTGTTAATATCTGAATATCAGTGTAAAAATTGATATCACACAGCTGTAGGTGTGCTTGATCAGGAGGAGCAAAAAACTGTGTAGGACCAGGGTTGCCTATTAATGTTTACGAATGCACCAATCAACCATAATAATACCAGGTGACATGAAAAACATTGCTTATCTACATCTACAGTGAGATAAATTTGGCAGCAAGTGAGCAGACACTTCATGAAAATTGAAGTTTTAAAGAAGGAAACATTAAGAATCTTAGCCTTTTGACAAGAACCTTCAAAAAGTGGTATTAGGAAGGATAACTGGTGAGACAATGATACTCACGGGCACCTAATGCTCATTGTAGCCCCTCCACCTCAAAGCCTACAGGACTTACAGGATCTACTGCTAACTTGGTCTTCACTTCTGGTCACTTTTTATCGATTTCATTTTGCCATCCCTGCTTTTATTTGATTTTGATTTGTCGACCTGCCCCTTCTCCGAGTGGCTCTCACTGAGGCTGCAGTGGCTCACAAAAATGTTACAGCTGTGGCTTGGTGTTTAGGGAACTAGCCCAGTTCAATTCACTGAACTGCCAGAACATGACTGAAGTGCTTTTGAGCAAGGCATTTAACTCAACACTCAGGTGATGTGGATAGGACTGCCCACTGCTCCAGGCATGTGTGTTCACTGCCCCCTAGTGTATGAATTCAGTTGTGTGGATGGGTTACATGACTCTAATGAAGGGCTTAGTGAGTATATATGTCTAAACCAACATTAGTAAAGTGGAGTTCTCTACTAGAAAAACTTTATGCTAGATGTTGGAATGTTGCCGTGTGGATGTGTTTGCGTTTAGTTTTCAAGAGGGCATTGATGAGGTCAAGTATTGATGTTGGATGATTCATTCTGAAAACAATCCAACTCATCCAAGAAGTATTAGATGGAGTGCCATCCTGCAGAGGACACAGTTACACTGCTCCACAGCTCAATGCTGGAAAACCTTATACCCCTTTAGCCAACCCTTGCCACTGGGTACAGTTATCTTATGATAATGTACAGCTGCTCCTATTACCAATGCATTCCTACTGAGATAATACAAGATAAGTGTACAACTGAAAGGCTGTGCCAGCAACAGCTATGCCTCAAAACTGAATTAACTAATCTACTGAATTTACTTGTTTGTTGATGATTGTGGACATACAGAATGTGTTTATATGTCATATTCATGTTATTGTCATGTAACTCATTTTTCAGAGTCCTTGCCAGAGTCACCATTCGCACCCAGAGAGCTTGAGTGTGTGTTTTTTGCTAGTGCCAATGTCACCTGCCATTGGACACCTGGTGTGGAAGCACATCCTGATACACACTACACCCTGCAAGTCAACCTGTGAGTATGTGATTCTTATCATATCAGAAGCAAACCCAGAATTACTTTATCAATCTCAGAGGGAAATTGCATACTATTTTCACTCACACACACACACACACACATTCATTTTGTTAGTTATTAATCATCTGCTTTTTAACTTCAGCTTTTAACAGACTGGGTTATGTTTGTTTCCAGTATTTCCTGAAATTTAATTCAATCTATTCTACCCTCTATCTGTAAAATGCTTTTGGCTGCAACACAATCCCAGCATGATTGCATGATTGATCTCCAAACATACCTTTGCACATTGTGGGCAAAGAGTTCTATTTTAACTTCATCGGTCCACAGGACATGTATGCATTAGGCTTGTTTAGATATTCTTTTGCAAACAGTTTTACCATGAGGATGCATAAGAGATTTTCTTCTTGTGAATTCCATGAATGTGTGCAGGTGTTGCTGAACAGTAGAACAATTTTCCATACCTCCAGAGTCTGCTAAATCTTCTTGAAGGCCTTTTGGAGTCAAGCAATTGTTCTAATTTGCCTTTTTAGCAATACTACCACCAGCTGTCTCTGAATATTTTCTTGGTCTTCCAGAGCTTGAATTTTCTCTCCTCTTATAGCCTTCTCCTGCTTTGTGGGTCTAGGCATCTGCCTAGAAGTACCCAGGGCTGCTTTCTTTAGGACAAGGTTAGAGGAGTATTGGTGTTTATAAAGCTTTGAATTAGCATTATGTTGCCTTTCTTTTTTTTAATGATGATTGTTAACAAGCTATAACCCTAACCAGTTAATAAGGTCTGAGACTGGAGCTCACATCTCCTGGAGTTCCCATAGTTTTGCAATGTAGTCCTTTCCTTTTTCCACTATTAAATTGTACAACAACAAAATAAGGCACTGGTGTGGCTTAAAAGGTTGAAATGTGTTTCATCCTTAACTTTGTCTTTGGGAGACATCCATCTTGTTAGGGTTAACAGTTTACAGTTACAGATTCACATTACACAGTATTATAATTCACTGAGATCACTAGTATATAAGCCATATAATATCTCTCTTTATATGGCTGTGTAATAATGTATGCAAAAGTCCCTTCTGGGTTTCTCTGTGTTGAAAATTCTTAGGTTTATAAGAGTGAATAACAGGATGTAGAAAAGTGCAAGTCTGGCTGTTTATGGAGATCTGATCAGGGTGACAGATAGAGCAGATATAAAAACCATCCTGATACCACTACTTTCCATGGCCTTGAGATCTGCATTTAGGATTAGCTAACCTAATCTAATAAGTAAATATATCTAAAAATGTGAGTACATTTTTGCAGTAAATATAAACTGTGAGGTCATATAATCACAGTGTAAGGGTATATATTTGCAGTGTTTTTTGTGTACAAGTGTATTAATTTAATTTACAATTAAAAATCATCAGTGTCCACAGTGAGGGAAACTTAAAGTAGCTGAATGCATTCTTTAGAAAAGGTTGTCAACAAACATTTGGACATGTAGTGTATCTGTATGGCTGTATGTGTCTGTGTGTATTTGCAGGACTGAGTGGAAAAGTTATCAGTGTCACTCACCTCAGCCCTTCTGCTCTGTGCCTGTGGGCTTCCTGAACCGGATCTACTGCATTCAGGTCTTTGCACACAGTGACCACCACCAAATGGTCAGCTCTGACCCTCTCTGTCTAAATGGAACTGATGCAGGTATTGTCTACAGTACACTAGAAATAAGACAAATTAAACATAAATATGGCATTTGGGAGAATGTATTGCCATTCGTATGTAGGTTTATGTAATCCCCATTATGTAGCGTTTTTACCTTAAAATAACATGTTGATGCATCACTAACTCAATTATGTAAATTTGGTAAATCTGGCAACACAACGTTTGCGAGATCTGCACAATGATGTTTAACCCAATTTGTTTGTGTAAAATCCTGTAATGTTACCCTACCACCTCAGTCCACATGCTTCTTCACATTCAGTGACAGTTCTGTATCTCTCAGCTTGTCCAGTAATATGTGTTCTTTAGTGGTGGCTCAAAGCATAAATTGCACTTCCCTACTGAAAGGGGAGCCCAGGTTAAAGAAATGCCAATTCTTCATGATGCAGATGTTTTTAAAGGGTTCTTTACCTTTGAATTGCTACTGTCACACAAAAATCCTCAATGTGATTTAGATTAGTGTCCAAAAGCCGGAAGGATAAATTACTCAAGGTACCAACTTTAAAAATACTTATAACTAAAAACAATTCTGCAAAATATTAAATGCAGATGGGAAAACTTCCCTTCAGGCAAACTACATGGAGACCCAGCATATTCTCTGAACATAGCTATAATATATTGTCACTTAAAAACCTTGTATCTTTTTTATAGGTTAAAAACTTAATAACTCTAAACATATGTCAATATACAGATTTTTTTTTGGAGCATTGTATTGGTCCATTCATCCTAACATTTTGACACCTTATAAAGAATAGTTTGCTCTTATCACATACTGACAGCATCTTATGCAGATTACGGATCAGGATTTTTGTTTTTTGTTTTTTGTTTTGTTTTTTCACTTTCATTATCCCTGTTCTTGACCCCTCCAGTCAAGCTGCCTGAGCCTGAGTGGTTCAGGGTGACTCCTGAGAGAGGACAGCCACGGTGTTTGAGGTTGCAGTGGTCTCCCCCAAGAAACTTCCCTTTAACCACTCAGAAGATCAAAAACGGCTATCTGCTGTATGAGGTGCAGTACAGCACACCACAACAGGTCAGAAAACTTTCTGGGGCGAGTCTATGAATACACATACAAAAACGTAATCTTCATTTTAGTTTTAAGTCCTGTCTTAATATTTGGCCTCTTCCTCTACTGACACTTTGTCCCCTTGTCCCCCTGAACTCTAAGTTTCTATCTGCATTCTGAGCAGTTGTTAGATTTCAATAAATGAGAATACTGTGAAAAATGTATTTGATTTATTTTAAAAATAAAGTTAATTTTATATTAATTTAAAGTGATATATTTCAAGCATTTTTGTTTAAAATTTGATCCTGTGATTAGTAATCTATTCAAATTTGAATAAAAAAATTCATTTGAGATTCTTGTTTTCATGAGTTATAACCCATTATGATCAACAGTAAAAAAAAAAAAAAAAAAAAGGCTTGAAAAGTCACGTTATGTGTAATGAATATAAAATATGATGGTTTATCTTTTTGAATAGTATATCTTATTTTGATGTAGTGCTCGGTTAAGTGTTTAATATTGTGGTTTAAGTTTGTGATATTATTATAATCCAATTATTTTTCAAATGAAATTCTACTTTGTTTAAATCTTTTGACCAGTTTTTATACATGTCCAGTTATTGTTGTACTTCAACACCCTTCTGGTTGGCCTTTCTATGCGTACCATCAGGCCTTTACAACTGATCCAGAATGTGGCAGCTTGTCTTATCTTTAATGTTCCCAAGTTCATTCATGTAACTTGTAAAGCTGCATTCTCACAAAAATATAACATGTACCTAAATATTCACAGCCTTTGCCGTGCATCAGATGCATTTTGTTACCAGTGGTCATCCTTCAGATGTTTCTACAGCTTGATTTGACACCTCTGGTAAATTCAGTTGATTGGACATGATTTGGAAAGGCACACACCTGTTTATATAATGTCTTATAGTAGACAGTGCATATCGGAGCACAAACCAAGCCATGTTTAAGGAATTGTCTTCAGACCGCCGAGACAGGTTTGTATTGAGACACAGATCTGGGGGCGGGTATAGAAAACTTTCCTCCATCATCTGAAAGTGGAAGAAGTTTGGAACCAACAGGACTTTTCATGGAGCTGACCGCCCATCCAAACTGAGTGATCAGTAGGAGGACCTTAGTTACAGGAGTGACCAAGAACCCATTGGTGGATTTCTGCAGCATTTCTGCAGCACTTGACCAAATCAGGCATCATCATGTCAGGAGGAAACCAGGCACTGCTCACCACTTGGCCAATACCATTCCTACAGTGAAGCATGGTGTGGCAGCCTCATGCTGTGGGGATGTTTTTCTGCAGCAGGACCTGGGAGATTAGTCAGGGTCGAGGGAAAGATGACTGCAGTGATGTACAGAGACATCCTTGATAACCTGCTCCAGAACTTTCTGGACCTCAGATGAAGGTTTATCTTCCATCAGGACAATGAACCTAAGTACACAGCCAAGATAACAAAGGTGTGGCTGCAGGACAACTCTGTGAATTTCCTTGAGTGGCCCAGCCAGAGCCCAGATTGAACTTGATTGAACATCTCTGGAGATATCTTAGAATGGCTGTGCACCAACACTCCCCACCCATCTGATGGAGCTTGAGAGGTTCTGCAAAGAAGAATGGAAGAAACCTCCCAGAGAAACAGGTGTGCCAAGTTTGTAGTATCATACTCAAAAAGACTTTAGGCTGTAATTACTGCCAAAAATGATCCACAAAGAATTGAGCGAAGGCTGTGAATGCTTAAGTATGTTATATTTTTGTGTTTATTTTTTTTTAATTGGCAAAGATTTCATACAAACTTTTCTTACTTTGTCATTGTGGGATATTGTGTGTAGACTTTTGAGGGAACAGATTAATTTAATCCATTTAGGAATAAGGCTGTATCATAACAAAATGTGCAAAAAGTGAAGCACTGTGAACACTGAATGCACTGAATGT
The DNA here is from genome assembly GCA_034509495.1 of Acestrorhynchus altus. Taxonomy (NCBI): domain Eukaryota; kingdom Metazoa; phylum Chordata; class Actinopteri; order Characiformes; family Acestrorhynchidae; genus Acestrorhynchus; species Acestrorhynchus altus. Next base: position 15,190,368 of record CM067514.1, on the reverse strand, counting down.
GTCCATGCTGATGTTTGTATTTTAAAAGCATCTAAGCTTGAGGTATCTCTGGATTCTGGATACTTCTGTAAGTTGCTCTGGATAGGAACATCTGCCAAATACTGTAAATCTAAACGCAATGCAGTGATTGCAAAATTTTAAACAATCATTCCATAACCTGCAAACTTTTAAACACTAATTCCAAAACCTTCATTAGTAGTTTCAAATAATGGTTCAAAGATGGCCTTTCACTGTGACTGCCTTGTATATTTAGTTGAAGTTTAAACTATTTGTGGTGTTGTTAGCCGGAACCCCTCAGCCTGCGCATTGACCTGAGAGAGGAGGTATGGTGTGTGTTCTCACCATGCACTCAATACAGTGTGAAGATGCGCTATCGCTACAATCACGCCCTCAGTCACTGGAGCACCTGGAGCCCTACCGCTACAAACCGCACTGAGGCTGAGGGTAATGCACTTCACACAAATCTGGTTTAAAATGGTTTAAAAAAATAAGCATTTTTTTAAATAAACAAAGATCAAAATTTTTATATCATGTCCACAGTCAATGGGTTTGTCAACCTTTGCTGCAGTAATAATAAATAAATATCTAGATGAATACATGAATATCAAATATTGCTTTAAAAAACAGCTTTTTGCTTGTGTGTTCATGTGTGTCTTCCTACAGCACCCACAAATGTCCCTCAGCTGTGGAGAACAGTTCAGTCAACGAGTGCAGGATTTAGACATATGACATTACTGTGGAAGGTGATATGTGTGACCTTTCTACCATTGTGCACAGACTGCATTAAATCACCGAGATGGGTCCTTCCATTTAAAGAGAATTAAACCGACAGCTGGCACCTCATTAATAGTCATTAGCTTATGTACAGGATCAACAAGAACAGTTTTAGGGTTATTTTCTAAATGTGGGAGCAGGAATGCAAGGGTTATCTTGGCAGTAGACAACAAAACAACAAACCATAGTAGCAGCTGAATTGCTACACAGTAGTAGGGCAGTCCACATTTGCAAGAGGATTTGAATGAGGGAAATGGGTAGAAAAAAGAGGAAATGCTGGCAAACCAAAGCAAACCACTTCATCTTTGAAACATGGTGATGTGGGCACATACATGGAACTGGATCACTGCATGAGGCTTCAGCTTATAGCAGGAAAATGGCCCACATTGTATATAATTAATTTTTTTGGGGACAAGAAGGTGTCCTTTACTGCCTGGCCATAATAGTCTTCTGATCTTAGAGTTTAAAAAAGAAAAAGTCTTGACAGTATATACAACTATTATCATCAGCATTATATACTAAAACTCAAAAAACGTGGTGGTTCACTTTTTGGAAAGTGTTGGTTTATTGGTCCATTTATCATTACATTTGACACAATTTAAAGAAAACTTGCTTGAATATAATTATGTAAAAATGCCAAAAATTGAATTATACTTATGAAATGTGCATTGGGCTTAGAGCATTTAACTTCAAATAACAGCTTTAAAATCATCTTGATGTGTTGACCTGTAACAGGGATAGTAGCACCCTGATCATTCATCACAGAGCTGAGCATGCAAGAAAGTACACCATGAAACTCTGGTGAAGCGTCATATTTCTGTAAAATAGAGAAATGTTACTCTACCATAAAGGCCCACAAGCTTGTTTAACTTCAGATGCTAGTTCTGTATCTCTCATCCAGAAATGCATGTGTAGTCTGACTGTCTGGTGAGCCAGGAGCATGAAATGTATAGTCTTGCGTAATGCTGCATTAATATGTTAGTTCAAAAGGAAAGCATAGTTATATTACGCAAACAGTCTATATGTAGTGTAGTTTTATGACCTCATGCAAAACTAATCTTATTTGTTTGTGTCTCAGGCGAGACTGCAACAGAAGGCAGCGTGCACAGCAGTATGGCTCAGTGTGGGGTGTAGTGTGTTGAGCTCCCAGGCTGATGTTTTTGCATGGGACAATCACAGTCTGACTAACACATCCTGCCACCTCACTATCCCTCCACACCCATGCATCTGTACACTCAACATATCCAACTCTGCAGGCTCTGCCCCCCCAGCCACCATTATCATACCCAGCCAATGGGAGACTGGTATGTAAGTTATGCATAAGCCATGGATTTGCTGAGCAATATATCCAGGAGTAAGGAGTAAATTTAACATCCAGAGTTCTTGGTGTTCTTTGGGATAGTTCCATTATTAGGTGATAAACAACCACTGTTCATCTGTGGTATAATGACAGATAATTAGCTAAGGCCAAAAGTAGATCATTTAATTTGATCATCCTGCATTTTGTAATTGAGAGGTGACTCCAAAGCTTTAAACTATATGGGAAAATTACAATGCCTATATGCGAGTCTGACTCCAGCAGCAGCAGCTCAGGGGTTAACCTGGACCATAATAGCTTTGGCTCATCTTAGCAGCAAACAGAGCTGAGTTCCAGTACTAAAATTAGATGGAAATGCAATTGTATTGTGTTTTTAGTGTTGTAACATTACACTTACCTAACTGTCTGGATATCCAGGAGAAACTGTTTCTGGTCCTTTTCCCTCTTTGAGGTTACAGTGCAGTCTAATCTGAGGCTCTTGGTGGGTAGATACCAGTGCTGAAATACTCCAAATACTCACCAGATTCCCTCGCTAAGGTGTTTGAGTAGGTCACATACTTAAACTGAAATCTCTGAAGATCAGCTGAAGCGGGAGTATTTCCAAAATTCCAATTTAAACCTCCCCAGCTTTCAATTCAGCTTTTGGTGCTTGCATCCAGACCAAGTATTACATCTGTATGTTGCCATATTTTGAATCTCACAGGTCAGACTTCTCTAATCACAGTCCAAGTGACCCCACTAGATAATTTCTCTCTGGAAGCTCGGTGGGAAGCTCTGGAGTTACCCACCATCACTGGCTTTGTAGTGGAGTGGTGTATGACAGCAGACCGCACCCAATGCCAAACTGAGCCTTACTGGCAAAGAGTGGACCAGAACACGTTCAGAATCAATATCACAGGTTTGACGGTCACACATTTCATTCTAAAACATAATTTAGATTTTATATATATATACATACATTCTTTAGATTAATATTGGGAATGATTCACTGGCAGATGTGTCAGTCATTTCTGTTGTTTGTGTGGATTAAGAGGGTCTGAAGCCAAACATACACTATTCTGTCAGTGTGAAAGCATTGCATGGAATGATGTCCAGCCCTGGCCTAACAGTGCCGGCCTACATTCACCAATCAGGTAAACACACACTGTTCAGTTTTGGGTTTTTTTGGATTGTAAAATACTAATTTGCTTCAGTTTATGAATTAGTTTCTCAGAAATGTGATGCAATTAAACAATTATATTCAGTAAAACAAATAAAAGTAATACAAGTTAAACAATAAAAATGGCAAGCACCAATCATTAAAACATTTGAAAAAGAAATATTCATCCATACAGTAAAATAACAAATAGGTACACCAGTTTAATAAAAACTACAACAAAGAAACCTGCATAACGAGAGAAAATAATGACAGTACAGAACTGAACAAAAACAATGCATAGCCTGGACATATGAAAAATAACATATTGGTTATTTTAGTGGGAAATAAACATGTTATGTTTTTACAGTTGGTTCATTGTCACTTTGTCTCTTAGATGAGGCCTGGTTTGAAAACCTTATTTTTCCAAGGCCTTATTTCGATTTCTGGTTTCCAGCACCCTCTGTTGGTCCGACGCTGCATGTGGCAAAGCATGGCTGCTCCTATGTGGTTCTGATCTGGACTCCAGTGCCTTTGGAGCTTCGCAATGGTTTTATCACCAAATACACTCTGCACTACCTGACTACGGACAATTCTACACGTGAGTACAAAATGTCAATAGATATCACAACATATGTATATGTATGGATATGTATGCTCATGTTTACATCTGTCAGAAGTTTTAAAATCATAGTTCAGAAGTGTGGAATCATTGATTTTAATAATAACTTATGCAATATATATGACTCTTAGTTGTATATAATGTACAACTAATTGTTGCATTAGAAAAGGTTATGGTATGAATCTAGTATAATGCTCGGAAGTTGTACAGGAATGAAGAAAAAATGGATATAGTAAAGTAAATGAATGTAATTAAACATTTAATGTACTAATGTGATTAATATCCAAATTCTGCATATTTTAAAAGTATAATTTTTTTTTAATTAATTATGGTGCATTTTGTTTAGGGTGTATTTGTATATCACTGCTGTCCAATGAAAACCATTTTTGTCCATTTTTACTTTTCACCATGGTTTGAATCCTGTATCTGCTCTGTGCACTGTGTAAACAATTCCATTTTTGCCTTCTCCTGTAATGTCACCATTTTGGAGCTACATATTTTTCATTGGACAGCGACAATATGAATATGTATCTACAAAATGGACTGTATAAAATACCTTTGTCATTATATTTGCATACTTGTACAGTACAGCTAAAGTGTACTTTACAAATACAATATGACACCCCAGAGCAGAGATGGTGAACAGTGTTCCTCAAAGGTCCAACAGTGACAGCTAAGCTGATGCAGATACAGAACCACAACCCAAGTATCAATAAGCACTTAGCCACTACACTAAATATTATACCATAATCCAGTATATTATTGTTCTAATAAAAATAGCTAACAATTATCAAAAGATTACAAACATTTTATTGATAGTGTAGAAGACTTCAAGCTGCCATAGTCCACGTACACAAATGAGTCTGTGTAATTGTGTGTGGGAGTCTCTGACTATGCTATGTCTGGGTTTCAGGAGAGCTACTGGTCTCTGAGGGCTCTCAGCAGTACACTCTTCATGGTGTATCTGGGCTCTGCAGGTTATATATGAAGGCCCACACTGCCGCAGGACCAGGACCAGCTGGACCAGCTCTCTCTGTGTTTATAGGTGATGTATGGCAGAACAGTGTGACCTTTATAGATGATGTTATTAAATATTTCATAGCTTTGATTAGGATAAATATGATATTCCTGAGAAAAAATATTTTTATGTAATTTTCTACAATACATGGTGTGCACTGTCAACACAGCAGACAGCATCACTGACAGGTTCAATATGGTTCTTGGTGTTTTAGGGGTACAGCATGCTTTTGTCCAGTTTTATGTATAAAGGGAAATCATACAATCAGAAACAATAATAATAAGTCTGTTCATCTAATTGAGATACTTAATAATTAAAGTTGAATTCCACTGATTTGTCAATTTGATGTGGTCAATGAGATCACCATGTTTACACTTCATTTAATATTTATAATGAGCAGTGAAACTCCATATTTCTCCATATTAGTTTTAATAAATTTGTAATGTAATAAGATAAGATGGTCCTTTATTACTAATGCTAATGAAGGTAACATTTTAGGACTTCTTTACATAGTATTTTTCTTCACAACATTTCCTTAAAAAATGACTTTATTTAGGTTAAAACATTTTATAATAAAATGTAATGCAGTTTTACATTGTACAGTTTTACAATACTGTCTAGTTGGGACTTACATTTCAAACGCTATAAAAATCCACACACAGAATATAGAATTAAACACTGTCATGAAATAAATATTCTGGTCATTTTTACACAATTTAGAAATCCCAGACTTACGCAAATGTAATGTCACCCTATTCTGAGGTCAGCATGGTAGAAACCTCAGTATCAAACGTTGGGTTGAACACCAGGCATGAGAACTGAGTAATGCTTTATGTGTACACATCACACACATAAACAACTTTGGGTCATCAGCTAACTTGAGTATTCCTAGAATGGACATCATGACCGTTCAGACAAGAGTCTATTCATTCCTGGAACCACTGGTCATCATTCTCATCTTACCATTTCCCTTGAGAATTCACTGGTCACTCCATCTGCAGAAGCATGGAGCCTTGGTGTAGCTGTGGGTGACCAGTTATTTTTCTTGGACCACGTTGCAAAGCTGAATCAGTCACGCAGATTTCTCCTTTACAACATCAAGAGAATTCAGCCCTTTTGTCTAGAGGGGACACTCAGGTGCTTGCTCAGTCTCTTGTCATTTCAAGACTAGACTACTGCAACTTCTAGTTGGCCTTCTTTTGTGGACCATCAGGCCCTTGCAACTCATCCAGAATGCAGTGGCATGACTCATCTTCAATGTGCCCAAATTCAGTCATGTAACTCCTCTGCTGCATTCCCTTCATTGGCTTCTGTAGCTGCTCACATCAGATTCAAAGCCTTGATGCTGGCCTACAAGGCCAAAAATGGGCCAGCCCCTGCGTACTTGTTGGCAATGGTCAAAACTCAAGCTGGATCAAACCCTTCGAGCATCAAGTACAGCTCAGGTTGACGCACCATCCCTCAAATCTCAAGGAAGACAAGCATCCAGACTCTTTTCTGTTCTGGTACCAAAATGGTGGAACGAACTCCCCCCATTACTTGGAGTTACTTGCTGTCTTCAAATGCAAACTGAAGACCCATCTCTTTCAAGAGTATTTAACTCCTCAAGGTTTATAATTAAACTGAATCTTGTTGGTCTCTGTTGTGACATTTGTTTTTGACACCATCTAAGCGTGAGGATTCTAGCCTCTTCTAAATCACTAAGGATGGACAGCAAAGCTGTTCCAGAGCAAAGCTCTGGAAAAGGGGGTCTGCTAAATGTCACAAATATAGATGTAAGAGTGATTTTACAACAGTGGTGTAATCATGAATTACAGTCTGCAACTGTAGTGAGCTCCCAGGAGGAAAATACCAATTCTCACATTGTTGCTTTGAACATTTTAGATGTTTAGATGTTCCATTTACCACGACCACTGTGAACTCTTTTGAATCTTATCTATTTAACTGAGCAGATATTTTGGCAAATTTGTCAAACTTGTCTTTAGTGCAAGTAAATTTGGGGTGAGGTCTGCATGTACAAATTAAAGTTTTCATCAAGTCTCTCTCTCTCTCTCTCTCTCTCTCTCTCTCTCTCTCTCTCTCTCTCTCTCTGTGTGTGTGTCTCGTTTGAATCTGATGGCTTTACAGAATCTTGCACACCTGTGCTAACCATCACATTGACTGGCTGTTTACTTGTAGCAGGATTCTTAATACTCCTCTGTTTGTGTTGGAGATTAATGCGGAGGTAAAGATCATACACTTTACACATTTACTCTAAGAGTCACTGAGGAAAATCAATAAACCACTGCATAAGACATTGATAAAATCATTAAAGAGTTTTTGTGTCCTCAACAGGATAGAACAGAGTATCTGGTCCAAGGTTCCTAACCCAGCACACAGCAGCCTCTCTGACTGGCCTAATTCTAGTCCTGTAAAGAATCTCCAGTGTTATAATGATCCAGCAGGGGGCAGGTGAATAAAGAAGTCAGACATAATACAGAATGCTTATTATGGTCAAAAGAGTTTATATGATTTGAGAAATGCTTCTCTTATTATTTCTCCTCTCAGTTTTATATTATAATGTAAAGTACATTTTATTCATTTTCACAGCATTTAAAATCTCTTATTTGGAAATATGTGATACACTGATACCATAATTGTAAGTTTGCCTCTGTACACCACCTCAGTGCATTGCAAAAGAACAGTCTGATTGAAGTGTATTCAGAATTCTGAAAAGGTGCAGGTGGAAGTTAAGGAGGCCAACAGTAGGCCATCAAAAGCAAAACAAACCCAAAACATACTGCAGAAGCAGCCGAAGAACATTTTAAAAGCATAGGATGTTCTTAAACAGCAGATAGCTTAACTCAGCTGAGCAGCTTTTCACTTACTGAAGACAAAACTGAAAGACTCAGAAAGCAGAAAGACTCCAGCAGCAAATCAAGGTGGCTGCAGTAAAATCTTGGTAAAGAATTTTTGGACAATTTAGCAGTTTAGACAAATTAATGATGTTTATGGCTTGCAGACTTCCTGCATTTTATAGTATATTGTAAGTATAAAACATTTGTCAAATGGTAAAAATAACTTTAAATATAATAGCTTCATTCATTTAGGAATTAAACACTTTTAAGCTTTAATCACATCTTGATTGCTTCCTTTGAAATTCACTGCAGTTGTGTACAGAGCCAAAATAGCTCAAATTTGTCACTGTTCAAATAATTATGGAGGCAGGCACTTGTCCTTTAATCATCATATTTTGACTGCACTAGGTATTGTCTAGAAAGGGCCAACCTTCTTTAAATGTTTTTTTATACCTGTAAACTTGTGTGCTTGGGTGTTACATAGCTCTGTCCATGGTTTGCAATGCCTGTTTCTATTTTAATCCTACATCTCTGAGCAGCTTTAAATAGCATCTAAATTTCATGTGTAAACTTGGATCTTTCAAGTTAATATTCTCCTAACCAAACCCTGCCACACCAAATGATCACTTTGTTAAGGTGTGTTCAATCCTATCTTTTTAATTAAAGACTCCTTTTTTAAATCTGTCTGCATTTTTTGGAATGGGATTGGTCTCTCTCTGTTTTTGTCACATCTAAGACTTGATCCTTCTTTCTTGTGTGTGTGTGTGTGTGTGTAGGTCTGGACCTGTATAGGTCCAGTGAGCGTGTCTCCCAGGCTGTGATGTCAAATTATTTGAACTCATTAAGGCCTTGATAGATATTTAAGAAGTTCAGCCAGGTGTGTCAGTCACCTACAGACAGGGTTACCAACTCTGTCTGACTGACAGTCCATGAGAACAAAGAACAGATTATAGTGTAGCAATGACTGTAATGTTAAATAAATCTTTTTACGCATAGTGGTCACTTCATTGGACAGCTATTTAGAAGTTATTCTTTTCAATGTCCATTGTTTTTGTTTTTTGGTCTGAAATGTTTCTCATTCATTCATTCATTCATTTATATTTGGAAACGCAAAGCAATTGAATTTATAGAGGCATGTTTTTTTTTTATAGTTAGACCAGTACATATCTTCTGGTCTGAAACACAGGAGCACCTCAGAGAACTGTACTCTCCCCCTTAATCTTCACCCTGTATACCACGGACAGTCTGCGTTGCAGGTGCTGTCTTCTTCACAGCAGTCTGTTGCGAAGGCTGCAACAAAGAGGGAGACGCCAAGATGATAAACAAATTGATCAAGCCATCTAGCACTGTTCTTGGATGCTCACTGGAGAATTTTGAGGTAGTGGTGGGGAAGAGAACTCCAAACAAACCGCCTGTTATCCTGGACAACACATCTCACCCTCTCCATGACTTAATGGTCGAGAATCAAAGCACATTCAGGAGGCTGTTCGTACCAGCAGCGATCACACTGCTCCTCTTCGCTGTGTCAGGACATTATTGAGCCACTAACAGGACAGGCTCACTGAATATGGCTGAACATTATTACTCCTTCTATTCAGTCTTTGCTCTGACGCTTTATCATAACTGACTGAATGACTACATTCTATTCATGTCTGTCTGTACAGATAATCTTCAGATCTTCTATTCATGTCTTTGCACAGACACCTTACCATCACAACAGACTTCATCAGTATTATCTGCATAATGTTTATGCATTTATTAATTACATACTTAATACTCATTATGACGCACTTCTGTAGTTCCGTAGTTTTAGCTTTAGCCTTAGTTTTAGGTTTTCTTTATTGTATTTTAATGTATCTCTTATTTATCATGTCTCTTTATAAGGCTTGATTAATGTTCTCTTTCTGCTCTGTTCATTGTACTGTTATGATATATGAAGCAAGCCTTGTACATTTATGGATGCCAGTAATCACAACTTTCAGGGCCTAATCAGAGGTGATGAGGTGAATCCCACTGAAATGAACATTGGTTATTATTGGTCCTTACTGTGGTTCCTCATAGTAATATTAAACATAAATGTGATTACTCACAGTACTAGATTTGACATTTTAGTACATTTAAGCAAGTGTTTAAATAACATTTTATTTATAATCAAGTAAAAATAACTTTCAATACAGTATAATTTACTTTAGACTGCATCTTATGCCATTTTTGCAATATTTGCAAGCTCTTTATAAATACTGCAAATGCTGCTTCAGACAAAATCAGTACTATGCAGTGAATAAATGACTACTATCCATCTCTGTTACCCAGCAGAATGAGGAAAGAACCACTCCAAGGGACACTTGCAGTTGAGTTGCTGATCTGTGGACCAGTATATATAAATATGGGGGAGCTTGCATCCCACAGTACAAGAAGAAATAGCAATGTACAGAGACTGTGCAAAGGCCTATAAAATGCATGAGTACATTTCTACATTTCAGTTCTACATCTGCAGATACAAAGAAAACAACAACTGTGTTCTCAGATCATCACATGATTCAAAGCAGAAGTCATTTATATAGCAGTGCATAGCAGCTTTTGTACACCAGACTAGCTGTGGGCATGGTGTTTATGAAAGCCCAGAAAATGGTATGTAAGTGCTTTACTGTAATGGTATGTTGTGTGCTAAGTAAAATTGATGAAGCCCACTTTGATAGATTTGTATTTTATTTTATTTTCATTATTATTTTTTATATTACAATATGAAAATGAGAACCTTTATTTGAGTGTATTTAAAATAAGTGATTTTATGTTTTACTCAGTTCCACATTTAGTTCCTCATTCCTTTTCAGCTATCTCACCTGGAACACTTTACTGTTGATTACACATTAGCATTTTATTTTAGGTTAATTTTATTTTTAGGTCTTTTTTCCATTAAAAAGAGCAGAATGGAACTCTACAGAACCCGAAGATGGGATGCTGGATATACAAAGAAGTTTCACTGTAGATCTTTATCTACTCAAGTTGGTTTTTGGAAGCTGCTTTTTACATCTTCTCAACCCTTTGATTGAGGCATCTCCTTTATAGTGCCACATTCCTCAACCCACCTTTCTTTTATAAGGTGTACCCACCCAAAGGAATATCACCTCAAAATCCTCTGTGTTGTGTAAGAATGGGATTAACAGGTTTCCAGCCTATGTAAGCTACATAAACGTAATTCATATTGTACCAATTATCAAAGTATATTATCAAAGTTGGAGATTCCAGCCTGAAAGCAACAGTGATCATAGAAACCAGACGTCTGAAAGATTTATTGCCCTCCCAAATTAAACTTTCCTTTTCTTTATCTGAGCAGACAGACAGCAGATCTTCATATTGCTCATAGTATTTACTGGTGTCTAAAAGCTTTCTCCTGAACCACCCTCAGAAGAAAAGACAAGCTTAACACCAGTGCTTAACTGTGGGGGTGGTTTGGTCACAAATGAGAAAAACATGAGCTCTCCTGCTGCTCTGATAAACTTCTGAAATATTTTGAGACATAGAAGAGAGCTGTATAAGAAATTATTAGACCTTAAACTTGACCTAAACAAGACTTATTCTTATAAGCCAATTTCAAAGGATATTTTCATCATGTACATTTATTTGCCCAAAAATGGAAAAAAAAAAGAGTATTTATGTGAGACAGTGACTCATGCCAAACGTTATTTTCAGATTTAAAGATACTCAAAATTTCCTTTCCCTTCCTTCCTTCTGGGGCTGGGGGGCTTTGTCTTTTATCTATCTATCTTTGTGTCTGTCTTTTACCTACCTACCTACCTACCTGTCTGTCTGTCTGTCTGTCTGTCTAATCAAATCAAATCAAATCAAATCATCTTTCTTACCTATCTGTATTTCGGTGTGTTTGTCTTTTACCTGTCCATCATTCTGCAAGCTGTACAGTGAAATTCTTACTTTTCTCAACACTTCTCCACAAGTTATTTTATAATAAACATCAAACATAAGCACAAAAACGTTACACAAGTTACAACACACATGATTACACCAGACGAAAACTAAACAGCATACCTAAGTACACAGACACATTATACATGAAAATAAATAATGAAAATAAGTAAACAGTGACTTAAGTTTTAATGTATTTAAAGTTTTGAGTATTAAGTTTTATTACTGGTCAAACTGGAATTGTAGATATCTACAATAATATTTGAATTCAATAATTTTGAAAAGTATAAGATTTAGAATTATAGATGAGAGAATGATGTTCCATGGAAATCAATGGAAATCCATTTTTAGACCAATAGAAATGGTTTTACATTCCCTCCCATTCAAAAGCATCTTGCCTTCTCCTGTAAAGTTGCCCTTTTGGTGGAGATACTTGATTTTCCTTGTACAGCATTGATATGTGTAGTAAACATTGCTTTATGGATCTTCATATCTGTTTATATTTCAGTAAAGCTGGCAAACGTGAAGTCTGAAAGGGGAATTTCTAATAATAAAACGCAAAATGTGATTCTGACCTGCTTTTAAAACACTTTAGCAGAACGCACCTCTGACTGGCTGCGTCCAAAATGAGCGTTTAGCCACTAAACAGTGTGTAAAAATAGAACACCGCCCTCAGCAGTGCATTAACACAGTGTATAGTGCAGCAGTGTGTGGTTTTGGACGCAGCCCTCGTTTACTGTTTACTGAGCTGGGCTGCGTCTCCTACACCCGCTTGCGTCGTGTGGAGGTGGAGGTGGAGGTGAGGGTGGAGGAAGGGTTGGAGCACTGTGGCATGTTTTTATGGAGAGCAGCGGAGGACAGAGCAGGAGAGGACTTCACTGTTAAGACGGGAGCGCCGGGCAGAGCTGGCAGAGTGGGCACAGCTGTGAGTGTGTGTTTGCAGGCGATGGGAGGCGGGTTATTTGTGACTTTGTGAAGCGCTTCTCGTCCTGCGCAGGTAAAGCAGAGGCACAGCAAAGCCGGAAAAACCCGCCGTGCAGGTTGAAGTGTGGGCTTTATTTCAGCTCTCCACTAAATGAATTAGTTTGCCAAGTTTTCCAGCCAGTCGGATCATGACGGACATGAGGAAGAAGCTGTTCGTCCTGGTGGACGTGCTGTGTGTGATCGTAGGTGAGTGAATGGTCCAGACTGGAGCTAATTTTACCTATAAACTTCTGTGCGTGTTTCATTTAATGCAGTTCCGACTCATTTTAGCCTTAAATGAGACCAAGTTCAGCCACGAGGAAATTCTGACCTTTGGCTACTGTGTGTGTCACGGTGTTTTACAGTAAGTCATATAAACGTGGAAAATCCAGGTCCAGAAACAGATCCGCTCCGGTTTTTTGTTCTGACTGTCTGAGCGGCTTTGCTGCGGATTGGCCACACACAGCCGCCCGGCCAGTCGGAGCAAAGTCCTGGAGCGGATCAACCTTCTGGACCGGGACTATCGCTGAGTTGAGATAATTATATCAGGAACATGGTTTGATCAAAGACGTACTTGCGCCCACACTTATTTGTGTTTTTTGCTGATAAGGAGTACAATCACGTTACATCTCTGTAATCCCAGTTTCGTAGCTGAAATTGGTTGACAAATATTTATAGGTTCTTCAAAATACTTGACAGTAGTCCAAACAAAATAATAATAATATTAATAAAAGCAACAATCTGAATGTCCTATATTATTTTTATCATTCATGTATGTATCAGTATTATACCTTCTTGGGACTTTTATTCTGAAATTTGAACACTGTATTAATTCCTCTCTAATTTGCCCCACCCTACTTTCACTGGTCAGTCAGAGTCAGCATGCAAGTTGAGCTGTGGACAGAGCAGTAAACATGCACTGCTTTGGTATTTCAACTGGTATTCAGTTGAAGGCAAGTGAATTTTAGCTGATTTATTGTTATTCACTGATAATTCACACACACACATAGTGATGAGGTCATAGTTAGATAGGGTATGGTCTTGTAGTTTATAATACGTATGTATCATGTCTGTGGGTTACTATTATCCTGAAATATGATGCCTAGATTACAGCATGTAACTGCCCACAAAGTGTTCAGGAGACCAGCGCACCATAATGCTCATTTTATATTCTTGTCTTTTTGTGAGTTAAACTCAAGTTGGTGAAGACCAGCACTTCTACTTGTCACTACTTTTTCACAACAAATTGTACTTCATGTATTGGCTCCTGTTCACATTCTATCATAAACTACATCAGTGGTCATCTGAACAGGGTCCAGTATATCTTGGAGGTATGTGGTCTTATTCCACAAACTGCCCTCTGAAGCAGTCAGGGATTCAAATTGTCAGGGTGTAAGCACATAACATTTGTAGTATAAATGGTAAAGGTTCCTATTGCATCTCTGGCAACAATTAAGGACCACCCAATAGATGTTGTCATCACTCATTTTACATGAAGAGGAACTTGTGGTATTTTTGTGTTCACTCCTGGTAAGACTTTAGTGTACACAACTTCAGTCCTAGTGCTTCACTATTTGTATTATTAAACTGTTGTTGAGAAATCTGTCACATCAATCAGTAGAGCTCTTCCAAAATCTATTCAATTATAAAATTAAATGTAAAATATATGTATTTCAGATATCAGAATCTTTAGGCTCCTACATGATTTTATGTTTTAGATTTGTGGAAAAGTGAAAGGTGAAAATTGATGAATATCTTTCCTTTCATAATCTCATCAATTATATTGGTGGAAAGAAGTTTTGTGATGGGTGTGAAGAGAGCCTTAGGGATGAAACAATTCACATTTTAAGTTTGGTGCAATGTTTTATGATTGAGGTCATTTTATGGTAAAATGTAATATTTTCTGCATTTAAAATTAGTTGATTTTACAGATTCATACAATACAAAATTTATATTTACATTTAGCTTTTATTTCAGCACCCTAAACCAAAAGTATAATATACAGACATTGACAAATGCACACCAAAAAGGTGTTGTTGAAATCGAATGGAACTTTATTTATGTGAATGTGATGATGATATGTATAAGTGATTACAGAACTGGAGTGAAAAGATAAGTTTATGAGAGAAACTGTACAACTGAAAGGAGGCTCTAGTACCTCTTGGGCCATTTCTAGCCTGGAAACATAATGAGATGTTGACTATGGAGACATACAGTGACCGACCGTTGAATGTGATGGCAGGATTGAAGGGGTCTCTAAGACCTCCATGTCTATAATTGAATTACACACAAAACCTGGAAATGTTTGTTGACTGGACAAAATGTCCGAGTGCGCCATAGAGGCATGTCTAGTAGTCAATGATCTCTCCCTGAGAGGTATACCAACAAAAAGTAGTCTCTGACAGTGTTTTTATAGGGCAATGGGGGAAGCACTTTTACTCCCTCTTGTACCCAGTATGTAATCAGACCACCCCGTAATTGTTTACATATCTGCCACAACTGCATACTGATCCATTTGAAATATGTGAATTCATTCACTTCTGTCATTCAGCACTGTATTAGTACATTATTAAAATTGCTGCATCCTCACTATGTATCATATTATCGTTCTCTTAGTGGCAGCCATGAAAATTCCACAGCATCTACCATTTAAAATCGTTTATCATTTTAACCGATAAAACAAATGGATGGGTATTCATTTTTTGTAAGCCAGTATGAGCTGGTCCAGAAGGCCGATGAAGAACACAAGAGCTACACTCGGGCAGTTAAAGGCATCCCCTATTGTGTCTGTGATCCTCAGCCTTTGGCTATTAATTCAGTTAGATGTGCAAGAGTGGAGCCGAAAAAGTGAGTAATTGATGTTTGGAACACGCTTCAGGCGTATCTTCACACAATGAGAGTGACGGGATTCCTTTCAATGAAGAGTACAAAGGCTCTTATGTAACCAGTGTACTCTAGTAGTATATACCTGAATGTGGATATTCAAGTTGATTGTTGTTCTCGCTGTACTCTCATGGGAAGGAAGTATAGAGTGTGGTCTCAGAGCACATGTAATGTTGTGGGGAAGGTTGTGGGGAAAATGGGCACAAAATTGCAACTTTAGTTGTGGTTTTGCATTGCAAAAGAGAGAGCTCATTTGCCATCGTTTACTCTTTTGGTGGTTTTTTTATGCACAAATATCGTACTAACATAGTTGCCTTAGAAAACTCTAGACTTAACCAAGCTGTCATAGTAAGGGCTTCAATTTACAGAGGTGTACTTTTTTTTGCCCTGTAATTCAATCTGAGTTCTGCAGTATCACGTTTCAGAACATCAATCCAAATCCATTCTTTGTTTGTTTTTTCATAAGTAATTTTATAAACTACACAAGTTACTACCTGATTCTACACTCTTATCAAAAGGGTTTTAATACTGAAAAGGAAGATATTTTATCCATAATATTTTTCAATCTGTATTTCTGTTGTTGTTGGTTTTTTTTTTTTTTTTTGCCTTTCAGTATTTTGTATGCAATCTGGTGTGTTTACTGTTTTTTCTTACTGCTATATACTATGTTTTTGTTTGTTTGTTACTGCTTCAGACAATAGCTTGCTCCATTCCCTTTTTATTGAATTCATTCTCATCTAGCCGCAAGATCTCACATTTTACATACCCACATTAATGTGAAAGAGAAATAACACTGGTCAAACACAGCTGAAACTGGACTGCAGATGTTACAAGTATTCACTGTTCATTTTCCACTTTAAAGTAGTTCCACCCTGCAGATGTTCAAACCACTTTGTTCCCTTATAATAACACTGCTCACTGCTGTAGGTTGTGGATGATTTCCGTTTATGGTGCCTCTACCACAGTGAAGCAAACAGAGCACATCTTTTCAAATATGCCTAGGTTAGCTGGCTGGTCCACTACATCACATTTCCATTTTTTTAATGGTCATGTGTTCAGAGTGAGATCTGCTCTTAACATATACAGATGCATTCACTGGAAGGACAGCTCTCTCAGTAGAGTATATTTCATTTCAAAGTTGTTTTGGAAGTACTTTCTCCCCCTTCCTATGAATACACTTTTATGATCATTTCTTGAAACTAAAATTTTTACAACAGCAGATCGTTTGGATTTATTTTATACTGAATAATGTGTTGCTGATTCAAGGTGATTGTCACTTTTTTTTTCTGCACATATAAAATTTCCAAATCAGTCAAATTTTGGCATCATTCATCGTGTTTTGTTTTGTGATTGCATATTATTGTTGTTGTTTTTATGCCTAAATGTTTGTTTGATGATGCTACTATATAAGACAATGGTTTCTTCACTGTTCCTGATTCATTTGGCTTCAGAAGGCCTCTTATTCACCTTCTGAAGTTGACTCTGTTGAGAGCCTGTTGTTTCCTTTGCCAACCTTTGCTGCTTGTTTTGGTGTGTTACATATTTAATATAGTTAGTGTTGTATCAGAAAAGTGGGGGAAAAATGAATCAATCTGTCTCCTGCTCGCTCCCATGTAGTCGTATGCTCTTATGTTGCAACCATACAGGTAGTCTACATACTGGACAGTTCATGTGGTGCGATGAAATGTATTCCTGTCAGTGCCACTGTCTGATACTGTGCGTTTGAGACTGAGGTATGTGAATTGCACCTTATTCAAAAAGCAGGCCATGCTCAACCACCCCTTAACCTAACTCCAGCTTGATTGGGCAGGGCTAAATTGCTTGATGCTAAATTGGTAGATATTTGCAAATGCATTCATCTCTGTAACATCACAAGAACAGTGAATTTAAAACAGTTGTTCTGATTAAATTCCATTTATGAACCATGTGGCCAGATTAGTGAATGGTAACATTATATACATTCTGTTATCATACTACACCTCTTATGTCAGTGAGGGGACATTTGGTTGTCCATGATACGGTTCCAAGTTTTCAGCCTCTAAGAAAAGAAGTCCAAAAGTCCTTTATGACCACCATCATCAAAACAACACTCTTGGCCTTGATGTAATGATGGACATGGCTTTTAACAAAAGGTGGGAAATTTCCCACCCAGATGCAGGTGCACTGATTCAGTCATTCTCAAATGCATAGCTGGGTCTCAGATTGCTGAAGCAATAACACAAAAGCCAGATAGCGGGTCCGGGCAGCTACTGAGGGAAATTCTGCAAACGTGCAGGACCCAGCCACCTCTGGCTACTTTAATCTTTTTCCCAGTCTTGTGTTTGACATTCTATCCAGGCCAGTGAGTCCCCCACCCTCTGCTCTCCCCCTTTCTGTCTGTATAAACCTCCCCTCTACCCAAACACACAGACTGGGTGTTGGCTCAGTGCATGGCCTAGCAGGTCAGGTTTAAGCTCACACTGCCTGCTGAAGAGCCTGAGCTCCAGTGGTTTAGGAACAGTTTCCTGAAAGCAGGTCAAGCAAAGTCTTGGACTAAATTACGATGTCACTGGCGATTATCTGCTGAAAATGGCAAATCCTTTTAGCCTAAGATTTAGCCTGATCTGTGTCCAGCATAGTTGTCAGCCTGCTAAATACCACTGGCTTTGTGGCTCAGTCATTTTGCAGTCATGCATATTAATTGGGTCCAAAGAGTGTGTGGTGTTGTGAAATCCTGACCTAGTAGACTTTCTATACTTTCGAGCTCTTTGTGAACATTTATCTTTCTCTCTAGAACATCTGTGCTGCTGAATTTTGTCGTGGAAGCATTTTGAAGAGCACTTCAGACGATTCCAGTATTGCATGGCTCTGACTTCTCTCTGAGTTCAGAGAGTTTCTCCAGGGGAAACAGACATTATTTCCACTGCTTTGGGAAATTTTCGTCATGAGTTCTCATATGATTTACACTGGAGCAGATTCTTTCTCTCTGCTGCA
Organism: Acestrorhynchus altus; assembly: GCA_034509495.1. Lineage (NCBI taxonomy): Eukaryota > Metazoa > Chordata > Actinopteri > Characiformes > Acestrorhynchidae > Acestrorhynchus > Acestrorhynchus altus. Next base: position 15,171,921 of record CM067514.1, on the reverse strand, counting down.
GAAGATTATTTTTGTCCATGGGATATATGAAGGGTTTAGCAAAGGGTTCGCAAATTTTTTTGATAAGGTGTTGTAACTAGCGGTTAACAGCTAGATGCACTCTGAACACAATTTAACTTACAATGTGTAAATGTTGCCTTCCTTGGACCAGTTTGGTTGGTGACTGGCGTACAAATCCATATCTTGGCATACAGACACGCATTCAGTCACTTACACACTCATTCACACTCCAGGGCAACTTATAGCAGCCCATTCACCTGATCTCCATGTTTTTATTGCTTAGGTCTGATTTATGTGATGTTCAAATTTGACATTGTATCCTCATTCTGTGTTGATACAGTGCCTCGTGAAAATATTCACCCCCCTTTTCGTGTTCTGCTACCTCACAACCTGGAATTAAAATGGATTATTGGAGGGTTTCATCATTTTACAGAACATGCTTACATACATGCTTTGGATAAGTCTCAATGGACTTGCCACATCTTGTCACTGGGATTTTTGTCCATTCTTCAAGGCAAAACTGCTCCAGCTCCTTCAAGTTAGATGGTTTCCACTGGTGAACAGCAATCTTCAAATCTGACCCACAAATTCTCAGTCTGAGCTTTGATTAGGCCATTCCTATACATTTATGTTTACGCTTAAACTACTGGAGTGGTGAAGTATGCTTTGGGTCATTGTTCTGCTGGAAGGTTCTTGGGTTGATGAGATGTGTTGGTTTTCTTTGGTGACCAAAAGGTTAAATTTTGGTCTCATCTGCGCACAGCACCTTCCTCCATATATTTGGATACATGTATACTTCCACATGCCTTTTTGACAAACTCAACCTCCAAACATACAATACCTTCCTATGTTTTGTCTGTAAGTAAAGGCATCTTAAAGCTCAGCTCTATGGAGTATGCGGCTTATTTTGGATTTATGGACAGATAATCCAGTCTTTGCTTGGGAACTCTGCAGCTCCTTCAGGGTTACCTTTGGTCTCTGTGCTGCCTCTCTGATTAATGCCCTCCTTGCCTTTACATTCACATTTATGGCATTTAGCGGATGCTCTTATCCAGGGTGACTTACAAGTTTATTCACATCACAGAGGAGGGTCAGAGCAGTTTGTTGTGGCACCATGTTCTTTTCCATTTGATGATAATGGATTTGATGGTGCTCTGGTGGATCATCAGAAACATGTATAAACAAACCCTGACTTGTACTTCTCAATTACTTTGTACCCGACTTGTTTGGAGATCTCTTTGGTCTGTATGGTATTGTTTGGTTAGTGGTGCCTCTGGGGCTTTTCAGAAAAGGTGTGTATATACTGACGGATCATGTGACACTTAGACTGCACACAGATAGATTTAATTTCACTTAGCATCTGACTTCTGAAGGTAATTGTTTTCATCAGTACTATTTAGGGGCTTCATAGCAAGGGGGGTGATATATGTTATGGGGGGGTTGTCTGGAAATGTTGTGTTTTACATAATCTTGTATATGCAGGTGAGAGTTGCCTTATAAAGCACAGGTTTCACTCTGCTAACATACTTTCTCATCTACTGTTGATCTTTGTAACATGCCAAATGTTATCTTGCCTTTGGTGAAGGCGTGGCTTTCAGTTGCAACATCACCTTGATTTAAGTACTCAGAGTCTCCTCTTACTGAGTCATAATCCTATAAACTATGAACTGTAGTATTATGCCTTTATGTCAAAGTATACACCCTGACAGATTGGCTGATGATGTCCCATGGTTTTGTGTTTGAGTGGTTGTAGCTGTTACGTTTAAGTGTTGGAAAGAGATGTAGGGAAAGCGAGAGAGCTGCAAAGCAAAGGAAGAAAGAGGGCGTTCCTGTATGAAGCAGAATTCCAGACCCTCCTGTAGAGGCCGTATGCTCAGCACATACCTTCCACATGAGCCAGACATCATCCGGGGGAATAGCAGGACTGGAACACTGGCCTTGTCTACTTTTCAATCCTAGCCATGTCTGTGTGGTGCGAACATGGTGGGTATCCTGCTAAATCTACAGCACCACAAGGCTGGAACATCAAATAAAGAATTTATCTGAATACTAGTGTCATCATTATTCATTGCACGGTTTAGTTTTAGACAGTGAAGAAAGATTGTTTGAAGCAGTTTGAGTTTAAACATCAGCTTGTGGTACTCACACAGAGAGAGTATGGACAATTGTGCTCGTTCAGACTTCAGCTACCTACAGCAAGCAGCATAACCCAGGATTCGAACCGGCTGTCCTCGGATCTTGGTGCTAGCACATTTGATCGTTTTAAAAATCCTTTTGTAAGTAACAATAAATGAGCAGGTGTCTCAATATTTTTGATATTACAGTTTATATCTGTCATTAATGAATGCATGCTATATCATTGCAGTTGTGGCTGACTTGCTGTTAACAATGGATGATTACAACAGTGCTTAAATAGTCACAGTAACGTGTGATGAATAATACAGGTATACACCAATATAATATCAAGTATTTTTCATTAATAAAATGTAGGAACTGGGACTTTAGCTTGGTTAGAATTACAGAGTATTATTTTTTTTTCAGAGATTAATTTTTGTTTGCAACTTCATTGCATATACAGTGGGGAAAATAAGTATTTAGTCAGTCACCAATTGTGCAAGTTCTCCCACTTAAAAAGATGAGAGAGGCCTGTAATTGACATCATAGGTAGACCTCAACTATGAGAGACAAAATGTGAAAAAAAATTGAGAAAATCATTTTGTCTGACTTTTAAAGAATTTATTTGCAAATAATGGTGGAAAATAAGTATTTGGTCACCTACAAACAAGCAAGATTTCTGGCTGTCACAGACCTGTAACTTCTTTTTTAAGAGGCTCCTCTTTCCCCCACTCATTACCTGTATTAATGGCACCTGTTTGAAGTTGTTAACAGTTTAAAAGACACCTGCCCACAACCTCAAACAGTCACACTCCAAACTCCACTACGGTGAAGACGAAAGAGCTGTCGGAGGACACCAGAAACCGAATTGTAGACTTGCACCAGGCTGGGAAGATTGAATCTGCAATAGGCAAGCAGCCTGGTGTGAAGAAATCTACTGTGGGAGCAATAATTAGAAAATGGAAGACCTACAAGACCACTACTAATCTCCCTCGATCTGGGGCTCCACGCAAGATCTCAGCCCGTGGGGTCAAAATGATCACAAGAACGGTGAGGAAAAATCCCAGAACCACAAGGGGGGATCTAATGAATGACCTGCAGAAAGCTGGGACCAACGTTACAAAGGCTACCATCAGCAACACACTACGACGCCAGGGACTCAGATCTTGCAGTGCCAGACGTGTCCCCCTGCTTAAGCCAGTCCATATCCAGGCACGTCTGAAGTTTGCTAGAGAGCATTTGGATGTTCCAGAAGAGTATTGGGAGAATGTCATATGGTCAGATGAAACCAAAGTAGAACTATTTGGTAAAAACACAACTCGTCGTGTTTGGAGGACAGTGAATGCGGAGTTGCATCCAAAGAACACCATACCAACTGTGAAGCATGGGGGTGGCAACATCATGCTTTGGGGCTGTTTCTCTGCAAAGGGACCAGGACGACTGGTCCGTGGACATGAAAGAATGAATGGGGCCATGTATTGTGAGATTTTGGGTGCAAACCTCCTTCCATCAGCAAGGGCAATGAAGATGAAACGTGGCTGGGTCTTTCAGCATGACAATGATCCCAAGCACACTGCCAGGGCAACAAAGGAGTGGCTTCGTAAGAAACATTTCAAAGTCCTGGAGTGGCCTAGCCAGTCTCCCGATCTCAACCCCATCGAAAACCTTTGGAGGGAGTTAAAAGTCCGTGTTGCCCGCCGACAGCCCCAAAACATCACTGCTCTAGAGGAGATCTGCATGGAGGAATGGGCCAACATACCAGCAACAGTGTGTGCCAACCTTGTGAAGACTTACAGAAAACGTTTGACCTCTGTCATTGCCAACAGAGGATATACAACAAAGTATTGAGATGAACTTTTGTTATTGACCAAATACTTATTTTCCACCATTATTTGCAAATAAATTCTTTAAAAGTCAGACAAAATGATTTTCTCAATTTTTTTTTCACATTTTGTCTCTCATAGTTGAGGTCTACCTATGATGTCAATTACAGGCCTCTCTCATCTTTTTAAGTGGGAGAACTTGCACAATTGGTGACTGACTAAATACTTATTTTCCCCACTGTAATATAGTAGATTGGCACAACTGTATATATATGGGGGGTGTTAGTGCATCTCAAAAAATGTGAATACAGGTTTTTGATCATTCAAAAATTAAACTCATTTTATATTCATTACACTTAAAGTGATACATTTCAATCTTTTTGTTTAAAGGGTTATACTGTGATTAATCAATTCAAATTTGAATGAAAAGTTTCTGATGTTTTGAAATTCTGCATTTCTGTTTTTTATGAGATATAAGCCATACTAATCAACAGTAAAACAAAAGGGCCTGAATTGCCACTTTACTTGTAATAAATATAAAATATGACCATTTACATTTTTGATTATGAATGAACTTTTTAACGATGTTCTATTTTTTTGGTGTGTGTGTGGACAGACAGAGAGACAGACAGACAGACAGAGAGAGAGAGAGACAGAGAGAGAGAGAGAGAGAGAGAGACAGAGTATACAAATCAAATTCATAATGATTTCCATTACTTAAACCCTATCTTGTGAACATATTCTATCACAAGTCCTGTTCGCTATTGAACAGTCCGCTTCCTGTGGGAATGCCATGTAGATGAAACAGATGCTATTAAATAGGTAAACGACAGGTTTGCCAAAATCTCATCAATTTTGGGCTACTTTTAGAATAGTTATTCTGTTTATGGTGGTTTCACACCTGCATTTCACAGACAGTAGAAAATGAGTGCTTAAATGTAGGTTGGAATGAAAGCATCAAGAGCTATAATAATCCTTCCTGTCTGCACATGTTAAAAGTAGACTTCAGTCCCATCTCTTGGATTTGCATCCTGCAAGTAGAAGTTCAGAAAAACTGCTAGATTCATCCTTTAACGAGTCTGGCTGACTTCTACCAGGAGCACTGATGCTGTGAATGCTCCAGACTCCCTCTGTTTCAATGAAATTGCTGCCTATGTGCTATAATTGCACATCAGTTTAAGCTAAATAAGGCAAGGCCCCATTCCACCCTGCATATTTTTGGAGTTTGTGAGAGAGTGGGAGGATGTGCACAACAGGGAGACCAGAAGAATGAATGTGGTTGAGAGGAAAGGATTGACCTAATGCTGGCTCTTTGTATACTTTGAAAATGTACAGGAGTGTACGCTGCACTTTACAGGTGTGAGTTTGCAAATGTGTGTGTCTAAGATAGTCAGAGGTGCTTAAGAATTTGGTATTATCCTTGAATGTTTGTTGACAGGAAAGGACATTGAACTGATTTGCTGAGTTTTCAACCACTGACCACTTCAGATGTGCAGTGTCGGGTGGTTTCAAAACAAACTGGGGGGGGGGGGGGGCATCTTGAGTATGTCTTACTTGAAAGTTACTTAATGCCTTGAAGAAGGCCTTGAAATGTGATGCCAGAAACTCCACAAGGCTCAGTCAAGATATGCAGAGCAGACAACTGTTTGCAATCGTGCATTACCAATCAGGTTCTGATCATGCAGAATACACAGAAGTGTGGTCACACAGATCACGTGAATGGCCATTACCCAGGTTCAAGTACAAACACAGTAGTTGTGCTTAGCAGATACGCTAGATATTAGATGGATTGTGTACACTTGTGATATGCTAGAACTTAACACAGTGAAAAAAGACTGGCTACTGTTGGCTGTTGTGGTCTGTCGTCTTAAAAGGATACCTCAAGGCAGAGGGAATATATAGAACCAAAAATTTCAAATAAATGTTTGCTTAATCTGTAGAGATAGAACATTGACCTTAAGAGCTTCAAGTGCAATTGCATTGGCATTTATGGCTCTATTATTTCCACAATGACGTATTTTTGATTATTAATATTTCTGATGCACACAGTTAAACAAAATGCACAAATCTGGAGGGGGAAAGAAGAAAGAACGTTTCTGGGCAACTGCACTAAAACTAAACAGATAAATAGAAATAGATATTGCTAAAATATCAATAAAACCAGCAATAGCAGATACACCTCCCTCTTCCTATCCAGTTATTCACAAACCTGGGATCTTTGGGTGCAAGGAAGGAATACTCCCATGGAGAGGTTGCTAGTCCTTTACAAGATACCTCAAACTTTCCCTTGCACGTAGGAATACTTAAGCATAGGCAATTCACCTCGCTTGTGTGTTTTTGGGAGGTGGGACTGAGCAAACCAACAGAGACAGTGTGAGGTTTGAACCCACAAATCCAGGAGCCGTCTTGCACATACACTACCTGGTGCGCCACTATATTTTCCATATCGGTACAGCCCTGTTTATGATTATTCTTGGGTGTGTACTGGAACCCTTGGAAACCTCAACACACCAGGTCTTCTCTTAAGCTCAGCATCACTGCAGTGTAGATATAATTAAATAACTGCTTAATTCCCACCAGCGAGGAACTGGCTTTGAAGGTTAGACCTTTGAAGTTCCCCCTGCGTGCATAGCTCCATAATGCCTCTTTCAGAGTGGCCTGTTCACGTTTAAAAAATGCAAAAACCAAACATTCTGGGAGTTGAGGAACTTTAGGACATTAAGTTTCTAAATGAACAACTGATTTCTGTCCAATAGTAGACAGATCTTTTGCTTGTCTGACAAATGAACTGTCAAGATGAGTCATTGCATTGTGGATTAAATGCTCAAGGAAACCATTCCTCCAGAAGTAAAAGTCACTCGTTAGGATGCGTCTGAGAGTGGATCGTGGAAATATTTAGTCATCGTTCCTGAAACAAAGCCATCTGTCTTTCATCTTCATTCATCTGTGATATAATGTTCTAGCCAACCAGCAATCTTAAGGGTGGGGGGGGGAGAGGATAAATGACATTTGTTTATTCTTGTTTTTGGTGCGAGTGAGTTATTGTCCAACTGGCACACAAAATGCAGAGTTTGCAGAGAGCCATCCAAATCCAGCCTGGTGCCCTTTGTCTTTCAAATTCTCAACTGGGTGTTAAAAAGTACAGCCATTGTTGTGGGATCTACTCCAACAGGGTGGTTTGTTGGGCCTGAGGGAAGGTACTGATATTCAACATTGTTTACCCCCTACAAAACAAATTGCACAAACAGTGAGAAAATGGGTTTGGAGTGAGTGAGTGAGTGGGTGGGTGAGCTTTTTCTTTCATTCTTCTTTTTTTTTTTTTTTTTTTTGGTTAATGGGAAGCAGATGTTCCAGCTGTTGCTTATGACTGAATAGACTCTGGACAGAGTCAACCTGAGTTGAAAGAGATGAAATTTAAATAGTCTGCATTTACCATTGAAACCCTCAATGCTGCTTGCCATTTGCAACCATGCGCCTCAAAGCTCACATCTGAATTTGATTGGTTCTGTAATGTCAATAAAGGCCTTCTTCCATGTGTCTTACTGTAAACAGATGAGCTGGGATGAAGGTGAAGTGAAGCCTTTCGTTTTTTATAAACCCTACATATAACATTTAGAATGAACTCTTCATTCTGCCTTTAAAAAGAATGGTTGCCTGGTTGGACTCAGCAGATTTACCTGAACTGCCTGTCCTCTACTTGTAGACTTGTGGTCGAGGAGTAAGGTGACAAAGCAGGTATGCGGTTGTGCATGTGATGTAAAAAAGAACTGGACTCATCAGTATGTATTAGGCACGTCTGTGGCTTATACCTCAGTATCACTTGTCAGTTTGAAAAACAGCTTGTGTCAATGAGTCTCGGACACCCTCGTCTCTTCTCTGACCTGCTGACTGGGAGCGCTCCCACAAGCCTTTTTGCTTTTTCAGCAGATGCTCTGAAAGGGATTTTGGCCTCTTAAATGTGCTTATCCAATTCTAAATGTCATCCCATTTGCTACACATTTGAAAATAGTGGTTCTTCAAGGCTTCTTTAATAAATTAAATGGTTTTATATAGAACCATTGACTCTCAAAGAACCCTTTGCCTGAATGAAGAGTTCTTTGCATTGAGAGGTTCCTTTAGATTGATTTGAGAATGCATGGTAGAGGTGTTCTACATGGCACAAAAAAAGTAATGCTTTTTTTCTCCTAAAAAAAAAAGGTTTGAAACTTTATTGTCTAACAAAGCAAATTTAACAAATGAATTTATTTTAACATAACTAAAATGTTATTTATTTAGTAGCACATACATTGGAAAACTCAGGATTTGTTCATTTGTTAAATGGTGTAGATAAAGATAAATAACTTGGCAATTTTGTTAATTTTATTTAAATGAGAGCTGCGTAATTTAATTTAAATAAATGGAAAAAAGTGTAATTTAATGTGACAAAATAAACGTGAGGTTTAAAGTTTTTTTATATTAAGTAAAATTATGTATTAAAGTACTATATTAACCTTCTGGAAGTTCTGGTAGTTCAGTTATATAGTATGTAGGGGTGAGCAATATGACAATATTTCATCTTATTGTGATCATTTTTGTTGTGATATACAGTATGTTTTTATGAACATAACATGAATATCATGATGGTACAAAATCTTGACCAGCTACACATTGTATTATGAAAAGCTTTATTAGTCCCGTTTCAGTAAATTGCAGCAATTTTTTTTTTACTAATTTACTTCTACTAGGGCATTGTTCTCTACATGAATAAATATTCTGTATTGTGAAAATGTTGATAGAATTTTTTTTACCCAACCCCCCCAGGCATAAAATTACATACCTAATGTAGTATGTGCAATAGTATTGCCATTGAGGAAAGGTGCATCAAACGATGTGTTTACATCCTTTTTATAGTAATGCTCTAATACACAACTTGCAACACATTACACATCACATGCCTTTGTTCATTGTCTGATGAATACAATGATCTCTTTTTTCAACAAAAATGCTTTGTTTTCAGCCTTGTTATATTGACAGAGTGCCAGAGGAGAGGCCTTGGCATTAAATTCTTTAGAGAAAAACTAAAGATAACATCCTTTCTTTGAAACTCACTACAAGATTCCAAACTGGTGTTTCTGAGCATGTAGGCCTGTCATAAATTCTCACATATTCTTGTTTTCCTATGATTGATGGCCCTGTGACTGCGGAATGGGTATCAAATGTGTAATGACTCTGCTAAAGATTTTGTTGGTAACACCTCTCCGTGTTCTTGCCACTAAACTGAAAACAATGCAGGTTGAGCTGTGGGAGGATGGTCTTTGTTGCAGCTTTTGGAATGCAGAATGGTGATCATACATTACAGAAAAGCCCTCATTCTCTGCTGTCTTTGGAATTCATCACGTTTTTCATAATGCGCAAGTGATAACATAGTGGATGACATAATGACTTGCCCAACCAGATGGGAGCCGGAAACACGAAACACTGTGAAGACTGATATTTAATTTTGTTAGTTACAGTTTGCGTGGAGGAGTGGGAAAAATCTTCTAGTCAATGTCAGAGACTGGTACACAGTTAAAGGAAATATCTCATTGAAACTATTACAGTCAAAGCGGGAAATGCACACTTTTAGAGCACATGGTCTTCTACCTTTTTCCTCACAAGACGTAAATTGCATTTATATATTTTGCAAATTGTTTATAAATGACTTATAGGCTTGAGTATTCAAATATTAACGGTTAACTGCACAAATAAACCTTTCTAGAAAATTATCATTTTTTACTCTTATTTTTTTCAAGGGCCTAAATCTACTCAAATAAGCAAGAACAGTTAGGTTTTACCCTGATATGAATGTGCGACAGCGTGCAAGAATTTGGTTAAATGTTCAAAGTGGCACAACGCCATTAATACTGGAGTCACTATTCAAGTGTTCATTACAGGCAGAATTGACTAAACATACAGTCCAAACTCTGACTTTATCAGAACTGTAAAATGTAAATTTTAGGCAAGCATGTCCCATTTTCCCCAGCGACGTATATTGGGTCCATGCAGAGCCCTTGGTGAGGTCATTTTGGGCAGGCTTTATTATAGTTCTGACAGTTATTGAAGTGGGGCTTTGGCTGGCCAGTCAAATATACTTGGCTTTTTTGGTTCTTTTAAAACAGTGACAAGCTTATTGCTGATAGATGTTGACATCCTCCATTGCACTGTGTTTTCATTTATGGATTATTTGAGTATCTTATTCCTAACACTGGAACAAACTTTGAATTATAGCATAACAAACAAAAAGGTGCCCCATGAAAACAGTGCCCCATGGTGCCCCATGTAATATTCCCTGGATGCTCAGTATTTTACGTGCTTTATGACCTTTTTAGTTTGGATAGCTTTTAGCTTCTCAGTTTTTCTTCAAAGCCTACTGTTTTTGAAAGAATCTTTCAGCTCACACACAAGCTGTCCAATCATAAAACTGTGTGTCACGTAAAAGAACCACTTAGCAAAGCAAAAGCAGATGTCAGTCAGAGGGGAGTACAAACAATATCAATAACAGTGTAAACAAAATCAATATTGTTAAATTAGGTCATGATTTTTCTACAACATTAAACAACTACAAACATATGGAGAAGCTGTAAACATAAACCAGTACATACCAATCAGCCATAACATTAAAACCACATATGTCTGCATCAACCCACCAAAACAGCATCCTGCGGTATCTGGAATCATAGCAGCAAGGTTCTTGTTTGTTTGTTTTGAGTTGGGGCCTCTGTGAATCATATCAGTTACTCTTGAGACATTCTTGGAGCACGTTTGGTAGGTACCAATGACTGAATACTGGGAACACCCATCTGTCATTTTGGAGATGCTCTGATCCAATCATCTAGCAATTACAATTTGTCACCAATCTTATTCTCTAACTGTTCTTTAAGAAAAACAACTTCTTAAAAAAGCTATACTTTTTGCATCAGAATTCTGACATTTACCAGTGCTGCATCTTTTAGATTTGTTCAGTTTTATGAGAAAAGGATCCGTTATTATAAGAGCAGAGCTGTAAACAGTTCTGCAGTTTTAACGATACATGTTTTATACTTTTTATTGGGGCTCGTTTCAAGAGCACATTTATTTCTTAGGACATTTGATGGGGACAGGCCTTGGGGGAGTCCTAGTCTGTAAACAGTGATGGGCTTTTAGTTTCCACCTTTTTCAAAAGTGACACTGCACTGTGATAATTATGATAAAATATAATATTTAAAGACATTTTCATGACATGATATTTATTATGATATTTTGACACTTAAAATACACCAGTAATGGCAGATTCTTAACACCTGCTATTCAAATACTCTACCATACTTAGTACAGAGATTTATGTGCTGTGCTCTGTCCAATTATACAGGACTGTTTACACCCATTGTTGTGAAATGCTGCAGCTTAGAAAACTATATTGTTTTTCATAATAACAAAATGTATCGCAATACAATAGAATATTGTTATATTGCCCACTCTTAGACTGCTCTAAAAATGTCATGTTATGTTTTGTGGAAATGTCTAAGTATCTTGCATGTCTGTCTGTAGTGTTTGTAGGCCTCATTTTCCAGAACTACTGGAAACACCACATTGTCGAGTGCCTCAGTGGGCGTGGTAAAACGCACTGTCCAACACTGACAAACTGACCATTGTCTTTTTGTCTGTTATAATGTAAAAACAGTTATTTCATAATGTACAGACTTCTTGGAATGCCAGCAAGATGTACTAGGTGCATAGGCTGTATTTTTCAAAGTTTTTTTTTTTGTTTGTTTGTTTGGGGGTTTTTTTTATCTCTTTTTCTCCCTATTTTTATTTTTTCTTTCTTTAATGTTGTTTTGTTTCTGTTTTTTTTATTTAAAAAATATATATACTCAGATGTCACTGGAGTGCGTAAAATGGCAGTAGTATCTGTCTGGTTCGTGCACAGTAATCAGAAGGAACTCCAGTAATTTCTTCCTCATTTCTGGGTTGTGGTTGAGAATCATATACCCATATGTTAGAGGTTTAGGGCTGGTTTCTGGGGTGGTTTCAGGATGTTATGGCGTGTCTCAAGGACACTTTCCTTCCATCAAAACAGCCAGTAGTGACTATATTTATTTTTCTCTATCTCCAGTCAGCCACACGAGATGGTCTTATGTGGCCTTGTGGTGTGTGTGTGTGTGTGTGTGTGTGTGTGTGTGTGTGTGTGTGTGTGTGTGTGTGTGTGTGTGTGTGTGTGTGTGTGTGTGTGTGTGTGTGAAATCATAAAACAGCTGACTCTACATATGTTCTCTGATGACTTCCATGTTGAGATTTATGTTGATCCACACATGTGCTTTAACATTGAGCCAGACTCCTTCAGATTTGCAGGACTATGTATGCTTTCCGTGACCTTTCCTGACTGTGTATTCAGATTAAAATGTGACACAGCCTGGCTTTTCTGTCTATAAAAAATATTCTCAATACAGTAAAAATTCATGGAAATGAAATAGACAAGGAATGTTTTTGTTCCATGCATATGGCCTCCTGTTGCACCACTGGCACACTTCGCACAGAACTCTTTATTTTGCTGATACTGAATTACTGATATTGAAACCCTGATTCTGATTTTGATAGAATACTTAACCTAAGTAAACAAAATGATGTTCCATGAGTTTGTACATAGATATGTACAGTGGGGTAAAATTTGATTTCCCAACTACAAAGAATGGAGAGGTGTGTAATTTTTTCACAAGTAAACTTTAACATTGAGAGACAGAATCTAAAATAAAATAGAATTTTTTAATAATTCATTTGTATTTTAATGCATGAAATAAATATTTGATACCATTAGAAAAACATAATTAGAACATAATGTTTGCTACAGAAACCTTTGTTTTCAATTACAGAGGTGAGATTTTTCCTCTAGTTCTTGACCAAATTTGAACACTGCAGCAGGGATTTTGGCCCACTTCTCCAAACACATTTTCATAAAACATTAGGGAGTCTCTGCTCCCTCCAAAGATTTTCTATTGGGTTCATGTCTGGAGACTGACTGGCTAGGCCACTCCAGGACCATAAAATGCTTCTTATGAAGCCACTCGTTATTTGCCGTAGCTGTGTATTTCGGGTCATTGACATGCTGGACGACCCAGCTATGACCCATCTTCAATGCTGGGAAGGTCAAATGTTGGTCAAAATCTTGCCATCCATTGATCCATCCTCCCTTCAATATGGTGCAGTCATCCTGTGCCCTCTGCAGAAATGCACCGCCAAAGTATGTTTCCACCCCCATGCTTCACAGCTGGGATGGTAGTTCTATTTTGGTCTCCTCTGACCGCATTACCTTCCCCATGCCTCATGGATCATCCAGATGGTTAGTGGTGAACTTCAAATTGGCCTGGACATGAGTTGGCATGAGCAGGGGGATCTAGCATGCTCTGCAGTATTTTCATTTATGACAGCATAGGGTGTTACTAACAGTAATCTTTGAGACTGTGGTCCCAGCTCTCTTCAGGTCATTGACAAGATCCTCCCATGCTCCCTGTGCTGATTCCTGACCTTTTTCCGAATTGTCCTTACCCCACAAGGCAAGATATTGCATGGAGCCCCAGACCAAGGAATATTGACCGTCTGTGTGTTTTCCATTTTCTAACAATTGCATCAACATTTGTTGCCTTCTCACCAAGCTTCTTGCCTATTGTCCTGTAGACCAGTGGTCCTCAACCCCTGGTACCAGTACCGGGCCGCACAATAAATCTCCCCCCGTCCCCCCCCTGGTTTTTGTTTAGATTCTGTCTCTCTCAGTTGAAATATACCTATGATAAAATTACAGACCTCTCCATTTTTTGTTGGTGGGAAAACTTGCAAAATTGGCAGTGTATCAAATATTCATTTTCTCCACTGTATATGGTTTCACGGTGCTACAGTGGCTTAACCACCTGCCTGACTTTGAATCTTGTCAACAACAAAGCCCTCAATGGTTAGGAATCTTGAAAATAGAAGCCTCCAAATGATGTTCTAAACTAAACACCGGTACCATCTTTTACTGTTTTAATATTCCGCATTGTTAGCTGCATTCCCATTTTAATATGCTTTACACTTCCAAAAACACATGACTGGTATATTTAAAATAGTCTTTGTCTTTTTCCACAGCATCTCTGCCCTTCGTGATCATGAACATTGTTTACCGGCCATACCAGCGTGGCATTCACTGTGACGATGAGAGCATCATGTACCCTGAGAAATCAGACACCATTACACACAGCCTGATGGCTGCAGTAACCATTTCCTGCACTGTTATCATTGTAAGTGTCTCTTTAGCCCTTTGATCTAATGCTTCATATGTTTATGGTTTTATAATCATATTTACAGCATTATTTTGCCTTTAATAGCTTGTTTGCAGCACTGCAGTGGCTCTGGAAATATGCATATTATAGCCTATCTTTAACAAAGGCATTATTCATAGTCTATAATAAATAAATAAGCAGGTGATTTCCCTTCTGGTGTGTGTTTAGCTACAGTTTGGTTTTGGTAGTTTGGTTGGAGTTTTGGTAGTCCAGTTTGTTTTCGAGTGGTGAAGAGGTAAAAGACCAGCTAAGCACAGATTTCCATTTGCCCAGCTTTTGTTTTGTTGTTTGTCAAGTTTGAGCTCCCCTTCTGTGGACAGTTGCACAGGGAAAGCCTTGCTAACCTGGTCTCATTCACACAGCAACACGTTTTCCCACAAGTAGAGTCTTGAAATGATGAACTGCTCTCAAGTATCAACACCATATTCTCCTGATGTTTCCATCACACTTCACCAGCTTTAACTATGGCTTTTTCTGGTTGTCTACATTAATGTACGTTTTGGGGGGTGAAAATATAACATGTAAATAGTTATGTAATAGTAATTAGTAATAGTAATTTTCTGTTGAAGGAGGACACAATTGATTGAGGTTTATGGTTTGTCACATCCATGTATTGAATTCTTCAAAGAAGTACAGTTTGACATTTAACTGAGTACTTAATGGTGGTGTTAAGTTTTTTTCCATGTTTATGCCCTCAGATGACACATTGTAAAGATGTTTAACATCTTTCTACTGTCTTCTCACCCTCACTCTCTCTTTCTGTCCATCAAATATTCACTCAGCTATCATCTGGTGAGGCCTATCTGGTCTACAGCAAAAAACTCCAATCAAACTCAGGATTTAACCAGTATGTGGCAGCACTCTACAAAGCAGTTGGAACGTTCCTGTTTGGAGCTGCTGTGAGCCAGTCACTTACAGATCTGGCCAAGTTCACCATCGGACGGCCACGTCCCAACTTTCTATCAGTCTGCAAACCCAAAGTCTGCAAAGGCTACGTGCCGAGAATCAACTGCACCGGTGATGATGCCGATGTCACTGAGTCCAGGTAATGTATGAGCTTTCTTTTGCTGTGGAAATGGAAAGGTTATTTTGCATTTGAATTCTGTTGATTAAAACTTTTGTTTTTCCAATTCCAGGCTGTCCTTCTATTCCGGGCATTCATCTTTTGGGATGTACTGCATGCTGTTCTTGGCGGTAAGTCCTGCTTTGGATTGGGTCACTGGAAAATCAAATTTGCACATTTTCTCCAACTGGCCCAAACATATTTGGTGTTTGAAAATTGGGACTCTGCTATCCTGAATACATCTGGAGAAAAGGAGAAATCTTGTAAATTTGATCTATTTTTTAATAGATCCTTCAGAAAGTGCAGACACTATGACGTCAACCATTGTGAGCTTGGGGCATGTCAGGAAACACTACTGTTTTTTCAGACAAAGAGATATTTTATGGTGATACAAGGTCCTTGTCCAAAAAAAGATATATATCCCCTGTGTTTTGATTTATCTCCAGTTTAAACTTCATCTCTTCTAAATAAAATGGATTATGTTACATTCTACTATTCCTGCTTTAACTTTAGTCATGTTTGAAGAACTGAGAATGGACCTGTTTGGAATCAAAACTAACTGTATATTCCCATAGTTTCTAAGTGATCTGAATCACTTTAAGCAACAAAAAATATGGTTTTAAGATGATGAATGATCCACCTTTCTCTTCTTCCTCTCCTTCCACAGCTTTATGTCCAGGCCAGGCTGACAGCCAAGTGGGCCAGACTCCTGCGGCCTACCATCCAGTTCTTTTTGGTGGCATTCGCGGTTTATGTGGGGTACACCCGAGTGTCTGATTATAAGCATCACTGGAGTGATGTTCTAGTTGGGCTTCTCCAGGGAGCACTAGTTGCAGTACTCATTGTGAGTATTTTGTGGTTGGTTCTTTACACATATTTCTTAAATATATAGATTTTACAGTGTTAGAATTGATTATAATGATATTCATATACACTCATCATTGAAAAATACTTGTACCCAGAAGGAGTCAACACATCAATATTGCAGTGCACAACTTAGATAGTGTCATACCAAACTGGCATGGACTCGCTCAGAATGACAGTGGGAACCTCTGCAACTCCATACTGAGATGCGTGGCATATTCTGTTATACCCAACACCATCCTGAGAGACAGTACTTCTGTATGTGTAGCTCAATAAATATTGCCCATATCAGTCTAAATTATTAATCATTTGTTGTAACTGGTAACCTTTATCTTATTTGCCCAAATAACATTGCAATCTAACATTTTCTTCCTTTTTTCTACACACCTGAACACCATAGAAAACCACCTAAAACAGCAGCACAAATGCAAATACATGGGATATTACAGTCACCAATTATTAATGCCATACAAAATGCAGGAAAATAAAGCAACAACTTGGCAACACCATAGCAACCACCTGGGGTATTTTAGCAGCATCAGTGCAACCACCTGGTATAACATGCAATCACTACACAGCTGCATAGCAACCACCTTCCAACATTATAGCAGTCTCCTATATATGATATATAATACAATAAGATCTCCAGGTCTATTATGTAAAACACACAGAAAAAATAGAAATGATTTTCAAAAGTTTTGGAAATACAAGGTTTTTGCTTTACAGCAAATCAATCGATCAAATGTTATTTGTATAGCGTTTTGTACAACTGGATCTCTACAAAAATCAAAAACAAAAACATAAAAAGTCAACAACACATGAACAATGGATAAGATTTAAACTCCCTGGTGAGCAAGCCAAATGGCGACAGTGGCAAGGAAAAACTCCCTCAGAGCTTGAGGAAGAAACCTTGGGAGGCTCACAAGGGGAGACCCATCCTTCTCTGGTCAAACTACTAATACATGGGGGACACTGGACCCCCACACATCAGTTCTAATACTCTGGTGTACTGAGGTAATGATAGTTTGCTGGTGGACATAATAGTAACAGTAACAAATAATTAGGGTCTGTGTAAATTTCTACATAGTTGGTGAAGGCAGGTGGGAAACTAGTCCAGGTCCAGTAGCTGGAAGGTGGGCAGCTAATGTGAAGTGGTGGCAGGAGAGCTCGGGGTTCTTCTCAAATGGGGCAGAGGAGCTTAAGCATTTCATCAGCCCAGGCCAGTGGGTCATCATTGACTTGGAAAAGGTACAGAGGTGTTATTAGTTTGGTTTTTAGATTTATAGAGAATCGAGAATGTAAACATTACCAGAGTGTGGTGAATGACTCCAACAGATCTGACTTTAACAGCCTCACTAAGAGGAGAGAACCAGAAAGTAACATAAACATGGGAGCATCATTAAACTTTGGAGTCCAACTGCGTCACCATCATGAACCTGAGTGATCACATGAAGGAGTCAAAAGGCTGTATCAACATCCCAGTTTACCATAAATCCCAGTGTCCATTAACCCCTGGATCTGCAGCCTGTAAATAAGCTAAGACATTAATTACCAAATGCTACACTGAACAAGTACTTTTTCGGCCTAGACTTGAAAATTGAGACCTTCTGGATCCCAAACATTATCTGGAAGGTTATTCCAGAGCTAGGGAGCTTTGTAAGAACAGGCTCTTCACCCTGCTGAAGCCTCCTGAATTCTGGGAACTAGTAGGAAGCACCCTGTGATCTGAGTGATCGTGCTGGCTCATAATGGGAGATTAGCAAAGATGAGTAGTGTAGACTTGATTATGGCTTCTGGTGAGTATGATTCACATATCCTGTAAACCAGCTCCCTAAGCAATTCTGTGTGTTTCTCTCTTATCTCTCGTTCAGGTGTGTTATGTATCAGATTTCTTCAAGCGCCGTCCTCCAACCCAGTGCTCCAGTCCCGACACGGTTGAGAGTGATGTGTTGGAGAGAAAACCTAGTCTTCAGGTGGGAGAGGTGGAACAAAACAACCATTACGGCTACCATGGACATGCATGATAGACACTTTCATCTGACCACTCAGACTACAGCTCCCACTAACCACTGAAGTAACTGGAGGAGTGGCTGCACACAATTAGTGCAGGGGTGCACTGGCCTCCCTAAAAAAGCAACCTGCAGTGGGTCTTTCTCTCCTGTGTGTATTTGTGCATCAGAGCAATCTATTCAATGTTCAAAAACCTTAATGAACAATTTAAGTTTTTCTTTTTTTATTCTGTTTTTAAATATATATTTTAATTAATTTGGTAAACAAGTAACAGTTAGGGCCCAACTGATATGCTAATGGATGCTGCCATGGATCCCAAAATCCAACCTATATTTAATGACTTCCATTATTTAGCACTTTATAGTGACTGTTTCTTTACCAATCACCATCTGCTAAATGTTGAACTGGTATCTGCAATCACAAAATATCATCATAGATACAATAACAAATAAGTCTAAATAATATTTTCATGTAATAATGTTTTGTTTATGGGTTCCATGTTGGTCCCACATATGGATATCCACCAAGGTCAGTAATGAGACCACAAGGGGTTAAACATGGGCCCCATCTGGGTTCTACAGTGCATGTGTGGCCTAGAATGGGCACTGTATGAGATTAGGATGGGCTATAATCACAGGGCCCATATGGAAAGCCCAGCTTAGTCTCAGTAACAACACAAAAACATTGAGAGACCATGACAACCTGTAACCCACCAAGCCTACGTTTCATCCATGTGAGCCACTTGTAACTGTTTTGACCCTAAAAGCTTGAAGAATGCTGAGAAGCTCCACCCCCCCCACCCCCCCGAAGCCATATTTATATTATTTTAAACTTTGAGTTTCTTGCTTATTTAATTTGAAATGTGAAAATATGATAATTGACCCTCGCAAACGGATGAGCAATCATATCAGTTAGTAAAACACTTTTTTGACCAGCTGATATTGGAATTTTTGTAATATTGGGAGTCACAGTTTTCACTTCAGTTGGGCCATCAGCTATGTAGGAACTGGGAGCTTATTTTCTCCTTTTTGACCATTAGGCAAACCAGAACCTGTTGAGGTAAATCATTAGTAGTATCGGTTATTTAATGACCAGTACACTTTACGAAGACTTTTTGTGCAGTTAAGCTAACTGCTTTCGTAGCTACGCTTAAAATAGCTTTACAGCTTGGTTTGTCTCTCCCCTTTGTCTCCGCATTGGAGGAATATTCGGAATATACTTTGGCTTATTCAGTGGAAAATGTTGTGCTGTGGTTTTAGACTCATCTCCAGCTGCTTTTAATATTTTAGCAGTCGTTAAACGTGCCTTATATTCTGCACCTTGGTTGGGCTGTCTGAAAGGTAACTATATATATATATATAATATATATATATATATATATATATATATATATATATATATATATATATATATATATATATATATATATATATATATATATTTGATTGCAAAAATTGTTCAATGTTTAAGCGACG
Source organism: Acestrorhynchus altus (assembly GCA_034509495.1). NCBI lineage: Eukaryota > Metazoa > Chordata > Actinopteri > Characiformes > Acestrorhynchidae > Acestrorhynchus > Acestrorhynchus altus. The sequence continues at coordinate 15,152,267 of CM067514.1, read as the reverse complement.
ATAATACCACTATTTTGTACCTGCTATTCATTTTCTATTGTTCCTTTAATCTAATTGTCATATATTGTGAAATAATGCTGGTCTTATATGTTGGACCAACTTGCTCATTGCTCATTTGCATATTGTTATACTGACAATGTTTGTACCAACAATACAAAGGCAGTGGTTTAGTGTGTAGATATTAAAGTGTAGGTAATCATATGCTGTAGCAGGGCAATCCCAGTCACGGTGAGCGGGATTTCTGCACAGTTTGCTACATTTCCGTGCTCTAACAGACCTTCTAAACCTGGCAAATAATAGGCGAGTTGAATTATGTGTGCTTAAGCAGAAAACGCACAAAGATGTGCAGGAATCTGGCATTATAGGACCAGAATGGCATACCACTCTTCTATAGCACAGTGTTGCTCAACCCTGGTCCTAAAGTCACCCATGAACTACACATTTCGCTTGAACACAACCCTTGCAACTTTAATGAGATTGGGAATGAGCTGATTAGTTGAATCAGGTGTGTTGGGAACAAGAACCGCTCTAAAATGTGCAGGGTAAGGGTGCCTCCAGGACCAGGGTTGTGAAACACTGCTATAGCATATAAGGGTGGTATCTTTCCATTTTCAAATAGGTTCCGGGCCTTAGATGGCTGTTTTGTACACGCAGCTACGATCTGTTGTGGCACTTTTATTGACATTCCAGGCTATGTTATGTCCTGACTTCTCTCCATCTATACTCCTTATACGAGTGTCTATTAGATGATTTGGCCTGTTCAAATGGCGTTTGTCTGTTGTGGTCATTTTTTAGATACCTGCAGATGTTTGCAGCTCGTGTGTTGCATTTTTGCTTACCTGTTTGAGTTGTGTACATCAAGTGTGCATGATGACAAATACTATCTGCAAAGTTTGACTGTACTCTATGAATAATGGACATACTGTATGCCTGCATTCATTTGCATTGTCTTGTTCCACGTTTTAACATATTAATCTTGCACGGATTTAATGCATTTAATCACATTAACCATGTCTGTCTAGATCTTTTGTCTAGTTTTCAGCAGCAGCCTTGCCGTGTTTCCAATAATGTGGCCAGATTTTAGGCCTGAGCCGAGGCTTTTTGAGTGGACTTCAGATTGAGGCCAGATTCACCATCAGGAACATCCCCCGTAAACTGCAGGGAGAGACCACCGGAATCTGTCCTGGCACAATATTCTGCTTTATCCAATCACAAAGAACTGGAAATGCACACCGTCACTTGTAATAAAGACTTTGACATGCAGGCCATGCACTCTGCTGTGCACAGAGTAAATAGAGTACATAGAGAACATATTGTATTGAATTGGATGATTTGCAATAAAGTGATGGTATGCGTGGAATATGTTGAGTTACTGATTCTTATGCAAATGTTTACCATCAGAGGTGGGTCGTATCAAGTAAATGTACTCCATTACATGTTCCTAAAGAACTTTTTTTCTCTTTTTCAAAAAGTATCAAGAATCTAAGATGTGCTTGAATCAGTGAAGGGTAATCCCAGTACAGAAAAATGGAATCCTGGAGCAGATTTTTGTTCCAACAGTTTGGGCAGCTAATCTAAACTAAATTACCCCAGGCAGTCAGAACATTCCTGGGGCCTTTTTTAGTTTCTGGACCTGGATTACCCTCCTCTTTTCTGATTACATCTTAGATTCTCTGTCCTCCACTCCAAAGCATTTTGCATGATTTTAAACCAATTAGACTGTCATAAATATGGTTTAACAGCCTGATGACAACCCTTCTAAATGGACTTACTTTAAATTGCACTCATTGCAGACACTGATGTGCAAATGCACACACAACTTATCTTGTCTTTGTAGAGAAGAACTGCCAACAGACTAGACTGTTTGGGGCAGATAAACATTAATCTATTTGCACCATTCCTAATCAGGTCAGGTGTGGGCTAGAGGCATTTAAAGCCCCAGCACTGAACTGTGGAACAGTAGAACTGTGTTCTCTGGAATGATTTTGTTCCATCCAGTACTTGTGGGATGAGGTAAACTGGTGATCATTCAACATCCTGACCTCACTAACGCTCTTGTTAATGAATGCAATCAAATCCTCAGAAATACTCCAAAATTGGTACAAAGTGGACAGTTACAGATGATTAAATTTGAATGGGCCATAGTGTAAAGGAAGATAGTGTGATGAAAGCATATGTCATGTGAGTCTATGAGCAGTAGCAAAAATCCCCGTCTACAGGAAATTATAATCAAAATGCAAAACTGGTGGACAGGGGCAGGTTCACAGTTTGTGAATTAAAAGCACTTCATTACCTACAAAGAATGGATTCTAGAAGTAAATGCAGGTTCTTCTCATCCGATTTGTGAAAGGGAACTACATACCATGAACATATGGAACAGTGTCATGCAAGATGTCTTTGGAGTTTTGCCTTTCAGCCATAACTGAGGAGAATTGGGATTGTTGCCACTGCTAGTAGTACAGTTCAATACAGCTGCAAATTCCTTCACACTTTGGCCTTTGGTACACCCAAATACAATCTGCAGGTATTTATGTTTGACCATCCTCATAGAACACCGTGTAAGACCCTAAAATTACTACACCTTAAACATGCAAAGTACTACGTTTTTGTTCAGTGAACGTAGAAGTGGCAGTGACCACCCACAGGTGATTATTCATCGAGATAGGCAGCACCCAGCTAGAATTGAAGTGACTCTGGCAGAAATCACATTCAATGATGAGGCCTCACATTCCCCACCATCACAGTGGACACAGCGGCCTACCTGGGATCATGAGATTACTAACTGGACCATAGAGAACTAACATATGACATTGTCTGTTGAGCTACAGAATCAATTGTTGTGGGCTGATGGTAGGGTTTGCATGTGGTGCAGACCCCATAAAGTGGGTCAAACTCAGTTGTCAACAACATACTGTGCAGGCTGGTGGCAGTTCCATACTGGTGTGAGGTGTATTCTCATTGCTTGGGTTTCATTGCTTCATTTGCAGCCCTTCATGGTCCCCCACAATGATGGGATATTTCAGCATTATAATGCATCCTGTCATAGGGCCTAAGTTGTACAGCATTGGTTTTATAATTTTAACTGCCCATACAACTATAAAAATGGAACGTCATCTGGCACCCACTATCATTCCTCACTTGAACTCCAATAATTGACATTTTCTTGCCTTTAGCACACTGAAACATTCATGTTTTATTATTCCCAGAGGAAAAGTGAAACATTTACAGTTGTTCCCATTTATATAAAAGAAAAAAACAACAGATAAACACTTTGAAATATATATATATGAAACATCTCGTGTAAATTAGTTTAAAATATTGCACCTCAGTTATTACACAAAATATAAATAAAATGAATTGCACAGATGAACCATAGTGGTTCACGGTGGTCACCCATTAATACCTTCCTCTAGAGTTATACCTTATGCCTTATAGAGTTTGATGGCAACAGGTAGGAATTACCTCCTGTGGTGCTCTGTTGTGGTTTTCAGTGAAAATAGCCTTGCACTAAATGTGCTCCTATCTCTCATCACTGTTTGGTAGAGTGGGTGGAGAGTGGGTATACCTAAACCTTTAAATTATTATGACATTCTTTGTGAAGGAACATGGATTGGTGGTTAGTGAAGCAGCCTTGTGACTGGAAGGTTGCTGGTTTGATTCCATGAACTGGCAAGAAATGACTGAAGTGCCCTTTAGCTTAACTCTCCAACTACTCCCTGAGTGCTGTGGATAGGATGCCCACCACTCTAGGCATGTGTGCTCACTGACCCCTTGTGTGTGTGTTTGTTTGTTTTACAGCGTGGATGGTGCTAAGCGTTCCTCCTGTGATACTCTATCACACCTGCTCATCTGCTGTTTCTTCTGAAATTAGAACCCTTTTAATGTTCTTCTCCTTTTGTACCAACTCTTAAGTAGAACCCTGATTATGATGGTTTGAAAGCATTAAAACAATGTGCATGCCTAATACTTTTAAAATGTGACATTAATGATATACATAAATGACACAAATGGTAGATCACCAGTGTCACACTGAACCAAGATTTGAGAGAGAATGATATATTTGAATTAAAGTAGATGCTTAGTTTACTGTTCCTACCTGCTGGTAGATGGATTATGTCTATGATGTTATCCTTATATAGCATCAAGGACACGTTTCAATTAGCACTCTTCACACTCAGTACTCAACCAACACACACCAGCAAGAAAGGGGCAACCAATCACACACAGCATACCCTCTTCCAAGCATATTCTCTTCCTAATACTGGTCAGGTTTTTGAATTATAACAACTTGAACCCCATGCAGTCCACTGGATGCCTCCTTCCAAAAAAGCAGAGTGGTTTTACACGACAGCAGAGAGAGCTGGATTTAATTCTGGCTCTTCAGCAACACAAATCAACCACAAGGGCCAGGGATGGCATAAGCTTTGTTGGAGCACAGAAAAAGACCACTGACCAAAGCAAACGCAATTTAAACTGAAGTAAACACTCATTTCTGAAAATTTGTTGCATTCTATATGCTGGCAGACCAAGAAGAAAACTCTGTCAGATTCAATTTTTCATTTTTTAAAGTTTTACCCAAGAAACTGTTTTGTTTCATGTGGTATCTGTTTCTGGTTGGAGTTGCCACATCTGACTTTACAATGCTAAACAGCATCCAACTAGAACTGTATAAGAACTGGTTGAAGATGGAAAAGGAAGCAGGGGGCCTTATTCATACATCTGCAGATCATCTGTCTAACTGGTTTAATGTACAGTCATACTGGAGCCCATGTGACTTTAAGATCATTTCAAACTGGGGATCATTTATTCAGAATGAATCAGTGCCTATAACAATACGTTTAGCCCCCTATGACCCTGCTGAATGTTGTGTTAGTCACTGCACTTTTGTAAACACACAGCAAAGCAGCCACACACAGTGATACTCACACACTAGAGAGTTCACATACTAGGGGGCAGTTATCACGTGATCACAGTGATCACAGGGAGCAATGGGCAGCCCTATCCATGGCACCCACGGAGCAGCTGGGAGGTAAGTGCTTTGGTCACGGGCACTTCAGTCATGCCCTGCCAGTTCAGAGATTCAAACCAGCAATCTTCCAGTCACAAGGCTGGAACAACAGAGAGTCACATTCAGAATCAGAACCAATCGTAATTTTCATTTCATGGAGGGGTGGGATTACCAAACAGTACAACCTGTGCAAGTTCTGATTTCTCAAGAGAACTGCTCCAGCTAATTATCCAGTGACTGTCCATTCATATAGTGCTACCTCACTAAGGTAGAACCACATTAATGTTACCTAGCACAGTTAGAGCTTTGAGTAAACTGCAAGGCTAAAACAAAAACTTAACAGGATTATTGAAATTATATTACAGCTCTGATCAAGGATTTGTGTTGGTGTCTTTGGTCAGACGCAGAGACCAGTCTTTTTGATTTGTTTCCTTAAGTCCTTTAAGTGCCTTTTGGCAAACTCTATATGGGCTGTCATGTGCCTTTTACTGAGGAGTGGTGCAGAAATGGTTGTCTTCCTGGAAGGTTCTCCTCTCTCCACAGACCAATAGTGGAGCTCTGTCAGAGTGACCATTGGGTTCTTGGTCACCTCCCTAACTAAGGCCCTCCAACCACAATCACTCTGTTTGGTCTGGTGGGCAGCTCTATGAAGAGTCCTGGTGGTTCCAAATTTCTTCCATTTACGGATCATGGAGGCCGCTTGGCTCACTGGGACCTTCAATGCAGCAGAATTCTTTTCTGTACCCTTCCCCAGATCTATGTCTTGATACAGTCCTGTCTCAGAGGTCTACAGACAATTCTTTAATTCTTCATGGCTTGGTTTGTGCTCTGACATACACAGTCTACTATGGGACCTTATAGAAATAGATGTGTGCCTTTCAAAATCATGTCCAATCAACTAAATTTACCACAGGTGTCCAATCAAGCTGTTGAAACATCTAAAGCGTTTTTTCACTTTTTAAATATGTGAAAAGATTTCAAACAAACTTTTCTCACTTTGTCATTGTGGGGTACTGTGTGTAGAATTTATTTCATGAATTTATTTCATGAAGTCCAATTTATTCATTTATCTTTCTTTCATCATCTGTTGTAGTTAATAATTGTCATCCAGCACAGTGTTAAAGTTAAAAAAAAAAAAAGTTTTATATCAGACCTAGTCATCATATTTGTTTTTGTTTATTTTCTAAAATAAAAGTCTATCTGCATTTAAAATCTTTTCTTTGGAGATTGAAAATTAGTTTATGTATACAGGACAATATTCCACTGGTCCAAAGGTGGACCAGCAGTGGTAAATGCTTGACCAAAAATTGGTTCCCATGATTCCAGAGAGCAAAAGGATAGCAGACCACTGTTGGTGCTGACGGAAACGTTGGTCGTCCACTGTTTTGCTCAGCTTTTTCTGTGCAGTCCACACATTACATTAAACAAAATGTTAGTTTTCATCACTGATTTCATGGATCAGTCTGAGTCCAATTTATTCATTTATCTTTCTTTCATTATCTGTTGTAAATTTTGAGGCATTTATCAGTCCACAAGCTTGCTATCTGGGATAGTATGATTTTTGTTCAAATGGCTCCTTTCAGTTGCTGACCCTTGTCTCTGTCACCACTTTAGTTAAGCAAATAAACATCAGATTTTTCTAGCCTTATTTTTAAACTGATTCATCTGAAGAGTTTTTGTGGTACTGACTCATATAAGCTGATAATGGCATGATAATGACTGCTGGGAGTGGGAATGGTATGGAAAGCAAATATACTCCCCCAAAAAACCTGACATCCAACAAAAAACATCCAGCAATGGAAACGCAGTAAACAGTGGTGTTTCCTGTAGGTTTACTGCCCCATTTAAGTCCCACACAGGACGAGTGGGAACCGAAGCAGCAGCAGTGAAGCCTAACTGAACTCAGATCTGCCTGTATTTTCAGTTTGGAAACCACAGAGCATGTGTGAGCTGGTTCTACCAGCTTCCTTCCGGCCCAGGCATTCCCATAATGAGACAGCTTGGTATCACAGAGTATCACAGCGTGATGCTCTGACTATAGTTCTCATTTGTCTCAGTCTCCAAGTTTATTTAGTGGGTTTCTATTTCGTGAGGTTTGTGTTTATGGGGATGTGGTTATGGGGATTTTGGTAATATGTGAGAAGATGCTTCTGAGAGGCTTGTGGAGACTATAGACACAGCTTTGGATGCAAGGATAAATCAAACCATTGTGTGTAATCTTAAAAAATTCCCGTTTCTGAGTGGCTCAGTGGTTAATGGTTCAAATCCCTCAGCAGCTGGAGTTTTAAAGGGCAAAATTGTCCAAGCTCTCTGTGGGTGGGTAGATGGCGCTCTCTCAACATATCACACCCAGTTTGATGCTGATTCGCACATGCATCTGTTAGCCATTATACTGCAGCTGGGGACCCATCGCTTTCCTAGGAGTGCGCTGGCTGCCCGGCAATGATGCAATGGTGGCAGTTCAAACAAGAGCCAGTGGCTGACTTTACACCTTCACCCTCCTAGTGTCAGGGGCATCATATTTGAACAGTATTCATTTCTTTTTAAAGGTAAATCATTTAATTACACAAAGTTTCTCAGAACGGATTAATGAGAAATTGTTCACTAACAGGGAAACATAACTACGGACTCAGTGGTGCTGATAAGAATCAAGGAGATGAAGTACATTTTTAGCCTGTTTCACATCTCTGTTCATGTAGGATTTGATTTTTGAAAGATTGTTAAGGTTCACTTCCATTGATGGGTTTCTGTCCCATGTCATTATTGAGATGCACATACAACCATTTGACAGAAAGCAACACAAAGCAGCGCTTTTTTAAGTTTATTTTCATAAAATGGAAAACCTAGAAGTTTGTCATTTTGCTTATTTGCCAGGTCCGTGCTCATAAATCTGGCAAGATGCTTTGTTGGTAGAATTGCATACGAGCCAAATAACTCTATCCAAGTCACACCATGGCTGCAGCAATGAGGACTGGCATGTGTTGAGCAGGTCATGCTGAGGCATAGTGGGTGTAGCACTACAAAAACTGCATTTAGTCAGACAGTCCAAAAAGTACTGAATCTTTTTCTACTTCATTCCTTTATTTTTTGCTGCTAAAATATAGATAGTTAATTGTGGAATCTTTGGTGTTCACTCATGCATCTTTACAAAACTGCAAAATTCTTCATGAAGGCCTCCATCCTCACCAACAAGCACCACACCTTCTAAGAAGGAGGTGTTAACCCTGTGTTTTTGGCCTTGTGTTGGAGATGGTTGTTTGTTCTAACCCTGAAAATCGTCCCTTAAGGTTTATGACTGCCCACCATGCTTGGCCCCCTGTGCTATAAAAGTGTACGGAGCCTCACAGAATGAATGTGTATAAATACATACTCATATAAATCTGTCGACAGAGTCAGAGTAGGGGTGGCAGGGAGCCAGACGTGGCTGCTCTCTAGGCCCAAAGAAGTGCAGCATTGTCCTGAATGGCCTCAGGCTCCAATCCTGTCCAAAATGGACTTGCAGTAGGAGGATAGATCCATGCTCGCTTATGTTTACCCTTGCTGGCCTGGGCCACGTCAGTGACAGAGTGAGTCCTACCTACACAGCTCAGAAAGAGGGCATGTCTGCTATCTTTGGCAGCAGCCAACCCTACACGAACAAGGCTCTTTTGGTCACATACATCTTAACATGACTCGAATTGTATTGTATTGAAATGTTTGAAGACTCTTGCTCAGCCAATGTTTCTTTTGAAATCAAGGCTATTAATAATGTGTTTGACACTCTTTTGTTCATGATGTGTGAGTAAATCTATGTTTAAGGCCTAAAACACTATGGCTTAATATATATATATATATATATATATATATATATATATATATATATATATATATATATACATGTATTTTAATTAATAAATAATTTATAATCATTTATATATATATATATATATATATATATATATATATATATATATATTATATATGCTGTTATATAAATATAAGATAATATAAAATAAATATAAATTTATTTTTTAATATATAATAAATATAAGATAAATTCTATTCAGAAGGTTGAATAAAAGTTGTGATGAAATGAAGATATGACTCCTCTGGTGAAGTGATTTGTTGAAAATCATTTGCATAAGCTGCTTAAAACGCAGACAAAGCCTGTATAAACACTACGTGGAGACGTTATGTGATGTTTTACTGATTTATCTTTGATTCGGTTCATTTGTCCTCACCTGCTGAAGTAAACCCTGGTGTTTCCTGATGTTGAAAAAGGAAAAAATTGAAGGTTCTACCGAGATTTGAACTCGGATCGCTGGATTCAAAGTCCAGAGTGCTAACCATTACACCATAGAACCACACCTACTTCCGAGCGCCGCGTTCCTATACTTTACAATAACACGATCAGCTCTAACGCTCACTTTATATTCTTGTCGGTGATTTTTAGGCGGTAACTGAGGCTTTTCTTTGATAAAAACTCTATTCTGGAGACACTTCTGGTAGTAAAGATCACGCACGTCACACGTAAACACAGCTGCGCTTGCTGAGTTCACAAGCACGTTTGGTGGACCACAATGCACCTCTGTACTCGCTCCGTGAACTTCAAATTCACAGGTAAATCCCCTTAAAGGCACACTATCAGCCTCCACTGGAAACGGACCACTCTGACAATGGGGTTTAATCTTCCCACCCAGTCCAGACAGCCCACAAACCATTATGACGGACATGATGACGTCAATGAAGCCCCGCCTCTTCCCAATACAGTCCAAAGCCTTTCTTAGCTGACGCTTTTGGATTTACACCATCAGTTACAACTGTCTTTGGTTCTTTACAGTGAAGTAATATCCAAATGTCCATATCCAGTCATGCAGCGTCATGAACAGTTCATGCTCTCATGTGTGTTGACTGTGCTGAGTCCACAAAGTTGCCGCAAATGTTGTCAGGAATTGCATAATGAAATACGATATGGCCGGAAAAAAGGAAAATTACCTAATGAGGGAGTGACACCAGTGCTCAGAAAACATAAACAGTGCAAACTTGGACATTGTTGTGTGAACTTGGATAGGTTGTGACAACTGTGAATTATTTGTTGTGTGGTAGCTGGTGCACTATCATGGAAAAGGGATCTCAGTCAACACTGGGACTTAAAATCATTAACCTTTAGAACTCAAAGCCAATTTTGTGGGATGTTTATGTAGGTTAACATACTTTTATTCACCCCAAAATTACATTTATTTATTTACATTTAAGTATTTATAGGAGTCACATAGCACATATTGTTATATTCTTCATTTGAGATGTACAAATCAATTTATTTGTGTTATTTGTTTTTTACTTATAAGGAGTGAAAAATGCTTTAGACTTCAGAAATTCTGTTGGAAATATATCATCCAGTGTTTGTCCAGTGCTGAAAATGCAATAATTGTGATGAGATATTTAAAGTTATTCAAAATACTTCTACCCCTTCTTTATCATTTTCATTTATAACCCAATATCTGGGTCAGTGACATCATCATCCCCACCCCTTCTGACTGATCATGTACAATGGACAAAACAGACAACAAACACTGGAAGGCTAGTTTGGCATTTAAACTGGGATTGAATTCAGTTGGAAGGGAATTTTTGCTGTATTCCAAGATGGATTAGTCTTGTGTGGTAATTGTGTGGATTATTACACACAATGATGAAACCATGTTGTATGTTATGATATGTGTATCATGTCTGTAGGCTACTCGGATCCTGAGATACAGAGCCTAGAAAACGGCATGTAACTCCCTGCAAAGTGCTGATCTCAGGTTCTAAGTGTTCACATCTGTGGTATGAAATGCTCCCCGTTTATTTTATAAAATGTGATGTGTGTCTGCATTTGGAGGGCTTAAGGCTTTATAGTGCAGTATTATTGTTTTGTACACATTTAACTGTTAAAGTCTCACATGAAAAGGAAAGGTAGTGCACAGTCCTGCAGACTCATGCTTCTATAATAAACTGCAATTGTGGTAAACAAAACACAAAGATCCATTAGTTATAATCCACCTCCAATAAACAACTGCATTGGCTACAAGACAGAACAAATAGTAAGACTGTGTGTGCTAGCCGCCTGCATGTGAGATCTGACATTCAACAGCAAACTGGGGGATTGACATCATTCGCAAACATCAGCAATGGAAACTTCTGCTGGTTCTCCTCAATACCTGCTCTAGTCTCCACTAACCACAAAATAGAGCTATGACATTTAGAGGGGCAGTGTTACACAGGAAAGTACATCCGTGTTGCTGTGGAGACCCTCAACAACAGCAAATATGAACATGAAGTAGCTCAACACCACCACAGTAACACCAACACATCAGCATAGTATAGTAGTTGTCACTAACATTAAAAAGCAAGAACATCGTCTGCACTGTAGTGTAGTGGCTGTGTGAACTTTCAGGGCCATCACAGAAATCCTAATGTTTGCAAGGAATCCTGAAAAATAATCTGTTTTAATCAGCAACCTCATCAGACAGCGTTAGGAAATCGTCATATGAGATAGAGCTAAACTTCAGTTCTGTAATCTGATGGAAATGTAAACTTTTGTGAAACTGTTCAATGTGATGAAATGTTATAAAAACATCCAGCTCAAGACCAGCTTTTGCCGGGATCTGGTTTCAGATGGTCTAAGCTGGTCCTTGATGGTCAAGATGGTTGAACACACCCAATGATGCTAGATTTTTACTTTGACCTGGCTGGTAATTGGTTGGCCAGCTTTATTATGTTTATTTATTTATTATGTTTAGTTCATGGCATTGTGGATAGGACTGCCCACTGCTCTGGGCGTGTGTGCTCACTGCCACCTAGTGTGTGAATTCACTAGTGTGCTTGTGTATCACCATGTGGATGGGTTATATGCAGTGTACAAGCGGAATGGGTCTATGTGCTTGTTTACTTTATATGTATATGAAGAGAGAGACATTTCAAACATTTCAAAACTTTTTCAGGTATTTTTGGCCCCATGTTTCCACTTCAACTGAGTAAAAGTTCTCTGTATTTTCTCCATCTCTGGAAATGATTCTGAACATCACAAAATGCTCTTAAGGTAGCTAAACCTCCAGTTTCTCAGTTCCTACTCCTCAGTAACGTTCAGTAGATCCTCAGTAGGGCCAGCTCCATTATGACATGTCAGACTAATGGCCACTAGATGGAAGCAATGTAAGAGATTGTGAGCATGATGCCTCATTGTTGTACAGGGGTAGGCAACCTTGGTTCACAAGTGCCAGCTTCCTGCAGTTTACTGATTTCCCTGCCATAATAAACTTGGCAGATAGCAAGTGAGTTGAACCAAATGTGCTTTAACAGGGGAGAGCATAGCTTGATTCTACAGAATGATCTAGACTAAGCATGCCTACCCCTGTTGTAGGACATTGTAGAGGCTGCTCTTCAAAAAATGCAGACAATTTATCCTTTAGAGTCCTAGGCTAATTTTGTGTCATGTGTTTGTAGTTTGGCACTTTTATTTGCCTAAAGAAATAGAAACAGAGACCATCATAGAGAAAGTCTTGTAGTTTATGTGTCTCTTGTCTGTAGGTTACTCTGATCCTGAGTTAAGAAGAATAGAAAATGGCATGTAACTCTCTGCAAAGGGAGGATCTTGAGATCTTGTTTTGTGAGGAATATCTCACCATATATTGTACACAAATATGAAAACATCACCTCCTGCAGTGTTGCCACAGTAGTGGTTACCACAAGATGTTCTTGTTTAAAGACAAAAAATCCAAACTCCCGAGGATGTATTCTGTGGATGAGCAGAAACTGGAACAAGGTGGATTTTTGGGCTTTTTGAAATGTTAAATGCTAGGTTTAGTGTAATTATTAGGCTATAGTTCAGGGT